>WEKX01017886.1:41490-66117 GCA_013390025.1 Pitta sordida
GACTCTGTACGGGTGTTAGGTGGTGAGTTGGACTAGATGATCCTTGTGGGTCCCTTCCAACTCATAATATTCTGTGATTCTGTGATTCTGTGACATGAATTGCTATAAGAGGTGCGTATCAAAGAAACCTAAGTGACTAAGTCAAAGGAAAGACTTAGCTTTTATATGGTTGCAGTTACGGTAGATGAGTCTCACAAGAAGTAAAGCGATTCTGTAGAGTCCTGCCTTACCTCAGGAATCGTCTGAATAAAGGAAGCTTCTGAAGAAAGAGAATAAGAAAAAAAGCTAGCAAAAGTATTTTTCAGTAGGCTAGTAAAAGCCAAAACTGTAAAAAGATGAATGCTTTATGTCATTACTCTGCTATTGCTGCCTTTTTAGTTCTTCCTCTCTCCTGTCTCCCTTCTTTCCAAACACCTCCTGCATATTTCCTGGGTTACATGGGGGGAAATGCATTGCTGCATATTCCTTCTTCCAGAGTTGTTTTTACTTCTAGTCAGGAGAAGTTCATTTTAGTGCTTATTGGTAGGGGATACTGGCTGCAGCAGATGCATTTTCCAGTATTTTCCTTATCATGGCTTTGGGAGAGTTTCTGTCTTGTCATATTGAAAAGCTTTGGTCTTCCTTTGTGTCCACACAACCCTCACACTGTTTTTTGATATGTGAAGTGCTGTTGTCATGTAGTGATAAGGAAGGAACACAGAGCTTTCCCGAAAATTATTTTAGAAGTATCTCTGTAATAATCTTCATATAATCATTTTGAATCCTAAAGGGAGATTGTTTTTAGCTATTCCTTTTAGTCATGTATAAAAAATATGATTGTAACAGAGGGTTCATCTTTACGTAAGAAATTAGCAAAATATCTTTTTATAGATGCATATTGGATTGCATTACAGCATAACATCTTCTGAGACAATGTCACATGAAAAAAAATTGTGATTTTAATTTCAGAGATTTAAATGTCAACCTTTAGGAAAAATGTTTTTTAAATGTCTAGTTCTGTTTAGTGTATTGTGCTGCAAAATGTAATATGCACATTTATTTGCATTTTTTATCTCAGTTCTTAACACAGTCTTAAGATTGTTCCCAATGTATACCTATATCCAGGTGAAAGCAAAAAAAAAAAGTCTTGTCTTACAGCCACGGGAAGTGATCCTTCTCCTAGAAACATCTCTTCTCACTCACACAATTAGAGAAAAATAGCTAGAATTTCAGATCTGATTTGTAATTCTGTTTTGTTGTGTAATTTCATTAATGTAATAATTGGCTATGTAAAATTAGCAAGACCAAGGAAGATATTGGTATATGTTGAAAGGGACTGTGCATGATACATCTTCTCTCTCTCTGGAGGTTCAGGGTAAATGGCAAAGCTGACACCTCAAATGCTCTCATAATATGTTGGTTTGTATAGTATTGCAGTAATCCCTCACCTCTTTGAGCCTCAAATTTTACAGCTTTGAATCTGTGTGCTTTTTTCCTGATGAAGATATCATAGACTTGCCTCAATTCCTCGTGGCGTTTTTCTGTGTCAGGTGAGCAGCGGATGGTCATGCATGCTCAGAGTGCCTCTGCCATGCCAAGGGGCAGGACAGACTTACCCTGCAGGGCAGGAGGGTGACACTTCTTGCTTGCTTGGAGACCAGCCAGAGTTGTCTCCCTCTGTGTTGGAGAGGTTAAATGGTGGGGAAGCTTTGCAAAACAATCTCAACCGTTTATCACGGCTGCTTGTCCTGGGTCTGTGGAGGGACAGGGACTCAGTGGAATGCTTCACCAGACTCTCGGGGCAGCACCACACCCTCTCTGCACAGTCTCGGGGCCACACTGCGCCCCCTCTGCTGCCCAGCGCAGTCTCAGCGCTGCACTGAGACCCCTCTGTTGCCCTGTGCAGTCTCAGGACTGTACCAAGTATCTGCTGCTGCCCAGGGTGACCCTAGGAAGGTGTGCCTGCTACACTGAGGAGGGCATGGGGGGATGGGACACTCCCATGTTGTGGTGCGGCAGTGAACTCCGATCTGCCTCCCCCTAGCTGCCTGCCTAGTTGGGGAGGGGGGCAGAGAAGACCCTCTTCACTCCCTTCCCGTCACACCGTGCAGGGAAGTGCTGGGAATGCCCCCCAGTGCTGCGGGGCTGAGGGAGCAGGGTGATGGGCGTAGCTTATTTGCATATGTATGATCTGCCACTCTTTGTGAATTTTGGCCATTGTGGGACTCCTCCAGTACTAGACACCCGTGAAATTCGAGGGATTACTCTATTAGCAAAATATAGAAATTCTAAGTTCTAATGAATGCCATTCTGACTGCAGACAGCGCAGGCACATGTTTTTGTGAAGATTTCCTCAATAGTCAATGGAGATAGAAATCATCTCAATCAAGTAGTCAGCTGACCTACTGGATACATCTACTTCAGGGTGTGATAGATTCCCCTACCTCTGTGCACAACAGTTTGCTGCCATTTGTGGGGATTAGATAACAGACTAGGTGTTTGACTTTTCAGTGATTGCAGTTAAGTGACATGAATCCCATCCAAAGTGAATACTGTAGTCCTATAGGACTCAAGGAGAATGTTTATCTACACATTTGCCTGCTAATTCTTCTACCACGGGTAGAATCAGATCTTGCTTAACAAAACAGCTGCTGTAGTGTATTTGAGAGTACGTGCAGTTAGATGCTCTATATGAAGAAAATAAACCCTTTTCTTTGACAATATGTCTCTAACTGGATTTTATGGCAATTAATCGTAATTTTGTCTGCCTATCACAGTTTATGGTCAAAATGAGGTATTGACACAATTAATAGAAGCTGTTTAAAATGTCATTAATATAAAAAATGCCAACTATTCCATAAAAAAAAAAAAGAGAGAAAAAAATTATAAAGTGGTGAGAGGAAGATTTGTAATGTTTTAGAAAATAAAAATAATGCTCTAACTTCTAAACTGTGACTGTCAGAACCTGCTGTACAGGAATTTGCTGGGGATTGGGTCTGGGCAGGTCCTGTGAGTTATGAAATTCGTGGCAGTACCAAACACCTGAATATTCAATTACTTCCTGCCTGTAGCCACTTACCTTCCACTAACAGGATAATAATAATAGCAGGATGGGAACAGGTTAGATAAAAAGTTAGGTTAGGTAACAGGTGATAGGTTGGACTTGATGATCTCTATGGTCTTTTCCAACCTTACTAATTCTGTGATTCTGTGATTCTGTGGATAAGATCTGAAGGGGCGGTCCTGGGGGTGTGGCTTGCACTGTAGCACCTCATTAAAGTGGAGGAAGCACCCTTTGGTGTTTCCCAGCCGTGAAATCTGGAGTCCGGGACATTCTATGCATGTGCGCAGTCTCACAACTCACTGAAAATCCAACTGCGATTAATTGAATACGCGTATATGCAAGCCGCAAATATGCAGGGGATCACTGTATTGCTGTAGCAATACACTACAAATAGAACAGCTAAATATGAAAAGAAAAGTAAAAAAAATTTCCTGTGAAAAACAAATCCACAGATTATAAAATTAAAAAATTTATAAGAAATCCAAAGAAGATTTTCCAGGATTAAAAAAATTTTCCATGTCTTATTTTCCTATAAAATATTTAATCTTATTCAGTAATGAAAAAAATCTCTGGATTTGTCAGAATATTTTCCCTAATGAAAATGAGTCAATCACATGACCAAAATATACCAGTCATATCCAATGTATACTGTCTATTAAGACCATATACAGTATGTACTGCTTAGTAAGGCTCAGCTAGAATTTTATGATTGTGTACAGAAATAGGTTGTTAATATCGTCTTTGTACGCACCTAGTCACAGTTATTAAAACAGTGGATTTCAAAACTGCAGGGAATTTATTTATTTTATTTTTTGTCCCTTTGAAATCTAGATAGAGGATGACCTCCTCTAAACTATCTAGATAAACTCCTCTAACTATCTAGATAGAGGATGACCTCCTCCTGAAGCTATTTTATCCTGCACTCCAGGTAAGTTCTGTCTTTCTGTATCACATAATCTAGAAGATGAAGTGATTTGCATGATCTGCAGCAGAATTTGTAACTATATTATTGATGTATCCATACAGAGGATGATATTAATGACAGCAGGGTTCTTTCAGGAACATGTATGGATCATTTACTTTTACAGGTCTTTCACTTATTAGACACTTGCAGTCATCATTACAGATGTGCTTGTGAGCAGATGTTTTCCTAGTTAACACATTACTTCCAGTGGAAGTACTGACTGTTCAGCTCAAATACATTTAGGTTGTCATCCAAACCCAGAAAGGAGTCTAAGTGATCTAAATTAGGTTTAATATATATGCTAGCTTTCAAATTTTTTTTAGAGAGAGCAGGTATCCAAGAAGATTGGCTACAGAAACAATGAATTAGTTTGAAAATTATAAGGTTAGAAGAATATTTCTTACCTGTTTGGAAGTGGGTTTTTTTCCAATCTTTTTTAAAAAGCATAGCATATATAGATAAGATCATTATTGATAGTCTGATAAAAAGGATCAGGAAATGTATTGTCACACTTCGTCTTTCATACAGTAACTGCTATTTTGCTTAGCATTTCTTGAAGAAATGTTTTCAATCTATCTGGCCATAGCAGGCTAAAGCCCTATATAGGCATGTTCCAGGTAAACAACACGAGCTCCAGGTTATTGATTTGGCCAACGATATAGCCTTACCTATCCGTTTCTTAGTCACTACATATGGGGATGCAGGGTATGGAGATTCAGGCTATTATTACCAGAACAAGAGTGTGAAAAGGCAGAGCTTATTAATTTAAAAACAGAGTTGAAAACACGACTTTAAAAAAATTTATATGTGGAATTCTATCCTCCAGAGTCCACAGGAGATGCAAGAACGTTTATTGCATGCAAAACAATACACTGAGCCCTCTTCCACTTCATGCCCTCCATATTCCAGCTTCACATCTTAGTGGCATGATTTTTGAGCCATAAAGGAGGCAACTGTGCATGCATGACCTGGCAAACATGAATATTCAATTAGGTAGTTGTGAATATGCAAATCAGTCTGCACAGCCACCATGGCGGCTCCACTCCCAGTGCAGCGGACGTGGCGGCGGCCCCCTGGCTCCCGGTTTGGCTGGAGCCACTGCAGCCCCCTGGCTCCCAGGCAGGGTGGGCAGGGCAGGCGTGGCGGTGGCTTTGCTCGCAGCACAGCCGGGCGCCTGTCACACTCCAAGAGAGGAAGCTTCATGCAGTTATGAAAGATTTAAACACTCTCTGGGATTTTTCCTGGCTTGAGGTGGCTGTGAGTGCTGGGAAACACCGACACAAACACTGACACGCAGCAGGGCAGTGCCAGGGGGCGTGTAAGGGTGTGGGGGAAATTTGCGTATTAATGAGCTGCCAATCAATGCGGAAGGCGGGCTTTGTGCACAGGGGGAAGACCTGCACTACTGTGGTGTAGGAGACCCGACTGTATTGGATGTAGGCTCGTAACTTATGTTACAGAGCCAAGGGCCATAAATCACAATAGAAAATTCTCAATGTACTAATCTGCAAATAAAATGAACTTATCAAAATAAGGAAATGGATTAAATGGAATCTTCAGCTCTTTTAATCCCTCAATCAAAGGCTTAGTGGCATGTTATAGTAAAGACCTCACATTACTAAATCTTCATTACTTGAATGTTAAATTAATTACTGTTATTATGAAGTTTCATAAATCTTTTAAACTAGCCATGCCAAAATAAATGAACTAAGCATGTTCTGTGATACTTCAGCACTTTTTCTCCTTTTTTTGTTCTACTTTTTCTACATTATACTTCCTTGTGTGCTTGATAATTCATAGTGGAGACCTGCTTCAATGCCTATCAGTGCTAGTCTGAGCCTTACTAAGCTTGGTGAAGTCTGAGTGGGCATTGAGTATCTCTATAACAATGAAAATAATGCATATTATATTGTTATAGCTAATTAAGTTACAAGCATTGCAGAGCAGGGCCTGTCTTTGATGGTATGACCGTACAGCACTTAACACAATAGAGCATCCATTCTGATTTAATATATTTGTTTAATGCATGCACACATGCATGCATTTAAATATACTATATACATATATATATATTTGCATACACACATATGCACACAAATACATATGTGTATTTCTGTATACGCATACTTAAGTAAAAACATCAGTCCATTCCATTATTTGCTACTTCAACAGATGTCCACCTGGTTGTGAGCTCCAGCAGAAGTGTTATTTTGTACAAAACGTACACAGCAGACACCTCAAAAGGAGGCAGGAGGAGATGCGAAAATATGACTCACAGAGGGTAGCAATGAACATCTGATATTATTTTAAAGCACAGAATTCCTATGACGGCTTTTCTTTTAAGGTAGAGTAATTCTACTCTCTTCAACATGTGTTTCTGCCCAATAGCCATACTGTTGAAACAGTATAAGATTTTTATTACATGAGGCATAAATGGAAAAGATCAGCAATGAGGATTCTTACGGAAAGCTTGGGATGTTTCAATTTCAATGGCATTTTGATATAAGGTAAAGGGAAAACTTAGTCTCTGAACTTGATTTGTAAGAAGGCAAAATCAGACTTTATTTCTAAATATTATGAAAAAAATAAAAAAATGTTAAATATATATATATATCTAAATAAAAACAATATTATAAAATAGTAACGAAAAGTAAATGTCTATGTGCATCATCTCCATTTCAGAAATGTACAGTACTCTTATTGATTTTATTCTGTATTGGAATTCCACTGGATAATCATGTATTGAATGTGAGTACTTAGGAAAGGGTACTATTCTTAAGTTATACTGACTCAGTTTTATTTGGTTGGATAAATTCCTATTAGAGTGTGCATGCATATGTAGGAGAGAAGCTGGTGATACTTTTCTAAACTCTTCATCAATCCTAGTTTCAAAGTCTCGGAAAAGTCTAGTTGCCTTTGGTTTTTTTCTCTTTGTAATTGGTGATACAGCAAATACTGCTGTCCAAATTATTCTTTATACTCAACATCCTACTGATATGAAAGGAAAATATTCTTCCTTCTACAGAGTTAAATGCTGAACCATTTTACTGTCACTGACACCTTCGTGGTGCACACACATAACTTCTAACCTGAATCTGCACTTTAGTAGCAGATTAAATCAAAGTCCTGTTTCATGGAGGTGGTAGGACCCTAGTCATAGAACAGTAAACCCAAAAGGAATTTTCTCTGTACTGGAAAATGAATTTGTGGGGAGTCCCTTCATTTGTTCAAGCCCTAGAAAAAATAGAATTGCAGCAAGATGTTTCTTGCTTTTTATTTTTGTGGTATTTATTGGTATAGTGAGGGGACAGTTGCTTCCCAGAGGCACTGTTTCAATCTGTTTGTTTGGAGACAGCTCTGCATTGCTACCTGCCTGGAACTCTCATCCCAAAGAGTAAGAGCACAAGATTTCTTTCTCATAAAATTTTGTATTCTGCAGAAATGAATAATATACCAGAGAAGACTGGCATGATGCAATGTCACATTATGTCTCACTTTGAACCCTTATAGCAAGTAATAGGAAAAGTCATACCAGGTGTCTGCTTAAAATCCAACAGCTCTCTTTGTGAATCTTATGTAAGATTCAGCATTGCTTATTCTCACAGTTGACTGTGAAGTAGGTCTGGCTCCTAGCCCAGGTCTCTGACACAATGATTAACCTGAGACTACAAGGCACCATCTGGTACTGTCTCAGGTAGAAAACATGTATAAATGACTGAGTAGTTACACTTTTCCCTCTGTAAGTAGAGTAATATTTGAGGTATAGAACTTCATCTTTTTCCCCAGTAGAACTGCCTTGAAATTTTTCATGGACGAAAAGAATTTACCCTCAATACTAAACCACCTCCCAAAAATCTATCTGGTAATCTTTGCTTCCTTTTTTCTTTTACATCCTCTTTCTTTCTGTCCTCTTGTGTCTCTCTTCTCCCCTTCTACGCTTCCTCCCTTTCTCCCTCTCTCCGTTTCTCAATTTCCATCCTTCTTTCATTCTTTCTTATTTTTTCTTTCTTTCTCTTGCACTTTTACTCAGTCTTTACTGAATGTTTCTTTTGATTATCAGCTGAAAATCTAGATCTGCACTGTTTTCTGATTTTTGTCTGGAGAAGTATTTCTATAGGAGCTTTTGGTAATTCAATAGGGGAAGTAAACAACCAACACAGAAAGAGTGATTACTCTTGGGGCTAGACATGGCTGTTTGGAAATGCCTCATGGACAATTAAAACAAATGTTCACTCAAGACAACAAAGATAAAGGGGGAAAAATGTAAATAACAAGAATCACAAGCTTCCATATTTTCCTTATCTCTCTTTCTTCCTCGGGTAGTTATATGTTTCGGTGGCTTAAGAACAGTAGGGCATGATCCTTTGCTGTCCTTCTACATCTCACCTTCTCTGTTTCTAATCAATCTCTTCAAAATGCCCCCTTAAAATCATGGTGTGAAATATGAAGGTAAAAAAACGGGAAATAGCCAAGAATTAGAGATTTCCTAGATTACACAGCCTCAGCTTTCTATAATGCCTGTTCTGCAGGAGATGTGGTGGTGTGACAGCTACTTCTCCTGTCAGGAGTAGCTAGGAAGAGTGTCTCTAAAGAGGATGAGCTGAGTTAGCCTTTAAAATAGCTCTCATTATTTTTTTACCTTGCTCCTGTGTTTTTCATGAGCACAAAATCTGAAATAAGAGCAAACTTAGAAGGCTTTTAGGCCTTGAGCCTACAGTTCTAACCCTTCATGAGAACCAAAAATCATGGAAATGAAAATAAAATACTGAGGATACAGAATAGTATCATAGAGATGTGTCAGAAAGTAATATGCCAAGAATGTATTTAAGGCAAAAAACTAGCTCACACATAGCCTGGGAACTAGCTACAATTAAATATTTATGAATGATTGATTCTTTCTTTCTCTGCAATTTTGCCAAAAGTACCTATTTTTCCCAGCTATTACTACATACTCTTTTTTAATATTAATGTATTTGAAAAGAACGTTCATTATTATAAAAACGAACATCTATATGTAGGTTTATTCTGGGTATTGTAAATTAGTAACTTTTGGGCAGACATGTTTAGGGTTCTATTCTGCTCCAGCAGCCAGATTCAGTTGGTAAGATATTTTGTCTTCTGCTCGTAGAGGATCCTAAACATAGGAAGTAACTTACAGAGATGTATTGAACAATGAATGTAGGTAAAGATAACTAAGCCAGCAAGGAAACACATCAAGGTTCATTGTGATGCTGGAATGTAAAAGGCATCCCTAACTAACATGGAGGAGTCTCATACCACAGCAGGAGAGATGGTACAGTTTACAACTTCTAACTAAAATTTGTTCATATCTAGGATACACATACATTTTTAAAATTACTTTATTAGAAGTTGAAATTTCTCAAAAAGTGGTTGTAACACTGTTTAGGGTCTGACATTACAGACAACAAAACAAACATTGTACCTGTCCCTGGATGTTGATATCAAGCAAAAGAGGAAATATTTTCAGAGGTGTAAGGGGTTGTCACTATTTTAATTGGCTGGAATTAAAAACAGTCAGATGTGGGCTGAAAAGCAACAAAAACTTCCTCACATTGATATGTTTGGTAATATAGAAGAGACTCCAAAGGGAAGTTGTAAAAGTATAATCAGTGCTAGAACCCAGAATATCAATTCTTCATTGACAACAACATGAACTAGGCGGCCCAACAGGGCCTTTTCTAGCCTTGTCTTCCATTATTTTATGGTAGAATTAGAAGGCAAATAAGCAGAATTGTTCATGACAGCCTTATCTTTTATTGTCAGTAGGAGAATGCTTACCCAAGCTAATCATGCTGCAATAAAACATCAACATTTTATATGGGATATAATTATATTATATCTTATATATTATTNTAGTGCTTTCATTTTGAGCACATCATGGTGCTGTAACACTTTTCTAGCAAAACACATTAAATTTAAAGGGGAAAAATGAGTGGGAAGTGTAGTATTCAATTATCTCTACTGTGGCTTCTGTTTTTGGGGGTTTATCATTAGACTTGGTTTTCCTTACTAGTTCACAGTAGCAGCTGGGATTTACTTCGTGTTTGTAATGTTGGTTTGCAGGTCTCCAGGGTTTTTAAATGCATTCAGTCTTTCCTATACTGTGGCATTTATTTTGCTTGCCTGTTTTTCTGTAGCTTTAAATTTCATTGAAATTAATTGCTGTTTAGATCAATGAGTTCCAAATACCACTATACTGATGGGATGGTGATGAAAAAAGAAAAAAATTAGTGAAGTTTTGTGAGTTGTGGGGACACAAAATACGTCATTACTAAAACTCAAACTACTCCATTTGAGGTGGAAAAATAGAAACTTTAAAATCTTTGCACACAATCCTAGAAACTAGGTCCAAATTACATAGAAGGAACAATGCTGCTTAAATTGCTCATCATGTTCCTAGGAGAAAATGAGTGACTTTATGGTGTCAAAGATATACTGTTTTCTTGACTGCTGCTTAGTTTGGGAAATAAATTTGTTTGAAATGTCAGAAATTATTATGTAAAGTGGAGTCTCTCGTTAATCAAGTAATTCATCCACCATTCTGAATCCAAATCCATCTAACAATTAGACGTCTTTCTGTAAGGATTAAAAATAATTTTGAATCTAGATATCCCCCTTAAAAATATAATAGAATACATATCTAAAATTGGCTAAAATCCAAGGTTGGCAGATAGAGAGGCAGAGCCCTGAGGTGCTCAAAAATATGAGCTCAGAATTGCAGTTGTAACTCTTCTTGCAGATATACATGCATATATGGTCACTTCAAATTTCTCAGATAAGGAATGGAAAAACAAAAAGCAAAAGCCTGTTCACTTCTCTGGCTCTCAGAGGATATGATTTTCATCTGAGAAGGGTTTTAGTCTGTTA
Source organism: Pitta sordida (assembly GCA_013390025.1). Classification (NCBI taxonomy): domain Eukaryota; kingdom Metazoa; phylum Chordata; class Aves; order Passeriformes; family Pittidae; genus Pitta; species Pitta sordida. The sequence goes on from WEKX01017886.1 coordinate 52,386, forward strand.
GTGTTTCATTAAAAAAGCTTATGATGAAAGCCCTGTCCTAAAGGATGCAATAGATACGCTTAGATAAAATTAAGTACAGTGAGCCCTGGCTTTTGTGGATCCATGGGTCTGTGTTCGAGCCATGAAGTCTGCAATTTGTGAACATAATGAACTCACGAATATGCAGTTAAGCCCAACCCATCACCCACCCCTCTCAGCTCTGAAGTGCTGTGTGTCCTTTACAGGACTACACTGCAACCTGAGCTGGCTCAGGAGACTGGAGGGAATGGCTTCTGTGGGTCCATGCCAGGGCTTATCAGTGTATGTATGTATGTGTTGGACTAGATGATCCTTGTGGGTCCCTTCCAACTCATAATTTTCTGTGATTCTGTGTGATTCTGTGTTTGAAGCCAACTCAATTGTGTATAAACATGGAACACGAGCTGGGTTTGCCATAGCAGCAGGAGGTCCTGATGCCACCCCTGCCTGGGGCAGAGGGGAATGGGCCCACTGCTGCCCCCTGCTGTCCCTCTGTGCCTCTCTTCCCTGCTCTCTCCCTTCACCACCACGAGTGTGGTGGTTTGACCCTGGCTGGATACCAGAGTTTCACCAGCAGACACTCTCTCACTTCATTCCCCACCCCCCCCATACAAACAGGGGAGAGAGAAGGAAAAAAATAGAAGGGTTTTGCTGCAGCAGGAATGAGGACTGTTAGAAAACCTTTTACAATCACAAGCAAAACAAAACTCCAAAGTGGGGATGTAAAGAAATTAATTCTAACAAGATCAGAGCTTAAAGTGGAAAGTATCATCTTAAAGACAAACTTCTCCCTCACCCCTCTGTCTCTTACAACAGATACCACGTTCCCCCTTTCCTCCATGAGGGCAAATAGGGGAAATAGGTAGCTGGTGTTTCTTTGCCACTACTCAGGGGAGGAGGCTATTCCCCTGCATTCCATGGGGTCCCTCCCACGGCCTAAAGTCTTTCATGCCCCTCTCCAGCATGAGTCCAATCCCAGGGCCAGCAGCTCTTCAAAACACTGCTGCCCGTGGGTCACTCCACAAGGTGCAGTCCTTCAGCACTGGCTGCTCCAGCATGGGTCCTATCCCAAGGCACAGATCCTACCAGGCAGAGTTCTGCTCCTGTGTGGACTCTCCTGTCCATGGGCCACACATCTCTCCTGAGACCCTGTTCTGATGTGGGCTCCAACAGGCTGCAGCCTCTCCAGCATCCACCTGCTCCAGCGTGGGCTCACCTCTCCATGGGCTACATCCCTGTGAACTTTCCGTGGGCTGCAGGGGAAAGCTGCTTCACCATGGTCATCACCATGGGCTGCAGGGAGATGCCTGGAACTCCTCCTCCCCCTCCTTCGGTCCTGGCCTCGGTGCTTGCATTTGCTGTTACAACTTCTCACTGCTCTTCTCTGGCAATTGAACACAAGAACTATTACTTTTATATTTTGTAAAAGTATATAATGCTTTGCAAGTAACATAGAAATTTCATTATATTGGTGTGGTTATATATCACTTTTGTATTTTGTAGAAGCATATAACACTTTGTTGGTAACATAAAAGTTTAAGTATATTAGTGTGATTAGAACTAATGAAAACATTTTTATAAGGACATTGGTTTTCTCAACCTCAAGAGGGAATGTGAAGAGATAACGGGAAAGACTGGTGATAAACCAGGAAGCAGGCTAGGTTGTAAATTATGTACTCCCAATCTGAGCAAGGACGAAGGGCTCCTCTGCCAGATGTGGATGGTAGAGGCAATTAACACTTGGGAAGGATGCCAAACACCGAAAAACCTAGAAGAGTTCAAAAGTTCACCTGAGCAAGACTCTTTACTTCAGCCCAAAGAACCCCAAAAGACCCTCAAATGAACACTAGAGAGGCAGAATCAGGGCGGAGACTGGGAGGAAACTTATGCTAAAGAGAGACTGGACACTAGTCTACATAAACCACTCCTATCCTTGGATACTTAATGTTTATGCATGTTTTCTTTAAGGAATATGTATAATTATGTAGCATATAATGGGTGCCTGTATTGTCAGTTGTTAGGTGGGAAAGGAAAATTTTTCCCCGACCTCGTAATGTTGCTAATAAACATACCTGCTCAAAAACTCTTTGGAGTCTTGGGGTTTGTTCCGTAAATCACAGCCATGATTGTCTTTGTCCTCTAACTTTTTTTTTCCTTCTTAAATATGTTATCACAGAGGCACCTCTATCACTCCTGGTTGACTTGGCCTTGGCCAGCGGTGGGTCCAGCCAGGAGCTGGCTGGCATTGGCTTTGGCTATAAGTGAGGCTTCCAGCAACTTCCCAGAGAAAAGCCTCCCATATTTACTCCCCACTACCAGAAACCCTGCCACAACAAAACCCAATACATCAGGATGAGAAGGAATGGGATATGACCAGGACAGGATGCCCTTGCTGCCATGGCTGGGCCACACCACTCACGGCTCCGTTCCCTGCTCCCTGCTCCCACTCCTGCAGGATGGGATGGGATGTGATGCCCCCATGGCCAGGCCGCACCACTCATGGCTCCCTCCCCTGCTACCTACCATTGTTGTTATGGGATGTGATGGGATGGGATGGGACCGTGACGTGGTGTCCCCATGGCTAGTCTGCGCTGCTCTCAGCAACCTTCTCTGCTCACTCCCCTTGCCACCGGGGGATGGGGTGGGATATGACCGTGACTGGAAGGGATGCCCCTGCCACTGCAGCTGGTCTGGGCTGCACCACTCCTGGCTCCCTTCTTGGCTCCCTCCCCTTGCTGCACCTGCTGGCTCCCAGGTGGGATTTATTTACATATTCATGATCTGTCTGCCTTTGTATTTTACACATTTTCTGCATGTGTGCATACCCCTGCTTTTTATTGAAAAATGAGCAGTGGAAGATTGAATCCACAAAGAGATGAACCAAGGATAAGGGGGGTCTTCTGTAATATGTGATTTTGAATTTTTTCTTCTGGTAAATTCTTTCTTCTACATAATTTCTGTCCCAATATGCATGTCAGTTAGCCTTGTTATTCAGAAGCAAGGGTTAATTTGAAATTCTACTATAACATAATGCCAACAGATTTTAGTTTTGTTTGGTTAAATACCAAATTAAAGAGAGGTCCTGTTTTTATGACATCCTTGTTCATTTGGCAATCATCAATGGATAATGTGAAGCTGACAGAAGGAAACTTCATTTACCGATAAGTAAGCTAGGATGTTATCTACTCTTTCAATGGGTAACCTCAATAGCTTGTCCATCTGAGTCCTCGGAGACACTACATGGACATAACACTACTTGAAATAGAACAAAGTAAGATTTTACAAAAATAGTTTGAATTATATAAAAAATATACACAGCTTCTATAATTGTTGATATCTAGAACTTTTGACTAAAAATTTCAACCAAAACTTTCATAGTGATTCCTTATTCTAGTAAATGGTCTCTTTTCCCAAAAATAGTAGAATCATGGTCATAGAATGATTTGGGGTGGAAGGAACTTTAAAAATCCTCTAGTTACAACTCCTAGCTGCAAAGGGCAGGGACATCCTTCATCGCATCATGTTGCACAGAGACCCATTCAAGGTCGTCTTGAACGCTTCCAGCTGCAGGTACCTCCTCAATGTATCACAGTGCCTCACCACCCTCAGAGTAACGTATTTCTTCCTAATATCCAGTTTGAACCTACTTTATTTTAGCTTGAAGCCATTCATCCTTGTTCTCTCAGTTTCTGCTCTTGTAAATAGTCTCTGTCCATCCTTCGTGTAGGTTCTCTTCAGGTACCAGAAGGCTGCAATTAAGTGATCTCTAAGCCCTCTCTTTTCCAGGCTGAACATACACAATTATCTCAGTCATTTCTCGTAGGAGAAGTGCTCCATCTCTCTAATCCTCTTGCTGGACCTTTGGATTCTGTCTAACAGGTTCATGTTCCTATGCTAGGGAACCCCAACGCTGGATGCAGCAATCCAGGTGGGGTCTCATGAGGGCAGAGTCAGAATCACATCTTTCAACCACTGGTGAGTTTGTATCACCATTATAACACCTCCTCTTCCCACAGTCCTGCTCACTATGAGCACCAGCAGATGTCTGAACGTTTTGTAGAACAATGTAGGAGTATGTTGGGATAAGGAGAGGCATCAAAGCCTAGCTTCATCTCCTTACCCAAATATTTGCCTAGAGAGCTATTGGGAATATGAAAGAGAGCTATGAAAGTGGTGAGGAGGAAAAGGTCATTACAGAAGTGTAATGGAATTGGTTACTGGTCTTGGACACAAAATTATTCTACAAAGAACTGTAGTTCTATTTTATTGACATAATAGCTTAATAACATTAACATTATTTAACCGTGAACACAGTTGGAAGTGTAATGTTAATACAGATGAATGTGAGTGTGTATGTATTCATATAGTTTTGTTTCTTTCTCTCCACACATATTTTTGTGGTTATAGTTGAATATGTGTGAATCTAGTCATCATATATTCACAGATTCACAGATTCACAGAATATTATGAGTTGGAAGGGACCCACAAGGATCATCTAGTCCAACTCACCATCTAACACCCGTACAGAGACCGAAAGCACATCCCAGGGCGGTAAACGCAAACCTAGTTCCTTCACAGTTTAGCAGGCCATGCCGAGCCGGAAGGGACCCACAGGATCATCCAGCCCTACATCCCCCAGCTAGCTCCTGTCACTAAGCTCCTCATCGAGTCTTCTCTTAAACACCTCCAGGGACGGTGACTCCACCACCTCCCTGGGCAGTCCATTCCAATGTGCATATCATACACACTTAAAATCCCGTTTTCCTTTGTGTTCTGAAAACAGGATTGACATCTACATAAAACAGAAACAACATAACCTTACCTAATACTTTTGATAAGATATTAAATCCAGCTGGATGGGAACAGAAGAATAGGACTATATAGCTGTGATCCATTGCCCTGTATCATCTCTGCAATGATAGAAGAGCTGTGTATCACAGCTTGTAAGAAAACTTAAAATGCACAGAGAGTATTTGAAGAAAACACTATTGAAGTTGTTCTTTTCAAATATTATTACTTACAGAAAGTCACCAGTATGATAAGAATTTAAAATCCTATTAAGCAATTGAGATTTTTTTTCCTGTAATTTGACATGAAAGTCTTTTTGTTAGTGAGTTTCATATTGTATTAGCTATAAAGAGGGAATGAAGAAGTAGGCTCTGGCTGTGAGCCAAGTCTGAGACAATCCTACCACAATAAATTCCAGGGTGAGTGTCAGAAGCATGCAAATGAGCCAAGAACTCCAATGAGCAGATACGGCACAGACAAGCTGATAGGAAAATGCAGTGTTAACCTCCAGTTATCACTATGACAAAATTGCTTGAAATCTGGGGGGCAGAGCACTGGCTCAGAGGCGGATTTTATCCGGTAGCCTCATATATAGACACAAATGCTCAATGTCTCTTCCACATTATTAGGGATCAATCTTATATAAATCCTCTTCTTTACAGAATTCATGAGCATAATTCCATCTTTCCATTGTAATTTTCTTCAAGTAGCTTACTGTGTAATATTCCTATTTTCTTAGAAACCTCAAGTATTTAGCAGAATAGCGCAGCTCAAATTATTTGTATGTGTGGAAAAATAATAAAATTTGTGCATTGTCTAAAGTAGGCTTCAGAATTATGTGTCTTTTTCTTAATGAGTAAATGGAAAGGTAAAAGATTATGATTCTCGTTAGTACACCCATCCAGAGAAAGACCTAACTAAAAAAAAAAAAAAATCCATATCTAATTAAATTGAAAATTGCAAGGCAAATTATACATGTAGAAAAAGAGAAACTATTAATGTGTATATTTACACATCCAATGCTTAATGAAAACAGCTGGTCTTAGGTGGGTGTGGGTGTTTCATTGTTTGGTTGTTTTTTTGTTTGTTTGGAGGTTCTTTTGCTGTATGCATTGCAGTATTTATAAAGCTCTGCCTCCTATGGCCTACAACAGAAATCAAAGTTTACACAGGATAATGAACATATTTATGCAATTAAATTGTTGTGTCACTAAACCTTAACATTGAATTATACTGCTGAAAGTGAAAAGAGCTCAGAGGAGACAGCAGCCAACATTTACCTAATAATCAAGGTACTGTACTGATAGCGCTGTTAATGCATGATATAGGCCAATTATTGACAAGTCATTTCTTCTGCTTTTGTCTGATTTCAAAAATGACTCATTTAAAGCAGGCTCTGTAGTGAAGACATCAAAGAAATATGCACACATGCAATAAAATTTTCTAAATCCTGTTTTTTTCAATGGAAGAAAAGGGTTTTTTTTAGTTTACTATACAACAAACTTGGAATATAAATTTATCATCCTGTCTAAATCAAATTTTAGCACTGTATTTGAATATTTGCTGTAAATGTCTGAAAGTACTGACCCAGATAAAGCTGACTTGCATTCTGTCCATAGCTTTCCCAGGATTAATCCTGGTGAACTGAAAATTGTTTTTGAGTGCCTAAGTTTCCTCATTTATACAATGAGAGTAATGGTTCTCAGGAAGATATATAACTGTAAGGAACAACTGGAACCTCCCCCGGGGAGTCTTCCTGCCCATCTCCTGCTTTTCCCTCGAATGCCTCCAGTCATCAGGACCCTGAGCTCCAGCTACTCTCTGGGCACCCCAGAAGTTTCTTGGGTGGTGGAATTTGGCCGAGTTCTGCAGGACTCTTCACATCACAGGACTGTAGGATATCTCAAATTTCCCCTCAGGATCATTTACATCACAGGACTTGTGGGATATCTCAGGTTCTTCTCTCATAAAAATGGGTCTTGTTGTTTAGTACTATTGTATCTTGACTTGTGTGTTTACTAGAGTAAATAGTTTATATTTTCCACACTTTTCTTTGTTTTTTCTGAACCTGGTGAGGGAGAGAGTGGTTTTGGTTTTTTGTTTAGCTCGGCCTGCAATTTGCCTCAAACACTGACGTTACTGTAATATGCACCTTGAATGAAAGAGACTATGTAAAACAAGAAGAAATTCTAATTATATTACTAAGACAAACTGCAAATAGGTTTGAGTTAAACTCTGGTTAGTCCCTGGACATTCCTTTTTTAATACCAGAACATTTATCTTAAATAATATTATTTGACAACTAATTGATCTAAACTGCTGATTATAGTATTTCTTTAACACAGAAATACATTTGTAGTTATTAATATGTATAAGCTAGGGGGTAGCCAAAATTAACAATACAAGATAATGTTACACAGAAGTGTTGGGAAGGAGGGGAAATAGATTAAAGAGAGAGATCATGCCTTAAAGTAAAAATGAACTTCTCTTCAAAGCACTTTAATATATATATTATTATCTGAGATACAGAAATTCAAAGGCTTAGGTAAAAATGTAGATAAATAGGTTATTTTTTTGTTGCTGAAGTGAGTCATCATTTCAACTACAATTTCAATGCTTGTATGGATTTTCACCTGAAATTGCTCAGGTTCAGTTATATAAAAGATATGTTCCTTTTATCTACATTATTCTTATCTTCTCATTGAACAGAAAAAAACCCCTACTTATAATCACCTGCACTACATTGTTTGATGTTATCATTGGAAAATTCAACAAACCAAAAAAATGTAGAAAGGTATAATTACTACAGTATATGAAAAATTTATGATAGTCACAGAATCACACACACAGAATCACAGAATATTATGAGTTGGAAGGGACCCACAAGGATCATCTAGTCCAACTCACCATCTAACACCCGTACACCCGTACCCCACAAGGATCATCTAGTCCAACTCACCATCTAACACCCGTACAGAGACCGAGAGCACATCGCAGAGCATAGCCACAACAATGATTTTTACTTAGCTAAAAAAATAAGTAAAAATAGAACAACTTCTTTAAAAAAATAATGTATTAAAATCTTGGAGCGAACTGGAGGCTCCAGATTTTGTTAGCTGGTTTGTTATTGCTACATGGTAGATACACTAATAGATTTTACAATCTTTTGTGTTTGGAAGCTACTTGGCAACCACTCTCTCTCTGTCCTTAAACTCACTGTTTGGTGCTTTGAGTAGCATATGACACCACACTTTGAGATGCTCTTAGCATTAGCTAAAAAAGATAACTGGCAGTTAAAATAAAACATAATATAGATCTGAGCCTCAAATCTGACAGATCCACAGATTCAAGTGGAAATTAGGCATTTGGCTCCTCTTCACCTCAGAGGGATATAGGTATTTGAATACATTTGAGGACCTGGTTTTGCCATTTTAGAGTGCTACTTTCTTGTTTAGGGATGTGATACACATGTCATCAGGTGGCATGAATGCTAGGACAAACAGATTATAAAACACCCCAGTAATGACAGTTCTTTCAAAACAGACTTCTTCATTAAAATCTCCTATAGAGTTTGTGGAAAATATTACATTCAGAATCACACTGCCCACCTAACACCCCCCCACTCCCACCCCCCTGACATCATTATGACAACAAGATTGATATTTGTTCCCTAAAAAACAAAATAAACAAATAATCCCCTGCAACACACTGATTCAAAAAAATCCTTCTTTACTTTCAAACCATTTATCAAGCGAAGACATTCACATGATTGCTATTATTTCCTTCTAGAAATACAGATAAAATCTTTTTAGAAATTTTATTCACATTACTATTCTTCCAAGCACAAGAGGGGGAAAACCTCCCTTCAATAACTTACTATTCACAACATTGACAAAACTGATAGTTATAGCAAATGCATGAGAACAGTTTAGATTTCAATATGACATCCTGTTACAGTATATTACTTGTTCAAAAATGATTTTATTGACAGTTTCTCTTGCTTTCTGGATTCATCTTTTCTCTTTATAAGCTCAGAAAAATCCCCACTGAAAAAAAGAGCAGTATAAAACCTTCTGAAAAATTATTAAAATACTCTGAGATGATCCAACTGCTTTGGATCAACGTTTCTATAATCAGCTTTCTGAGGGGGAAACTTCAAAGCTTCTGAATTACCTGCAAAACAACACTACCTGTAGCGGCAGGGTGAGGAGACAGGGAGAGGATTGACAGGAAGAAGGACAGATGGTAGGAGGGAAAAGGAATTACAGGTTTATGGTGCCTCATGGCTAAATTTAGCAGTACATAATTATTACTTTTAAAAGAATTAGGAGAAAGAAATTGTTGCTGCTGTTTTTATCACTGTCCATAACTATTTAATAAGAATTAAATGCTCTGATTTGTTTGTGGATCTTGGTGAAAAGGGTGTAAGAAAATATCTTCCACCCCTTGCTGAACTTGCAGTTCCCATTTCAGTACAGATACAGTCCCCCTACCCTATATAAAGGAAGAGTTTCATCCCAAAAAATACTCTCTTCCATGCCCTGAGGAAAAACAAAAATAATTTGTTTCCTCTCTGTATAGCACATGCTGTATCTTAGTGTAATAACTGTATTGACGTGGTGGGTAGGGAAGTGAAAGAAAACATTGCCCACTGGGGAGGAGAGACACCAATTCCCCCGAGTTCCCTGGAAGAAAGGATGCTCTGTATCTGGCTGAGACCTCTGCCTTAGGCATACATTTTTCCTTTGTATGTGAGCTGAGTAGGTGCTAAGGGAGACTTTGTTTCTGAAATTTACCACTAAAAACATAATCATCAAATAAAAGCATGTCTTTGAATAACATGTACACAAACCCATCTTTTTATATTACATGTATTTGCAGCTGATGCTTTCACAAAGAAATAGAGAATAACAGGAATACCCTTTGGTGACTTGTACTCTGGGGCACTTATTCCTTGGATGGGCTTTGTAGGGCAATGTTCATTAACAGAGTCACAGGTTCACAGGTTATTCTGAGTTGGAAGGGACCCACAGGATCGTCTAGTCCAACTCCCAAGCGGACACCCACACAGGGATCAGGCCCACAAGCGTGGGACCATGTGCACCACGCTCCATCCATCGAAGCCTCCCACCAACTAGACCATGTTACTAAGCTCCTCATCGAGTCTTCTCTTAAACACCTCCAGGGATAGTGACTCCACCACCTCTCTTGGCAGACCATTTCACTGAGAGATCACTCTCTCTGTGAAAAACCTCTTCCTAGCATTCAGTCTGAATCTCCCCTGGTGTAGCTTCAGGCCATGTTCTCTTGTTCTTGTGTCATCGGCCTGAGAGAAGAGATTCACACCCACCTGGCTGCAACCTCCCCTCAGGTAGTTGTAAACAGCAACGAGGTCACCTCTGAGCCTCCCTAGTTCCCGTAGCTGCTCCCCATAGGGCTTATCGTCCAGTCCTTTCACCATCTTTGTCGCCCTTCTCTGGACCAGGGCTTGTTCTGCAGTCCTTTCACCATCCTTGTCACCCTTCTCTGGACCCTCTCAAGCAGCTCAACATCCATCTTACACTGGGGAGACCAGAACTGGACACAGTCCTCAAGATGTGGTCTGACCAGCGCCGAGTACAGGGGAAGGACAACCTCCCTAGTCCGACTGACCACACTGTTACTTATACAGGCCAGGATGCCATTGGCTTTCTTAGCCACCTGGGCACACTGCTGGCTCATATTAAGTTTCCTGTCAATCATTACTCCTAAATCCCTCTCCATTTTTAGTCCAAGTCATTTAAAAAATGGCAGTATACCCTCTTTTTTATCTATATTTGTTTTTAACCTAGACATATTTTTTTTTCTCATAGTAAAGCAAGGTCTATGTTTTGGGTGGGCTGAAGATTTCTGAACCAGTTTCTCAGCTGACCTAGTTAAAGCTCATTTACATGAAGTCAATGGGACTAAGCCAATTTGCAGTAGCTGTGGAGCCAGACCTTTGTGTATTTGTATTCACAGGAATGAAAGCCAGGTGCAGTTTTGACTTTTGATTGAATACTGCCAGGTTCTAAAACACTGGGTTCTCACTATTCACAACAGAGAAAATTATTACACTAGGCTTGATTTAGGCTCTCTTAAATAATCTCTAAATTATAATTTTATTAAATCTAGGCATTTAAAGATGATTCTGTAGAGATAAGTGCAGTCAAATGAACATACTTTGCCCAGCACACTGAAACATCTCGCTATGTTCATATGTACCGTATCCTGTGTCATGTTTGACCAGCATGGTGTACTCCCAGACAAAATTTCCAGAAGCCCATTTACAAACATTGCCTAGTCCATGGATGCACATAAAACTCACAGACTGTGACTGAATAAGAAACACCTACTTATCCTTTGGGTCTCTTCTGACTGAGGACATGCAGACTCTCCCTGTAGGGCTTCATCAACAGGATGCCCATGCCCAGTGCTTTGGTCCCTCAGGAAATGCTAAGCTCTCCAAGAACCACCCTAAATCCTATTCCTTAGAAAATGCAAAGCATTCTCAGGAGCTTGCTGGTTTTGAACATTCTCAGAGCACACTGGTGATCCCTGATTTTTGAAGCTCTCATCTGTCTGCTAGGACTTGCAAATACTCTGCACTGGAGGTTACAAATCAGATGAGCTTGTGCCTGACGTATTCTATTTAAACTGAATTCACAGACAAGCAGGAGTGCAAGATGTAAAAGGTTAGGCAGCAATTAAAGAATAAAAGGGCTGTCTGATCTGATTTTATTTCATTGTTGTTAATGTAGTTATTATTGAAATCATGAGATCAGTCTTGAAGAATAGATCAAATGTGTAACAGTCTATTCAAAATAATTGAGAACGACATCCTTCCGTTCAAGAGAAGACTTGTTCCCTGCCTCAGCAGCTTCCTTTATTTTTTAATAACACTGATAATTTTTACAATATTTGATTTATAAGCCTCTTCAGTCTGGCATGAAACTGAGCATACTATTTTCATGCTCCATATTTTCATGCACTGGATTAGAAGCTTTGTGACTGTGCAGTCTTTGACAACCATCACCATTTTCAGTGACTAATTAACCTGCGATGATGTTGTCTAGTAGTTGCATGTTAAGCTTGGGGGCCTGGGGGAAGATCTGTAAGCACTGGATAAAGAGCTATGAATTTACAATTGCTGCTTCAGAGATGAGAGATAGGCATCTCTGCTGATGAGAATATTTGCTTCATAGCTTCGGTTTAAAAATTAAGGAAGGAGAAAAAGAAATGTAAGTTTTAAAAATCCTGCAGTTTTATTTGGCTTCTAAGAAGAATACAGGAAATAAATGTAAGGATTAAGGGGGAAATATAAATGAGAATGGATATATAAAACCGATTTTGAGGCTGCATGGCTCTACCAGAATTATCAGGTGTGCTTAGAAAAGCAGTATTAGCATATGCATTGAAAAACAGTGGAAGCATAATTGTGATGACAGTTAGGAACCTGTAAGAAATGTACAGAAAAAGATAGGACTTTGGGGGGAAATTTAATTTTAGCACAGAACAGTCTGCTTCCTTCCATTTCTAATATTAATTTTTTTTTTTTTTTAATCTAGTCCATTTGGATTATGGCTTTTCTAGATCTTCAGTCAGTTTCCAGCCCCTGCAAAAATTATGATGGCTGTGGGGCTGATATAGCTTGCATCAGCTGTCAATAGACTGCTGAAGAATCTGTCAGAGCACGTGTCCTGACTGCTCCTGCCCTGTCTCTTACTTGCTTCTTAGATGCCTTCAAGGCAGGCAGGGAAAAGGGCTGTTGGGAAAGAGATGGAAAGTGCTTCTGCCATTGTGCCTTGTTGGAGGAAAATGGAATCTGTACGTTCTTACTTATGCCCATTGAAGGCAGTATGACTGGAGCGCTGAGGGATTTGGATACCGGCATTGCAAAACCTGAAGGTAAATGTGACTACATTTTGTGCATTTCACCTGTGTGAGAACAGTCAGAAAGCTGAGTGCAAGACATACTGACTAAGAGAAAAGGCAAGGACACAGAACAAAAGGACTGTAATCTCCTGACAGACATATGTTAACCCGCAGGAGAGTGAGGAACATGTTTTATTTCCCTACCCAAACTGTTTTAGCACCAGATTCCTGTGCAAAATATGTCTACAGCATGTATCTTGTCCTAGTCCTGCTTGGACATAATTTCAGTCATACCCCAAGAATTGGAGTCCCAGGCAGAAAGGCAGAATATAGAGCCAACTGACAGCCATGGGTAGCAAGTAGACAGCAAAATGTTAATCTATTTCACAGTGAAAAACATAACACCAGAAGTTAAAGTGCCTCTTGGAGCTAAACCACCCCAAACCCTCAGCAGTCTGTTTTGTGGATCATTTGGTCAGTTAGGCACTACCAATCTGTGGTGAGGCATCAAATCCTAATTCTCTTTGTACATCTAGATTAGACATTACCTCATGATATGTCATGAAAGAACTAGCAGATGAACTCGCCAAGCCACTTTCCATAATTTACCAACAGTCCTTGCTTACTGGTGTTGTGCCACAAGACTGGAAATTGGCCAATGTGACACCCATCCACAAGAAGGGTAGGAAAGATGATCCTAACAACTACAGACCAGTCAGCCTGACCTCAGTCCCATGCAAAGTCATGGAACAGATGGTCTTGTGTGCCATTACACAGCAACTGCAGAACAACCACGACATTGGATCTAGTCAGCATGGATTTCGGAAAGGCAGGTCCTGCCTGACTAACTTGATCTCCTTTTATGATCCAGTGACTCGACTGGTTGATGACAAAAAGGCTGTGGATGTTGTGTACTTGGACCTTAGCAAAGCCTTTGACACGGTTTCACACAATAAGCTTCAGGAGAAACTTGTAAAGCTTGGGCTGGAAAGGAACATTTTATTCTGGGTTACAAACTGGTTAGAAGGGCGAG
>WEKX01017886.1:66310-87311 GCA_013390025.1 Pitta sordida
GACACCAGAACGAGAGGGCACGGCCTCAAGCTACGCCAGGGGAGGTTCAATCTTAATGTTAGGAAGCGGTTTTTCGCAGAGAGAGTAATTGCATATTGGAATGGGCTGCCCAGGGAGGTGGTGGAGTCGCCATCCCTGGAGGTGTTTAAGAGAAGACTGGACGAGGAGCTTAGTGACATGGTCTAGCCGGGGGGTGTAGGGCTGGATGACGCTGGGCCCCTTCCGACTCGGAGTGGCCTGCTAGACTGTGAGGAATCTAGGTTGGTGTTATGCTCTGCGATGTGCTCTCGGTCTCTGTACGGGTGTTAGATGGTGAGTTGGACTAGATGATCCTTGTGGGTCCCTTCCAACTCATAATATTCTGTGATTCTGTGATTCTGTGATATGGGTTGTGAAAAACTGGCAGCAAAGTGGAAGGATTAAATGGGATACTCTAATCTCTCTCTCCACTTCCTAACTTTATCTTCTTGTATTTTTTCTTTATTTGCATTTTTACCTAATGTTTGCTCTTGTTCCCTCCTAGTCTTCCCCTTTCCTCTAGCTGCATTTTTCCTTATCCCAGTTGCTCTACTCCATGTGCACAACTTGACTGGAAGCAAAACTAATAAGATTTTCAATCTACAAAACCCAGATGGCACTTTCTGTACTTCAGAGACTGTCATTCGTCTCACTTCCTGGTCATTAACAGAAAAAAGGGAGGCATGGGAGGAGCAACATGTCTCCTGCTAGGCTAGGAGAGGAAAATGTTTCCTGTCAGCGTTTCTGGGATGTGAAGCTAGATGCAGAATAGGGAGAAAAATAGAGTAGCAAGACTCAGTGCACAGTGCAGGAGTCTGATCTAGTAATTATTTAGAAAAGAAAACACAAAACAATATAAAAGGAAATGCACATAAAAGAGAATAATCTATATTTGAAGGAAACCTGTGAACCCGTGAAATAAATAGAGTGAATAAAAATGATGTGAAAAATATTTGGAGAACAAGAGTCATGTTGGGACATGCAAGAGATGTAGAGCCTTATGTCAAGAACAAGGACTGTACAGTAATGTCAGCTAGTTTTGTTGGTAGATGTGATATTAATGGGTGTCTTCCCATTTCTCTAGCCTATAAAGGTCCCTCTGAAGGGCCCTTCTATGCTCAAGCACTTCAACATTTTCCTCCAGCTTGGTATCATCTGCTAACTTGCTCATGATGGACTCAATTCCCTCATCCATATCGTCAAAATGATGTTGAACATTGCCGGGCCTAACACTGACCTCTGTGGGACTCCACTCGTGACTGACTGCCAGCTGGATGTGGAGCCATTTACCAACACTCTCTGAGCTCGTCCATCCAACCAATTCTTAACCCAACATAAAATGCTTCTATCCAGTCCATGCTCTTCTTTTCTTTTACCTTATGTTTTGTGTTCAGTTGTTGCAATCTAATACAGTTAAACCTCCTCGTTCGTGAGGAAGGGGACAACCCAGTGGTCTTGCAGAAAGTCAAACTCGCAAAGAAGTGCAGGTTGTTCATATGCATGCAGGCCACACCCATTGCTCCACCCCCTGGCACTCCAGAGCACTGCGAACCATTTTCTGCCTCTTCCCTCAGACTGTCAACACAGTGCGGCAAAGGGAACCGTTTCTGAGCCCCCTCTGACTNTCACGATGCAGCGGGGATTCACCGTATAAAAATAAGTCTTTTGAAACAGCAAAAGTTGATATTTAGACATTATCATTTTTTATCTACAGGAAACTAGGCTGAAACAGGATGGCCTTGGTGCCAGGTACCCACTAAACCAGCCTCTCACTCCCTCAGCAAGATGGAGTGTAGAAAATAGGATGAAAACTTGTGAGTCAAGATAAAGGCAGTTTGATGAAATAAAGCAGAGGCCAGATGTTGAAGAAAAGCTGAAAAAGAAACACCAGAATATTTATACTTTACATCCCATCAGCAGGAGATTTCCAGTCACTTCATGAAGAGGAGGGACTCAGTGTAGCTGGAGTTGTTCTGTAAAACAGACACAGTAATACCTCGCTGCATTGCGACTCCTCCATTGCAATCTCACTCATTTGCAATTAATTCACGAAGCTTCCTGGCTGACACGTGCAGTGCTTCTGCTTTGCTGATGGGCTGTGCTGGTGCTTCCTGTGAGACGGGCCTGGCCCGGCCCCATGGGGTGGGTGAGTGGTACCTCTCACTCCTGTGACACCATGCCCCGGTCCCTACCCGCTCCTGTGTGTCTCCATGCCCTGTCCCTACAGTGGAAGACTCATGCGGCAGGATGCCCCAGGCGGCCACTGGGACCCAGGGCAGCACCACCGTAAGCCATGCCATCCTCTGTTGCTCGAAGTCCAGCCAAGGCCTGACTCCCCTGGGTGCGTTACTTTTTCCATGACTACAAACAGGGAGGCGATGCAGGGTGTGCCAAGGGACTGCTGCCCGGTGCACTTGGTGATAACATAGCCCCAGGGAAACCAGGTTTGGGCTGGCCGCAGCAGCCGTGGGGCAAACACTGTGTGTTGGAATGGGGCAGCGCTGGGACGAGCCTGCACCACCGTCACAGCTGCTGTGCCAGGAGGAGGTTTCTGTTCCCCCATGCCCTCCCCCCACTGCAGCAGGGGGAAGTGGTGTCTGATGGCTCGATAGAGCCAACGCTCCCGCTCCCAGGATGGGTGGATGTTAAAGAAACTCCGACACTGACGCCACCCCCCACCATAAGGGGCCCCGGGGTGTCGTAATGATGCAAAGTTAAGGTTTCCCAGGCTTCATGAGCCCCAACCAAAGCCCCAGTACACCCCTTCCCCACTGCAACCCCGGAGCTTCCCCCCCACGGAGGCAGTGCAGGCNATTTCCAGTCACTTCATGAAGAGGAGGGACTCAGTGTAGCTGGAGTTGTTCTGTAAAACAGACACAGTAATACCTCGCTGCATTGCGACTCCTCCATTGCAATCTCACTCATTTGCAATTAATTCACGAAGCTTCCTGGCTGACACGTGCAGTGCTTCTGCTTTGCTGATGGGCTGTGCTGGTGCTTCCTGTGAGACGGGCCTGGCCCGGCCCCATGGGGTGGGTGAGTGGTACCTCTCACTCCTGTGACACCATGCCCCGGTCCCTACCCGCTCCTGTGTGTCTCCATGCCCTGTCCCTACAGTGGAAGACTCATGCGGCAGGATGCCCCAGGCGGCCACTGGGACCCAGGGCAGCACCACCGTAAGCCATGCCATCCTCTGTTGCTCGAAGTCCAGCCAAGGCCTGACTCCCCTGGGTGCGTTACTTTTTCCATGACTGCAAACAGGGAGGCGATGCAGGGTGTGCCAAGGGACTGCTGCCCGGTGCACTTGGTGATAACATAGCCCCAGGGAAACCAGGTTTGGGCTGGCCACAGCAGCCGTGGGGCAAACACTGTGTGTTGGAATGGGGCAGCGCTGGGACGAGCCTGCACCACCGTCACAGCTGCTGTGCCAGGAGGAGGTTTCTGTTCCCCCATGCCCTCCCCCCACTGCAGCAGGGGGAAGTGGTGTCTGATGGCTCGATAGAGCCAACGCTCCCGCTCCCAGGATGGGTGGATGTTAAAGAAACTCCGACACTGACGCCACCCCCCACCATAAGGGGCCCCGGGGTGTCGTAATGATGCAAAGTTAAGGTTTCCCAGGCTTCATGAGCCCCAACCAAAGCCCCAGTGCACCCCTTCCCCACTGCAACCCCGGAGCTTCCCCCCCACGGAGGTAGTACAGGCATGTGTGTGGTAGCAGCAGCCCAGTGGCAGCTACAGAAGCGGCAGTTTGGCCAAAGAGAAGCTTAGGGTTCTCAGGGGGGTCTCCCCATGCAGAGAGGGCTGAGAAATACTTCTCTATGCTCCCCTGTGGTGGGAGAACCCGCAGAAAGAAGTGGAAAAGGCTCCCCCGTGTTCCGGAGTGGCTGGGGGTGGAACAATGGGCATGGCCTGTATACATATTTATGACCCACGCGTGTTTGCGAATTTGACAGTTTGCGAGACCCTGACAAGTCCTTTTCCTCGTGATGGGTGAGGTATTACTGTACTTTAATGTCCCATCCCCTTCTTTTTTTAATATTTTCTTGCTGAACACGAAATCACATGGCATGAAAAATATCACTTTGATCAGATTGGGTCAACTGTGTCAGCTAACCACTGTCCCAACCCCTTGCCCACCTTCAGCCTACTGGCCTTTGCATTGTGTTTTGAGAGAAACCCTTGATATTGTGCAGGTAATTTGTATAAATAACCAACAATTGGTGTCTTATCAACAACTTTCTAGCTAAAAGTACAAAACACAGCACTGTATGGGTTGCTATGAGAAAAGCCAACTAATTTTCAGCCAGACCCAATAGGTAGGCCAAACTCAATGATGGTCATAAAGCCCTAGAAATGTTACTCAGAAGGGACATCTAGAATCTGCTTTTCCAGTCTCCCACAGAAAAAAAAATAGATGAGTGAAGCTGTAGCTTTACCTAACCAAGTCTTGAAACCTTTCAGAGAAGAATTGTCCACAACTCCTCTGGACTGCCTAGTCCAGTACTGCAGCATTTTCCTAGGAATTATATTTTTTAGGCTCTGATCTGAACCTCCAGAGCCACAGCATGTGGACAGTGCCCTTTGTTGTACATTTGTCTTCAATAAGAATTGTTTGGCATGTACCTCCATCTTGAAATGTCAATTGCCTTAAACAAATTCTAAGTCCACAATGTTTAGCTTTTCCTGCATTAGCTCTCTATAGATACTGACAGACCATGGCTTCATGCTGAGTTAGAGCCCTATGTATTTTCATCTCCTTATTTAGGACAAGGTGTTTCTGACTTACATTTAACTTTCTACAATCTAGTCATCAGACTTCAGACATGAGATGTAGTTTTCCTCATAACTGATGAAGAGGAAAACCTTTTCACAGTACTTCTTCTTGCAACAGATCTCATATTCGCCCTTTTTCTCTGGGAGACAAAGGGGTGACAGGGGTAGGGGAAAAAACAGGTGAGTTGGTACAGTGAGCCCCTGTGTATTCCTGGTCCACTATTTGCGAGCTTCAGTATTTGCGGGTGATTTTTCCGCGAGCTCTGCGACCTCGGCGCATGCCCAGAATGTACCGGGACCCCAGTAGGCTCAGCCCCCAGTCTCGCCGCTCGCACTGCAAGCACAGCTGGCCCCGCTCCCTCCCCCCCGCCCCACCACTCGCAGTGTGAGCACAGCAGGCCCCGTCTGCTCACGGATATGCAAATTGGTCTCAGCCGGGAGCCGGCATGGCGCACCCAAGATGCGTTTAGTGTAAATGTGTGTTTTTGCATGGCTGGAATTGTCCTCCACTGGGCTACAAGATGGGGTGACGGGGCTGCCACTGTGTGTGTGCCGTTCTGTGCCAGGGGCCGCCCGCTGCTTGGTCTGGTCTTGCCGCCGGCCCCGCTTTTAGGTCCCGGCCCCGGGCCAGCCCCGCTCTCGGGTTCCGGTGCAGGGCCGACCCCGTGGCTCCAGGCTCGCCCGCCTCAGTTGTGCTAAAATCTTCAAAGAAGTATTTGATATTGCATCCAAAAATATCACAGGATACAAAAGAAAATTCAGAAACTGAGATTTGAGAAGGTATTTCTGTAAAATGAACTGTGTAACATGAAATAGAGTCAAGAATTTTGTTGGAACCAGTAAATTGCAAAACATTCTAAAGGATAAGGAAAAACCCTAATATATATGAGGTTAGCAAAGATTTCTTGAGTATATTAACATTAGGAAGTGGTTTTTCACAGAGAGAGTAATTGCATATTGGAATGGGCTGCCCAGGGAGGTGGTGGAGTCACCATCCCTGGAGGTGTTTAAGAGAAGACTGGACGAGGAGCTNAAGCCCACCCAGGGATCGAACCCAAAACCCTGGAGCCATGGGCACCATGCTCCATCAATCTGAGCCTCCCATTGCCTAGACCATATCACTGAGTTCCTCATCCAGTCTTTTCTTAAACACCTCCAGGAATGGTGACTCCACCACCTTCCTGGGCAGACCATTCCACTGAGAGATCACTCTCACTGAGGGATCTGTGAAAAAGCTCTTCCTAACATCCAGTCTAAACCTCCCCTGGCACAGCCTAAGGCCTTGTCCTCTTGTGCTGTTCTTTATTTTAGAACAGTTAATAACTCATTGTTCAGAATGAATGTTTGATATAACTCAGATCAGCAATATGAACATGAATTACTCTAACCCAGATTTCTCAGCTACCCATCAGTTTCTTCTGGTCTAATAATTATTTAATTGCAAAAGGTTGATTAGCTTCCAAAGGGAAGACAGGAGTTGTCAGACTCATCTCATCTAATACTGGTGACTATAATGTAGGGTGTTATATCTGAGCAGTGTTGCATAGTCCAGTTATAGAAGAAAAATATGTACTAAGAGATCATGGCTTTAAACAATAGATCTACCATTGAGGTATAGGGAGATTTTTATTTTATTCTAACATCGAAGGACAGCAAATATTGAAAACATAGAAAGGTTTTATAAAATAGATTATATTTTTGCAAGTGAATACAAACTTTAATTCAACTACATAAACCAATAAGATGAAGTCAAACATGTTGAATGGATACCTATATATGTACAGGTACATAGAAGATGAAAATACATTTGATTTGAACATCATTTGTCATTTTCAAAATTTTCCATCACACATCCACTAGGTCCTTTCAGTGGTGTACAGTTTCTTTTGGTTACATGGCATCTCCATCAATGCTTGGAGAGTAGATTTTGGCACTTCCGTAGTGATCTCAGTGTTCCATCTGCTAGACTGAATACTCAAATGAGTTTGCTTGTTTCATTGTGGGTTTCATGATTTATTTGGTTTTGCTTGTTTCTTTGTTTTGTGGTTTGGGGTATTTTTGTTTTGTTTTAGAGGGGGTTTTGAATATAATTTTTTTCATTTTCCCATCTGTTTTTCATTGTACCATGTTCCTGTTGGCCTAGGCAAGTGGTCTAGATGGAACCATTTTAGGAGTTATTATGCTCAATAGTGAAAATGTCCCAGTGCAGACAAATCCTGCAAATGGAAAGAGCTGATGTAGCCTGGTATGTATATTCCTTATATTCATATTCTTTTCCAATATGTCCCTGTTCATAATATCTCTGGAAATCTCTTCTTTTTTATTCTTTTGTTGGTAACAAAGAATTAACAATAATTTGAAAGGTGTCTTTAAGGAAGAAAGAGAGATTTTTCTTCCCCCTCCTTAAATGTTACATTTTCCCTTTCAAACTGAGTAGCAGTAGTGGGCAAATTCTGGGCAGCAGAAGATAATCTAATTAATTTTTTTTTTTAGTGAAATAAAATCAAAAGTTGATAACCGTCAAACAGAAAATTGAAATATTTATAAAAAACAAAGTAAATATTTATTATAATGTGCCTGTGTATATAATAGATAAACCTTTGCAAAAGCAGAGAAACAAAATTTTATCTTCTAATTATAATTTTGTTATCTCAGATATTTCTATAAATCTGGAAAAAAGAATTCCTGCATACACCTAAGCTCTGAATCTAGTTTGTATTTCTTTTATTTAGCCTATATATATAATTTTTTTTTAAATGCATAGTAAAAGAAAATTCAGATTGTCTCTTAAATCAGTTTGGTTTACATTAGTGGAGTCTTCAGATCACCTGATTCTGAAGACAGGAAAAATACTAATCTAAAATTGTTCTCTATTATTGAAAAGACTTGTTCTGCAGTGCAGTTACTTTCTTCAAGGACAGATTGAATTTTAAGCCTCTGTGATAACATATATATATAGAGCTAAATTTCTGCTAGTTTTTGCCTGTCATTTACATTAATGCAGAGTCATTACTACTTGGATGTACTGTCATTCTGAGCTGGTTGATATTTATTGTAATTTGCACATATATACATCACTATACGTAGAGCAAAACTCTGCATAATTAGGCAAGCAATTTTACAGATATTGTTAGAGGAACACTAAGGTTATTTTTCACCATGTTTTTTACTGATAAAATTACATTTTCTAAAATTTTCAAAAATATCTTTTTTCACTCTGTGAAGCCCCTAAGACACTCAGTGATAGAAACATAAAGAGTATTAGGTTGCTGTCTTTGAAGTTCTTACAGACACTGCTTACAGACTTCACACTAAATTATTTTCATATCACTCAGTAACATGTCTGTTTTGTAGGTGTTAGACATTCTTCTGCTTAATCATTGCACTGTGTGAGGGAATAAATCCAAATGAAGGAAGAAAACATTAACTTTGATCAGAGCCTTCTTCACATTTTTTTCTAGTTTCAGCTTTTAAAGGTTCAGCTTAGTTACCTAAAGATAGGAATATTTTAGGTTTTTGAAATGTCAGACATGGTATGAGGTATCCTGACAGTACTGTAAAATAAAATAGAATATATACCTTATTTGTAATAGCAGCTGAAGGACAGGTGGGACAGCTTAGGTCATCTCAAACACTGATGTTTGTTCAGCTCAAGACCACTACAAGAGTTTCAAAAGTACACAGAAAAAGTAGTAGTATAGATTATCATTCTAAGGGAAATGTTGCCTTGGAATAATCCTGACTCTCTGAAGCCAGATCAAAGACTTCATTTGGTAGAGATCTGATCTTAGTCTGTCTGGAGAGATAAAAACATTAACTTAAAGCACCTTTGTGTGTTTTATTTCATAACTGCAGCAGACTTGAGGGTTGCATACAGTTGGTTACTACAAATAAGTTGACAACCAGCCTTGATAACTCCATAAGGTGACCAAATTCTTCTAGTAAAACTCTACTGTTTTGAAGCATGCAGAATGTGGAGCACATCAGGATTTAAGTAGCTGTGCTGAATAACAGGTCATGTAAAGTTGCTATAGATCAGTTTTTCCACTAGGCAACAAAATAGAATTAATGGAAAAGTCTTGGGGCAGGATATGAACAGATCTAAATCATTTGTGTGTGTGTGTATCCCGCAGCTAGCACTATAGCTTGAAATCAAGACAGATCCTTCTCCCTAGTATACTCAATATGTTTCTCCAGATTATCAGTAATTTCCAAATAAAGCTGAGGCTGCCTCTGAGTCTGGACTGTAGACCCAGCTGTGGTTATCTTCCACAAACCTAACTATATTTTTTAAAAGAGGAGTGGCTGGTGAGCAGCCCTTCAGACAAGGCTGTGTGAGCCAGCCCTGCTAGTCGATGGCCAAACTACATCCTGGAGTTCATCAAACACAGCATGACCATCCAGTGGGAAGAGGTGCTTCACGCACTGTATTCAACATTGATGAGGCCTGACTGGAGTACTGTAGGCAATTCTGGGTCCTACAATTTAAGAAAGATATGAAAGTCCTCGAATGAGTCCAGAGCAGAGCAACAGAACTGGTGAAAGGGCTGGAAAGGAATATCCTGTGAGCAGTGGCTGAGCATTTTGAACCTGTCTGATCTGAAGAAAAGAAGATTGAAGGGAAACCACATTGCTCTCTACAGCTTCCCGAGGTTGAGAAAAGGAGAGAGAGGTGGTGAACTCTTCTCCCTGGAACCTAGTGATGGGACAGAAGGTAATGGTTCAAAGCTATGTCAGGGAGGTTTAGAACAAACATTAAGGAACATGACACTTCCCTTTCCCTTTCCCTTTCCCTTTCCCTTTCCCTTTCCCTTTCCCTTTCCCTTTCCCTTTCCCTTTCCCTTTCCTTTTCCCTTTCTCTTTCCCAGCCTTCCCAAACATTCTCTTCCTTTAAATACTGTGACAGTTGTGCTGCAGTACAGCATAACACTGAGGATGTGTGTTATATGCCCCAAAGAGACTCATGAAATTCTGTATATGCATGCAAAGGCATCCTTCAACAACCTATGTGGATGGCTAAATAGGACACAGAAAGACAAACTGGATGTAGTGTTGTTCATACTGGCTGGTAGAAGAAGAGTTTTCCTGAAAGAACATCTCTCCACTCACTTCAAAGAGAATTTATGGTAAAGCAGAGGAGTTTGGGAGAAGCAGTGGGACTAATCTGGAATAAGACCACTGGAAAGTCTATCCTAACTGGCAGTTGGTCATGCAACATTGCTCTCTACTGCTGTTTCCAATGAATGACTGCACCCCAGCTTCCATACTAAGGAGTATTCTGTTTTTTCTCCAATGGCAGAGCTTTACATAGCTCTTTGATTAAATTAGAGAAAAAGCACACCTGCCAGGATAAATAAACAAAGTCCGGGGAAACAAATAATCGTTTCCCACTGGCTCCTGTCCTCCTCTCCATTCTACTCCTATTTTTACCTGAAAATATTGATTGTGTTAAATTTATTTATTTATTTTCCCATTGGGGAAATTGAAATTAAATGTTTTGTGCCAACTTGACATTCATTTGTGCTGGCTAACCTCCCTTGGAACCTCATGGGATATGTAGCTTATGCACTTTATGCCCCCTTACTTCCTGTAGGCTGGGCTATGTCTTCTGTAAGGAGAAACGCAACACCTTTCCTCCTATCTGTGTGTGTCTCTGTATCTCCATCACAGAATCACACAGAATATTATGAGTTGGAAGGGACCCACAAGGATCATCTAGTCCAACTCACCACCTAACACCCGTACAGTGACCGAGAGCACATCCCAGAGCGTAACACCAACCTAGATCCCTCACAGTCTAGCAGGCCACTCCGAGCCAGAAGGGGCCCAGGGTCATCCAGCCCTACACCCCCCAGCTAGACCATGTCACTAAGCTCCTCGTCCAGTCTTCTCTTAAACACCTCCAGGGACGGCGNCTTGCTCTATTTCTTTTTTGAGACATCTCATTTGTCCTTTTCGCCTAAATTTCTTTTGTGTTGATGGGGAAAACTTTTTTTTTTTCATTTCTTCTTCTGTCTAATATTTCAGAGCTTTGCTGCTGTCAAATGCACAAGATCTTTACCTTCCACCAGGTGTATTCTTTGGACTCGTTTTTCTGGGCTTACAATGAAGACATGATTTGCTCATTAGATGTCTTCATATGTCAAATATATCTTTGCTATTACCACAACAGGTTTTGGTGTATCAAAGAAAGTTTGAAAGAAGATTGGATCACTCTTTGAAATTACCTTGAGATTCACAACTTTTGCAGTAGCCTGGAATTAAAAACAAGCAAACAAACAAACACGTTATCAACTTCAGATATTTTGGGATTTGTCTAGGTGAGGTTTTTTGTTTCTGTTCCTTTTAAAATTTTTTATAGAATCTCTACAGATTGATCATATCCGGGAGTTGTATCCCTGGTGGCAGAACTTTCATACACACACAAACTTGGATAAGCCTGTTAAGATGTGGTGTCAAGAGGGTATTTTTCCCAGATTAAACTCACGGGGATGGCTTTTTATGTCCTTCCATTACATATACGTACACATTTTGTGTACTTACTTCCTTTTTAGTCTGTGTATGTTAAAAAGTTCTGGTGTCATGGGTTAACACACATGGACCTGGTTTTCTTTGTGAATTTTTTCCATTTTCTGCCGAGTTGCAGGGTGGGATGGCGGCACGGTGCGGCTCTCCCCACGCATCGGCTTTTCCCCCGCCTCATCACCACTGGAGTGCTGCCGGCCACGGGAGCGCACAGGAGAGGTGGTGCTGGTGTGGGCGTCATGGAGCAGAGCGGCATGTGGGGGGGAGGTCATGAAGTGCTGATGCGGCACGTGGCAGCGCACTCACCCAGTTCCCTGCTGGGGTCGGGGGAAGCCATGTGGGGGTCTGGAGGTCGCCATGATGATGACGTAAACACCGGCTCTCCTGGAAGGCAGATGAGATCAACAGCTCGGAGCCATACCTCATTGGACAGAGAGGACAGTACTTGGGAGGGAGTAGCGGACCTTTTAAAAACTACAGCGTGAAACGGACTGCTCTCACTCGCCCTCGTTTCACCCACGGGAATCTCTGCCACTCCGGCGCCTTGCTCCTGCTGCTGTTCCTCCCAGCTGAACTCGTGGAATATTGGCACCATCAGCTGCCCCTCACTAACGCCCGTCCTTCCCTGACTATAGCTGGTGGACGTCGCTGCCATTTTTATCCATATTTTGTTGTTGTTGGGACTTTTCTTTTTGGGGATTGGTGTTTTGGTGAGGTTTGGTGTTGAGGGATTTTCCATTGCGCTGAGAGTGGGTTTCGTCGTGTACGGGAGGGGGAAGTCCTGGTTATTTTTATGTTCCCTACAGTTGATATCACTTGCACACAAATTATTTTCCTATTTTATATTCCCTGTTCCTTTTTTTTTTTTTTTTTAAATAAATTCTGTTACATCACTAATGATTTCTTTTCCAAAGAGTCATAAATAACCCTTTACTGGTCTTAAACCAAAACATCTGGAAAGGAGGAAGGGAGGAAGGGAGGGATGAAAAAATCAATCACATGACTTGAATAATAGCAATGTAGTGGTTTGACTGTGGCTGGATATCAGATGCCCACCAAAAGGAGTCTATCACTACCCTCTTTAATTAGGCAGGGGAAGAGAAACATATAATAAAGGCTTGTGGGTCGAAATAAGGAGAGGGAGAGATCACTTAATAATTGCTTTCATGGGCAAAACAGACATGATATGGGAAAAACAATTTCCATAATTACTAATCAAATCAGACTAGAATAATGAGAAAATAAAAACTAAATTATAGTACACCTTCTCCCAACCTATCCCCTCATCCTGAACTCCACTTTACCCTCTGAGCTGGACCCATGAGCCAATTGCTCACCCACGACATGATGTTTTTATCCAGCTGTGTGGACATTTTGTCCAGCACTGAACTGTGACTGAAAGGACTGTCATTTCATACTTGAAGCTTCTGGCATCTTCTCAAAGAAGCCACCATCATCGTCTCCCCACCTCCATCCTGCTTCACAGTACCAATAGAAGCAAAACTCATCAAATTGTGATAATAATAATAGAAATAGGACTTCTTTTCATTGACAGGTTTACAGGTTATTCTGAGTTGGAAGGGACCACAAGGATCATCTAGTTCAACTCCCAATCAAATGCCCTCCCAAGGATCGAACCCACAAACATGGAACCATGTGTACCACACTGCATCCATTAGAACCTCCCATCGTCTAGACCATGTCACTGAGTTACTCATCCAATCTTTTCTTATACACCTCCAGGGATGGTGACTCCACCACCTCCCTGGGCAGACCATTCCACTGTGGGATCACTGTCTGTGAAAATGCTCTTCCTAATCCAGTCTAAACCTCCCCTGGCATAGCTTGAGGTCATGTCCTCTTGTTCTGGTGCTGGCCACCTGAGAGAAGAGATTTACACCCACCCGACTGCAACCTCTTTTTGTATTCTTTATCCTAGAATACTGTAGAATATGTTTACACACAACATTGTCTGATATTTACAAGCTATTATTATTCAGAGAGATATGTCATCCCATAAATCAAGGCAATTTTTAAAGAGACCTCTCAAAGAAATATTTGGGTAGAATTGTATTAATTTTTATACTATATCCAACTTAAGATGTATGAAAACAAAATGCTTTTCAGGTACTGGACTCAAGGCTATAAACTCTTGCAAGAGGGAATGAAGGAAGTAGCTGTATAGAAAGTAAATGCACAAATTTTCTAATTCAACAAATGCTGTTGCCAATTTAAAAAAAAACCAAAAAAACCAGCACCCTCCTTTTTGTTTTTATATGATGTATTTAAGCACATATGAATGACAAAACTATGTTGTCAGTCAAAAATTTATACAAGTTCTCAGGGAAGATCACATAAGTGGGCTGCCTCTATCAGTGCAATAGGCTATGTGAGCTAAGCAGGTTATATGGGGCTATACCTTTTGTCCATCCACAAGGGGACATTGAGAGAACAGGAAAATGTAAGGAGGGTGAAAGAACAAAGCTCAGAAGATGTTATCCTACAGGAGAAATTAATATATATCAGAGAATACTGAGAACAGTTTGTTGAAAATATATTTCTATCAGCAACAGGCAAAGAGAATCAGCTCTTAGCTGCTGTTCAAGACTCGGAGAATACAGAAAAAAGCTAGTTATGTTTTAGGGTTTTTTTGCTGCTCTGGCAGCGAGGGAGTTAACAGCTCAGTTCTTGCCTGGGCCCCATCGCTGCCAAGGTCACGAGCAGAAGGAGATAGAGACGTCTCCGTGAATAACATACTTGGGAGAGAAGAAAAAAAACGTTTAGTAGCAAGATGTAGGGGCCAGCTCAGAACCTGCGTCGGGAGGCTGAGAGATTGAAGGCCTATCCAGGCCCACGAGAGAGAAGGGATAGAGATGTTTTTTCAGGCATCCTGCTGCTGCTTGCGAATTGGACCGACCATAGTGAAAACCTATGGACTAGAGAAAGAGAGAAACCAGTACTACAGAATCCATCTAAGCCACGACTGAAGATGGAGAGATAAAGCTGGAAAAACTGCCAATATTTTTCAGAGCCCAGGAACAGAAGCCTGAAGCTAGCTGAGAGCTCGGCAGAGATCCTTTGGACAGACTTTTTGTGCATTGTGGTAGGATCTGAACTGTGCACTTTGGGATGGGCTCATATTATGAAGCAGTAAAAAGCCAGTGCTCAAAAGCTGCATGCTGTGATGTGACTTTGGACAAGAGAGAATTTCGAAAGAACTGTCGTCTCAGGTCGAGATCTCCCTTGGTGGGGGGTTTCATGAGAGATGCTTCCTCTCGTGAGAGAGAGAGAGAACTGTATGGAAGGGCAGAGAGATGGTTCCTACCCTGGATCTGGTCAGAAAATACCAACTTGCCTGGTTTTCCCCTACCCTATGTTCCCCCTTTGTCTCCTGGGGAAAAAAGGGAATATTAGATCTGTTGTAAGAGAAGGAGACGTGGGGGGAAATGGTTGCCTTTTAAATGATGCTTCCTTCGCAATTCTGATCTTGTTAGATAGTAAATAAATTCTTTATATTCTTTACTTATATTTTTCCTTGCTTTTTTGCCTGTGACCAGTTTTATTTTCCAGTTTTATTTTCCAGTTTTTCCTCCAGGAGAGGTTGTGGGTGAGTCTCTGGCATCCATCCAGGGTCAAACCACGACAAGCTACTACTATTGGTCTGATAAATCAGTACTTAATATTGCCAATGTAACTGGATGTTAAGTAGTCCATTTATAATAACAGTGTGTGAACATTAAATTTTTTTTAAGGCATGAATCATACCTGATACAGACTAGGGAGTACAAAAATTACTTGGCCTATTTATCAGTTTCTTGAATTATTCTGGAACTTTCAGATATGGAAGAGTGGCTCAACTTTGTGTTTCTGAATCTAGACTACTGGTCTGTTAATTAAAAGTGCCAGCAATAATAATAAAATTACAACTACTATTTCAGATGAAATGATAAAAGAAATAATAATAATGAAGATTATGACATAATGGAAGAGAGGAATGTGTGAAGAAGTGAAAGGATTGTGTTAATGATGTGCTATGAAAACATAATATATATATATATATATGTAAGATATATATATATTATATATATAGAATATATTTAATCAAAGCTGCTTGAGAGGGTCCAGAGAAGGGCAACGAGGATGGTGAAAGGACTGGAGGGTAGGCCCTATGAGGCGCGACTACAGGAACTAGGACTGTTCAGTCTGGAAAAGAGGAGGCTCAGAGGGGACCTCATTGCTGTTTACAACTACCTGCGGGGAGGTTGCAGCCAGATGGGTGTGGACCTCTTCTTCCAGGCTGACGACACCAGAACGAGAGGGCACGGCCTCAAGCTACGCCAGGGGAGGTTCAATCTTAACATTAGGAAGCGGTTTTTCACAGAGAGAGTAATTGCATATTGGAATGGGCTGCCCAGGGAGGTGGTGGAGTCACCATCCCTGGAGGTGTTTAAGAGAAGACTGGACGAGGAGCTTAGTGACATGGTCTAGCCGGGAGGTGTAGGGCTGGATGACGTTGTGCCCCCTCCGTCTCGGAGTGGCCTGCTAGACTGTGAGGGATCTAGGTTGGTGTTATGCTCTGCGATGTGCTCTCGGTCTCTTTACGGGTGTTAGATGGTGAGTTGGACTAGATGATCCTTGTGGGTCCCTTCCAGCTCATAATATTCTGTGATTCTGTGATTCTGTGAAAGACAGAAAGTATGCGTATTTTCTGACTTCACTTTTCAAGTGAAGAAGTATAGGCAGAGATTACCAAAGAAAAATGGCAGATGTAGGTTGGAAAGGAGTCCTGGGTAAATCCAGATTAGAAGTCATTCTTTGTATGTTATTCAGTTTAGCGAATACACTTAAGCGAATGTTCTGCTCCCAAGACATTTCTAAGATTAATTAAGCAGATCTAAGAGAACCAGAAAGTTTTCAGAGTTTATAATGGATGATGTTTTAAATTGGCTTTGAGGGTTTAAATTATGCAATGAGAGATTTTGACAAGATTTTCAAAGAGGAATAAATACACCAAAGACATTAATCTGACAAATGTTCCATGCATTATGTTTCTCTCTTGGTGCCCTCACGGTAATTTTGAGTAACTCCAAGGAGAACTCTGCTTTCATAACATCCATGTTGCAGAGTTCTAAATAAGAATAGCAAATATGAGACAGCAGAAAACTATGCTGAATGTGAACCACTACACACAAATCCATGAGTTATTATCTCGCTAGAAGCTCTTTGCAGTGCTCTGCTAGTACAAAGGCCATTGAAGACATTTTAATTATAATGTAGATTTCTGAATAACAGTAAAAAAGTCACTTATATGTCACCTTTTGGAGAGAAAAAACATCAATCTCTTTCTTTTTGAAATGCATTTTGTTTATGCAGTAAACTGGAATGGAAAACTCTGGAATTCGTCATTAAAATCCATTTAAAATTATGTGAATTTTAGACAGCAAACTAATGGAATAGTCTTTTCACAATAGGTTACAGAGAAATTATTTAAATAACTGCATGAGATGAGACAGCTCTATCTAAAAACCCAATTTATTTTAAGTAAAGTAACAGAACAAATCTGATTTTGCCATTTCATCATCAAACTACATCTTCCCAGCTATTTTCCTTGTAATTGCCATCCCAATTTCTGTGAAATTCCAAAATATTTTTCTTTCATGCTATATCAAGGAGTGGTGAGGATTTTACAAAAATTCAAATACAGATGCATTTGGAGCAGAGGGGATAAGAGGAAAGTAACCAGCAGCATCACCGAAGGCCATAGGCTGTAGGAGGCTCTGTGATATAGAGTACAATCATTCCACTCTTGGATAGATGGAGAAAGAGAGCTTTCCTATTATGTCTTCCCAGGTCTTACAAAATCATCGTTGTAAAAAAACTTCCCTTGGCTATGGAAAACTGTGCAGAAATTAATAATAAAGATATTTGTGTATGAAATGTGTATGAAATGTGTATGAAATGTGCCCTTCCTATTTTTTTGGTTACAAAATATAATATAAAATAGGAACAAGTAAACTAATTGTTATGCATGGAAAACAAATGGTTGTCCACCATTCAGTACCATAAATATTTCCAATTAACATTTTAGCATGAAGCATATGGGTAAGAACTGAGAGGGCACGGCCTCAAGCTACGCCAGGGGAGGTTCAATCTTAACGTTAGGAAGCGGTTTTTCACAGAGAGAGTAATTGCATATTGGAATGGGCTGCCCAGGGAGGTGGTGGAGTCGCCTTCCCTGGAGGTGTTTAAGAGAAGACTGGACGAGGAGCTTAGTGACATGGTCTAGCTGGGGGGTGTAGGGCTGGATGACCCTGGGCCCCTTCTGGCTCGGAGTGGCCTGCTAGACTGTGAGGGATCTAGGTTGGTGTTACACTCTGGGATGTGTTCTCGGTCACTGTACGGGTGTTAGGTGGTGAGTTGGACTAGATGATCCTTGTGGGTCCCTTCCAACTCATAATATTCTGTGATTCTGTGATTCTGTGAACTTGGGTTCAATTCAAGCAGAGCACCATTTTGAATTTAACTGTTAGGTGTTCCACAAATAATCTAATGCATGTTTAGCAAACAGCAGCAAAAAATGTGTGAGCAATTTAATCATGTGCATTGGGAGTGGCTATGAATGTGTTTTGTATGAATATCCAACTACCCTTGTGAAATCAACATTTATGTGCTGCTTTTTCTCTACCTCCTCCACCTGCCTTCTAAACCTTGCAGTCTATGAATATTCATCAGTAAAAACAAAAACAAAGAAATAAAAGCAAAATCTACATGCAAGGCCAGGAGACAAGCTCTTGAAGTTTAGAAATCTGACAGAAAGCAAAGCAGGTTACTTCCTCATCACCTTCAACTATGTTAAAGTGCACACACACATGCACAAAAACATTTACATTTGTAAACAAATGTGTGTGGAGTAGCACCAAAGCTTCTCTTGCCTGGGATGTTTTTCTAGTCTTTTTTCTAACCTGTGAATGATGAAACAGGCATCAGGGAAATACTCCACAGGCTCTGTTCCTTTGAGAACGTGACAGAAGATAGCTGTGATCCTAGTGGGAATGAGGAAGGTATTTATGTCACCCCTTTTGCTAGATCGTTTTAGAGCAGGACAGCTGTCTGTAGTCTGATTTCCTATATTTATTGTGAAAAAACTGTCCTGGATCTATTACCAACAAGGTAATAGCCTTGCTCATTCACTGTACAATAGCCTTTCAATCACTGTAGTATGTCTCTACAGTTTTGATAATAGAGCAGTATTCCATTTACTCAGAATAGCAGAGCACTGTTTTGAATGTATGCTGTCTCAGAGATGCCACAGCAAAAGCTGGTGATGCTGGACTGGTTTCTGGTACTTGGAAAACACAGCGTAACAGGTGTGTGGAGCTGCAAACTGGAACAGGTAAAACAGAGGACTAAGTGGCTGTTGAGAAATGAGACTGTGCTTTTCATATTTACTGACATTAAATAAAATGTTCTTGCTTTGGAGAAGAATTTAATTAATCAAGAAATGATTTTAAGTACCTGTAAAACTGCTCGTTGTCTCAATTCTATATGCTAGTGGGTTAGTCAGTTAGTCAGTGACGTTGTGGTTGGAGGAAATCTGGGATGCAGCGATCATGAGATCATAGAGTTCTCGATCGGCTATGTGCCAAGAAGGGGCAAAAATCAAACCTCCATGCTCGACTTTCGGAGGGCTGACTTTGGGCTGTTTAGGAACTTGATTGAGAGGGTACCATGGGAGAAAGCCCTTAATGGCAGAGGGGTCCAGGAGGGCTGGACATACTTTAAGAATGAGCTCATGAAGGCACAGGAGCAGGCGGTCCCAATGTGCCGAAAAGTGAGTCGAAGGGGCAGATGGCCAGTCTGGATGAGCAAAGAGCTCCTGAAGGAGCTGNAGTAGTTCAGGTTGCAATCAATCTTTCCTGTAACTAAATCAAGACGTTTAACTAGCATCCTGTAAAATCCACATTAAGAGGCTGCAAGCCTACTTCATTAATCTTTTCATTAGTCTACTACTCACCCATAAGACAAGAGGGGTACTAGGCATCTGTGGGCTATTTTATGCAGGTTTTACCCCTTAAATTTCTAGAACATGTCACAACAATATTTTGTTGTGCAGTGTTGCAACTGTCTGACAGCCTTTCTGTCTTCATCTGATTAGAAAAAAAACCCCAAACATATAAGCCAACAAAAGTTCTATTCTGGGAATTTGTTCATATCTAATTTTTTTCTGAAGTATTTGATCCATTTCCTTTTAGCAGATATGGGTTGACAACTTGTATGACAAGTTTTAAACCAATGAGATTTTAAAAAGATGACAAATTAATCCTTAAAATCCAGGTTTGTAACAGAAAGACTTATAGGATTTTACCTGTATTGCTACTGTTAGAATACTAACACTTTTTTGAAAAGCCTTTCAAAATGTTTTTTCTCAAAATTCAAACTTGAAATAGTTTAATTGTAACCAAGTGCCAAAGTTATAACAGTGGAAAGGAAAAAAAATCCCTCTGTTAGATTTTTGTTAATTTTATTTATCAGAAACCTTTTCAAACCAAATTAAAATAAAATTCTGCATAAAAAAGAACACTTTTATTTCTGTGAAATATTCCAATCGAAGATCTTGGGAGTCTTTGCCAGCGTTCATGAACTTAGGCTCTCAATCATTATAGAAAACATATAATTGCTCTTATTTACAATTAGATAAACTAAATCATACAGTGAAGGTATTGTAGTCCTTATTCCTCATTCAGCTCCCACTGGAAATTTCAATAATTACTTATTAATTGTCCCAGAATTCACATGAAAATTATTTATATTCTTATTAATATAGAAGATTAATTAATCTACTACATGTATTTGGAAGATATGGTTTCCATTCCATGTTTCAGAAGAGACACAAGAAGGTACCAACCATAATAAATACTAGGGAACATAAGCATCATGACTAAAGGGAAATGTCAACCAACAAACATTCGTAGGTAGAGGTTCATTCCATCTCACTCATGAGCATCTATACTAAGAGATTAACTGCCCTGCACATCTGTACGTAGCAGAGAAAGATGATGATTCCAGCCCCAAATGAAGATCTTCAGCCAAAAATGAAGGTTTAACAGGAAAACATATTCTTTTTTCCCCTATTGGTTAAGTTAAAGCTGAAATACTGCTTGGGGTATGTTAGAGACCGCCAGATCAGGTGGAAGAGGCAAACCTATTCCTCTTTAAGGAACTGGAGACAGCCTCAAGATCAGCTGCACTTGTTCTTCCAGGAGACATTAATCTGCCTGATATCTGCTGGGAACATAACACAGCAGAGAGGAGACAGTCCAGAAGGTTCCTAGAGATAGTTGACGATTGTTTCTTGATGCAGCAGGTTACTGAGCCTACCAGGGGAGAGGCTGTGCTCGACCTATTGTTTACAAATAAGGAAGGGTTGGTTAGTGATATTGTGGTTGGAGGAAATCTGGGATGTAGTGACCATGAGATCATAGAGTTTTCAATCGGCAATGTGACAAGAAAGGGCATGAACCAAACCTCCATGCTGGATTTCGGGAGGGCTGACTTTGGACTGTTTAAGAAATCAATTAGGAGGGTACCATGAGAAACAGCCTTTAATGGCAGCGGGGTCCAGGAAGGCTGGACATGCTTTAAGAATGAACTCATGAAGGCACAGGAGCAGGCGGTCCCAGTGTGC
>WEKX01017886.1:87850-104037 GCA_013390025.1 Pitta sordida
CTAGAGAAATGGGCAGACTCCAATATTATGAGATTTAATAAGTCTAAGTGCCGGGTTCTTAACTTTGGAATTAACAAACCCATGCATTGCTATCGGCTGGGGGCATGAGTGGCTTGAGAGTGGTGAAATGGAGAAGGATTTAGGAGTAATGATTGACAGAATACTCAGTATGAGCCTGCAGCGTGCCCAGGTGGCTAAGAAGGCCAATGGCATCCTGGCCTGTATTAGGAACAGTGTGGTCAGTCAGACTAGGGAAGTTATCCTTCCCCAGTACTCAGCGCTGGTCAGACCACATTTTGAGTACTGTGTGCAGTTCTGGGCTCCCCAGTTTAAGATGGATGTTGAGCTGCTTGAGAGGGTCGAGAGAAGGGTGACAAGGATTGTGAAAGGACTGGAGAACAAGCCCTGTGGGAAGTGGCTACGGGAACTGGGGTTGTTCAGCCTGGAGAAGAGGAGGCTCAGCAGTGACTTCATTGCTGTTTGCAACTACCTGAAGGGAGGTTGCAGCCAGGTGGGTGTGGATCTCTTCTCTCAGGATGACGACACCAGAATGAGAGGACAGCTATGCCAGGGGAGGTTTAGACTGGATGTTAGAAAGAGGTTTTTCACAGAGAGAGTGATTGCTCACTGGAATGGTCTTCCCAGGGAGGTGGTGGAGTCGCCATCCCTGGAGGTGTTTAAGAGACGACTCGATGAGGAACTCAGGGACATGGTCTAGTTGGTGGGCAGTTGGACTAGATGATCCTGAGCGTCCATTGTAACTCTGAATAACCTGTGAACCTTTGAACTTTGGTAGCACCTCAGTGCAACAAAATGCAGTGGCTTTCAGCTTAGCACATTTTTTGCAGTTAGAATACTAGGATATTTTTTCTCCCTATAAAGCTATGCAAAGAACCCAAAGCATCTTACTGAGGGTTCTAGGATATTTCCATAGCCCTGCTGTTTCTCAGTAAGGTATAGAGATGAGGAGCAACATGAAAGATAGGATGAGGTGGGATAGAATAGGATAGGATGGGATAAGTTAGGACAAAAAAGATAGCTCATATTATTTATTCTTCTTTTTATCTTTTTTCTAGTATAAAAAAAAGTCTTTGTGGTTGCTTTTGAATATTACACTTACTAGTGATATAGTGTAACAGTCTACAACCTGGTCTCCTTTTCAACCATTTCTTCCCATTATGTAATTTTCAAAAAAGTCCCCAAAACTGTATCTTTAGTACTAAATCAAAGTGAATTCACTAACTCAAGCTTTGTTCCCTGTCTTAACAGGCTGGAACATTCTAAAGTAGCTTTGAAGACTTGAACTTGCTTAAGTAACTGGAATCAAGCAGATAAAGAAATCTGATCTCTCTGAACATCTCCCTGAGTACAAATATAGTTAACAGCATAAACTTGGTGCATTTTTACTGTCCAGAAGGGTAGCACTTGTAGATTTATTCCATCTATATATTTCGGAGCTGTGCCCATTTTAAGTTGGTGTTTGATTCTATTCAGCAATAGCACTCTGATCGTCAATGTCTGTGAATCCATTTGTGGCATCACATAAAATTCTTCCTTACTACCACATTTTCAGCTATTATAATTTCCCCAAAGAGTCAGGAGATTTATTTTAGCCAGCTACAGTACTTGAGAGATTTATCATTGCTGGACATTGTACAGCTGCTAAATGACCCACCTGGATTTCATTAAATATCAAATCCTTTCTCCCTTCACCCTTCCTCCCTTCCTCCCTTCCTCCCTTCCTCCCTCCCTCCCTCCCTCCCTGCCTTCCTGCCTTCCTTCCTGCCTGCCTTCCTTCCTGCCTTCCCTCCTTCCCTCTTTCCTTCCCTCCTTCATTCCCTCCCTCAGAAAAATGGAAATGTATGGGATTGTAAATAAATCTCCAAAGCATCACATTGGGTGATTATATTCCTTCAGTTCTCCACTGTGTTGGCATTCAGGTGCATATTTTCACTTACAATACACTCAGGCACATAGTGGATCATATGATGTTCTGAATCTCATGGTTTACAGTCCCTGTATCAGTTGCTCCAGCTGACAGAGATTTTTTTAAGCAGAATGTCAACAAGTAAGGGATGTCAAAGTCTTTGAAAGACTATGTCATTGTTCCAGCTACATTAAATAAAAATGTTTTCAGATGTGATTCCTCTGCTGTCATCAGTCAGCGTCTACTTGTATAATGGCTCAGAACTTGGAGAAAAGCAAGATGAGAGCACGGAAAAAGGCATGGGACTAACATAATTATGCTTGGCTGCTCGAAAGGGACAATTTTTCCTTTTTGGGTCAGGTTTTACTATTGTATAAGGATTTCTCCCTTCCTAAAATATTAGAGGGAAACAAAAAAACCTTTAGAAATATAAGTATATTCATTGAGTATTCATTTTCAAAACCACCTGGGAAAACAGCTTCAGCATTTTCCCATTAATGCACTTCTAAATATTGAGAAACTTGTATTTATGACTTTTCCAGTAGAAATATCATTATTGTACTCAGCATCCCTTCTGCAATTGTAAAATGTCTCTCTTGCATCCCCATTTTCCAATGATTGTTTCATGCTGTCTAGAAAGTCTTCAAGCTGTTTTAAATTGATTTGCAAATGTAACTGATTGCTCACACTAGCTCTTTATACTGTATGTTATGCTCGTATTCTGGTTTATGGAAAAAAGATGAAGCACACGGTATAAATATATACATGAAATTGAAAATGTATTGTTAATATGACTCATATTTTAACATTACAATTCAATAATCATTTTTAATCTTGGTTTAACCTTAGAGAAAAAGAAAGAAGGAATAATAATGTGAACATACTTGCATGGAGAAATAAGTCTCAATAACTTGTTTGCTACCTTTCTATAACACCTTTAGTCTGTCTTCACTCAGAAGCAGCTCTGTGTTATATATCTAAATTTATTGCATATGGTGTCTTCCTTTTATTACTCCTAAAGCAGTTTTACCCAAATCTGTGTTGCTCTAACTGACCATCAATGTTTTGTACCATGAATTTGACTATGAGTTTTCTACAGATATGAGATGTTTCTAGCTGTGGGTTTCTTGGTGCCCTCCATTTCTCCATTACTTTTCTCATGCCAGTGCACCTCTGCAATGGTCCTCCAAGACCTTTGCTATCATAGCAGTACGGTATTTATCTACATCACTATCTTAGAGTCAAAAATCTCTCCTTCTGCACAGAGATTCCTACTACTACCTATCCTGCACAAAGATAAAGAAAAGCGGAAAAAAATTAGCCATAGATATCCAGGCGGTTAGAGAAACTGTGGTCATGATTAACCAGGAGAATCAATGCTACAGGCAGGCCAAAAAAAGCTCAAGCATAGAAGGTTTGGCAAGACATACTTCTGCAAACCATGTAAACTCGGTGCAAAACATATGGCCTGCTACTACGAATGGCAATGCCATGTTACAGGGCATATATGTTGCATGTGACATATACAGTGGACCCCCATTACTCGTGGGCTGTTGGGTCTGGTCCACCTCCCACGAATTGTGAAATCCGCAAAGATAGCTAACCCACTACGTAGTTGAGTACGACACTGTACTACAGCGTAGCAAGATGAAGCCAGGCATTTAGGCAGACAAACTAGGGGGTGTAGCAACATCAAATTAGGTGACTCTTTCACCTGTTTCAGTTTCTCCAGTGTGATGTTGTTAGGAGATTGAAGAGGAACTTGCAGCTGATCCAATTAATGCAAGTATCAAAATACCAAGTCTAAACGTTTTACAATTTTATATGTGTTTAAAATCTTCCCGCTAAACAGTGTAATGAAATCTTTTGTAAAAAACAAACCCAGAAGTGTTAATGTAAATGGTTCTAAAATATTTTTATTTCTGTTCTGAATGGAAAGCAGTGTTTCAAAGTCTGGTACATATCTGTGGTCTGATTGAAGAAAGACTCAGTTCTGGTCATATACAGCATACTGATGTCATTATTTCAGAGCAGCAGAGCCCATCTGGTAGCATTTAAACTATGGAGAAGCACTTTTTTCCTAAACCAAAATAGAAATGTACATCTTTTAGCATTAATTATGAGAACGATATCGGTTCTTTTGGTCTTTTTTCTCTTTCAATCTTTCTGTCTTTCTGTCATCCTGTTTTTCTTTTTGGAGTGCAGGAATAGATATAATAAATAACAAAATAACCTGCAGATAGGAAAATGACCCTATGCATCCTTGGTTTCTGATGAAAAATTTGTAGCTTTTTTATTTCTGCTTAACATATGAATTCATCCTGATCCTTGATGAGATTCTACATGGCATAAAAACATCCATCTTAAATAAGGTGTTTATGGAAATTCCTCATATTTCCTATCTAGTTGTTGTTAGATTTTATCAGTCATGACTGAGTTCTCTAAGGATGTAAACATGTGACTTGAAGTAATTTAAAACTCCAAAAATGAATATTCCTTACTTTAGACCCTCTCCATCTCTGAAGAAACCTGTTACTGATAAAGGTGACATGAATTGAGATTAGTTTTCCCTCAACATTAAGCAAAACCTGTTATATAGCATTTAAACACTTTTGTCACAGCCTCATTTTGTTGGGGGAGGGTTGTTGTTAGGTTGTATGGTTTTTTTTCCCATTTTATTTTCATGCTAATGTTGCAAAATAGTAGAAAACTGCAAAATGAATGCTATTCTTAAGCCTGGGAGAGGTGAATCTCTTGAATCTGAGTCTGAAATGACAAGAACATCAGTCACTGACAAAAACCAGCTGCCAGGACTCTTTATATGCAAGTCATTCAGAGAGATATCAAAACGTGGAAAATATAATACTGCTACAAACTTTGCTTGTTGAATTAATGCCCAGGTGAGTTCTTCTGAAATGCTGCAGTTGTATCTTAGTAAAAACAAGAAGCAGTAAAGCATCATACTTATTAGGACCCAATTTGCCGCAGCAGCAGTCAAGTGCTTCAGTCTCTCCCAGTAGCAACGGGGAGGGAGGACTGGGGATAGGGAAACTTAGATTAAATTCATAGTGCCGTGCACATTTAGAATTCAATATTGGCAGCTCTAATTACACACACCTTTCCATCACAAGTTCATCAGCTAAGAGGAAAATATTAGAAGCAGCAGTATCAGCTTCTTGTGGAAATAAAAGACTAAGTACAAAACCAAGCGCTCCAAAATTACTGACCTTTCCCCTTTCTTTCTGAAAAATCCTCAAATGCTTTTCCCTACACTATTTTTTCTTTTTATTTTTTCAGATGGAATAAGTAAATAAATAAACAAGCTGTCTAGATGTTTATGCTTCATCAAAATATAATCTTAAAATATTACAGTCAGTATGTAGGGTATGATATACTCTTAGTAGATTTGACTCCTGCAAGTTTTTAAAAACAAGGAACCTCAGCTACTCTTCAGGCTTCTTCCAATGTAGGTAAAGAGAAATAAGCATTCCAAGAAGGCAAATACTTTAGAATAGGTTGAACCATTTAATGGAATTTAATTCTCTCTCTCAGCATAAGAGAGAAGTTGGATAGTCAAATGCTGGTTGTTGTGAATCCTGCTCCTTCAGAAAACACCACTAAGAAAAAAACACAAGAAGTCCATTGTTCAGCACAAGATCAAAGACATCTCTCTCTGGCGTCAGACATATTTATGTCCTCTGTACAAATGTATGTGTCAGCCATGGTTCAAATGCAGCACTTTGCAGCACTGGAATAGATGCTACAGTCAGTTGATTTTAAATATGATTTCTACCAGCACAGAAACTGATTGAAGTAATTTATCAGCATATCGCAAGTCAAGTAAGTGAGACAACTCACTCAGTCAAGTTACAATTCACAAGTTACACGTAATGAGGAATGAGGTTTTGTTGTATATGGATTTAAGAGAGATAGATCCTGCCAGACTATCCTGACCTCCTTTTATGAACTGGTGACTCGCCTGGTTGATGATAGAAAGGCTGTGGATGTTGTGTACTTGGATCTTAGCAAAGCCTTTGACACAGTTTGCCATGGTAAGCTTCAGAAGAAACTCTCAGAGCATGAGTTGGATAAGAACATTCTGTGTTGGGTTAGGAATTGGTTGGATGGACGAGCTCAGAGAGTGTTGGTGAATGGTGCTACATCCAGCTGGCAGTCACTAGTGGAGTCCCACAGGGATCAGTGTTAGGCCCGGTACTGTTTAATACCTTTATTGATCATATGGATGAGGGAATTGAGTCTACCATCAGTAAATTCACAGATGATACGAAGTTGGGGACAGATGTTGAACTCCTAGAGGGTAAAAGAGCCCTTCAGAGGGACCACGATAGAATCAGAATCACAGAATATTCTGAGCTGGAAGGGACCCACAAGGATCATCGAGTCCAACTCTTAACACTGTCTCCCTGGCAGGAATTGAACCCGGGTCTCCCACACGCCAGGTGGGGACACTTACCACTGTACTAAAGTGGATTTCCACTGTACTAAAGTGTAGACTAGAGAGATGGGTAGATTCCAATGGTATGAGATTTAACAAGTAAAAATGCCGGGTTCTTCACTTTGGACAAAACAACCCCATGCATACTGCTATTGGCTGGGGTTTGAGTGGCTGGAGAGTGGTGAAATGGAGAGCGATTTGGGAGCATTGGTTGACAGAAAACTTAATATGAGCTCACAGCATGCCCAGGGGGCTAAGAGGGCCAATGGCATCCTGGCCTATATCAGCAACAGCGTGGCCAGTAAGACTAGGGAAGTTATTCTTCCCCTATACTTGGCACTGATCAGACCACATCTTGAATACTTTTTCCAGTTCTGGACTCCCCAGTTTAAGAAAGATGTTGAATTGCTTGAGAGGGTCCAGAGAAGGGTGACAAGGATGGTGAAAGGACTGGAGAACAAGACCTATGGCGAGCAATTGAGGGAGCTGGGGTTGCCAAGTCTAGAGCTGAGAAGGCTCAGAGGTGACCTCATTGATGTTTACACCTACCTGAAGGGAGGCTGTAGTCGGGTGGGTTTAAATACCTACTCTCAGGCTGCCAGTTATAGAACAAGAGGACATGGCCTTAAGCCACAGCAGGGGGGGTTTAGACTGGATATTAGGAAGAACCTTTTCACAGAGGGAGTGATTTCTCAGTGGAATGGTTTGCCCAGGGAGGTGGTGGAGTCACCATCCCTGGAAGTGTTTAAGAAAAGACTGAATGAGGTACTCATTGACATGGTGTACATAATGGGATGGTGGGATAGGAAGTTAGGTTAAAATAAAAAAAATACAATCCCTATATGGGCCTTCACTTAGGAGTTGGACTTTATGATCCTTGTGGGTCCCTTCCGACTCAGAATATTCTGTGGTATTGTTCTCAGTAGAGAACAGCTTATGTATTGTTTCAACAAACAGTTTTCTGAAGTCATTACATGTAGGTATTTCTAAACCTCACTAGTGTGGCCACAGCTCCCTGTTTTTCTTCTCCGAGTCTAGTTTTGTATATTTAGTTTGGTAAAATTTGTTGGATTTTGAATCCTTACAAGGTATGATTATATATTTCCTTTGGGCATCATGTCTCCAGGGAGATTAAATATTTATTTTGAGTTAGGCTATGAATCAACTACTACAAAGTCTGGTTCGGTTCCAGCATCAGTTTGGCAATCATTGGAATGGGCTGCCCAGGGAGGTGGTGGAGTTGCCGTCCCTGGAGGTGTTTAAGAGAAGACTGGACGAGAAGCTTAGTGACATGGTCTAGCTAGGGGCTGTAGAGCTGGATGATCCTGGGTCCCTCCCGGCTCGGAGTGGCCTGTTAGACTGTGAGGGTTCTAGGTTGGTGTTACACTCTGGGATGTGCTCTCGGTCTCTGTACGGGTGTTAGATGGTGAGTTGGACTAGATGATCCTTGTGGGTCCCTTCCAACTCATAATATTCTGTGATTCTGTGATTCTGTGATTCACACAAGACATAGGGTTGCAGCCAGTCCTTATGTAAGAAATTACCTGTAATATGAAAATGTGCCAGAAAGTTCTACGAAAGGGTCACTGGTCATGATCAAGTGAGACCACTAGTAGGGAACTGAAATAGGATGGACACTTGCCTGGCTTGGGACAAGTTACGGAAATGTGACCATAGTCATTAAAGAATTCCTTGTCTGATTTTCAGTTTTATAATATTTTATTCAGGATTTCATGAAATATAGAGGTATGGCAAAAATGATTTAAGGAAAATCAGTTCGGGATTTGAGCATGCCTGTGCAAGCTATAGAAAGATCTATTTTTGCCCTCAGGAATGAGGAAAAACACTTCTTTGAGCTGGCAAAGAGTTCTCTCCTGCCATCCTGAGTACCAAAAGGCCAAAAAGCCAAAAACCCCTGCCCCAGCTTTGCCACCTGCTTAAGTGCACCTGCTTAATGTATATGCATAACATCAAGTAAATATTAATCTCACTACCCCTACATCATAGAATTATACTTTGCTTTAGGCCTTCAACCAGTCAACTCTGATGTTTTGCATTCTTTTGCTCTTTCTTTTGACTAAAATCCTGTTCTGTTTATAATTATGTGATGAGAATCGAGAAAATTGGCCTTTAATATCCAGCTTTAAGCCTAGCAAAAGACCTTAACACCTATTAATTTTCTAAATCCTAGTTTTTCTACCTATTTCATCAAAATCTCTGAATTTCTAAATCTCAAAATCAAAAGTACTGTGGATGAACTCTCCAGACACTTACATTTCAAATAATTCGGCCACATGGATAATAGTGGAACACAAGTTTCCTACACAAGTTCATGGAAACCATGATGCATTTTCCT
Source organism: Pitta sordida (assembly GCA_013390025.1). Lineage (NCBI taxonomy): Eukaryota > Metazoa > Chordata > Aves > Passeriformes > Pittidae > Pitta > Pitta sordida. The sequence continues at coordinate 96,590 of WEKX01017886.1, forward strand.
TGTTCAGTTTGCAATACTACTTCTCTAGTGCATGAGTCAGTTTAAACAATTTGTTTAGCAATACTTGTAACATGAATATTTGAATTTTTTCTCTTTATAGAAGCAGTAAACCGTGGAACTTTGTAAGCTAGCAATGTTTCTACATTCAAAAATGTCCAAGACTTTGCTATACCTTCAGTTAAAATAATCCCTTTTCTGGCATTATGAATGGTGTAGTATGTATATGATTCAGATCCTTACAGTTAGCAAATGGATTCAGTCATTAGCATTCAGACTCTTGTAAAGATTATTACAGTCTTTGTTGTATCTCTTGCTGCAAATTTCTTTTTGTCCTCATTCCAGATATTACTCATTAGAAAGCATATTTTCTCAATAGGTGTATTAATATTCTGACATGTCAAAAACTATTCTGTTAAAACATTTGGATACGTGGACAAAGAATGTTATTCTTTGTTAAAAAGATTTATCATCATTCATCTAGTGGAGTTACACATTTTTTTAATCTCACAGTCTTTCTGTTACTTAACATGCACAAAGTACTCAACAGGGAGCATTCAAACAATTTTCAAGTTAGTTGGTCTGGAGTTGCGTTTCTGCCTTGTTTGTCTGGGGTTTTGGTTGGATGGGTTTTGTTTGTTTGGTTGGCTTTTTTTTTAATAATGGTACCCCTGAATGAATGCCTGGCAGGTAAGAATCTCTCATATGTTCTGGACATTTACGAATGCTGTGGAAATGCTGCAACCTTTCTTAGAACTGATTTTTCACAGAATTATGTCCTCAATCTTCTATGTAGTTGCATGTATAGATAGTCTACAGTGTTCCTTGCTTCAAGAAAAAAAATCTAAAAATCTCTAATCAGTAAATTTCCCACAGCACTGAAGTACCAGTTAGAATTTTTTCAGATGAAAGCACTAGACATAATTTTATTTTTCAAAGTGAGTAAGTAAGTGCAGCAGGTCTGAAAACCCATCTTATTTCTCTAGCCTATATGTGATGATAAATTTCCCTAAATATTATACAGAAGTCCTAACTGGATTCTTCATTTCATGTGCGTCTTGGACTGTGAGCAAAAATTCCAATTGCTAGCCCGCTTTAAATAAACATGTTGATTGCACGGTATAGAGCTGTTCTCTGCCTGGGTGCTTCTGTCTCCAAAGTAAATAGCATGTTCATAATTCGATATTTCTTTTTAGAAAGTATTACTTGAAAGGTATGCTACTGAGTGGATTTTTAAAAACTTTTCAAAGTATCCATTTGCCAGAATAGAAAATGCAAACAAAACTGCAAGTTTGTGCAAGACAGTCATATAAAGGTTTTTTTTCTAATATTATCAGGGGGATTTACTTATAGGTAATTTGACTTTAAAGAAGTTAGCTTAAGTCTTGGCAAGTCTCAGATTCCAAGCTAAACAGCTTTATATTTAGCCCCAGGTTAGATTTTGTTTCAAATCTTCATAAGATTTGCATGAGTTCTTACAATTACATCAATACTGCCACTAAAAGCCATTTTTCCTTTTAAATATGCAAAGTTTATCAGTGATTAGTAAACATCTGTTACCAGGTATGTCATAGAATATTGTCTCCTCATCAAGCTAGGAGGATTGTACTTAATCTGTTCCAACAGCTCAAAAGATTAAAAGTATAAAGAGTTTAGGGAAAGTTAGTTTTCTTGTTTACAAATTTTTCCATCATGTAAAAGACTTCTTCACTAGATAAAACTTTAACATTGATATACTATTATGTTGATGGATTCCACCTAACAATTCCTCTAATCTTTCAGTAATAGTGGAGTTATACTTTTACTTTCTGTAAAAGAAATTATAGGAGGTGAGAAAGTGTGTTATCGATCATCTTTCAGGTACCTGATGGAGCGTGTTCTGTGCACCAAAGGATGTCCCCACCGTCATGACAGCATTTCCAAAATTGTTCACCTTATGTCAGAACCATGTGTCTGGGATAATTACACAGAAAGGTCTTAAAAGTATATTTTCAAAAGCTCTCTGTGAAGTAGAAGACCTCAAGAAAAATGGAAGGCTGGATAAATCAATTCACACTGGTTGTTTAGTGAGAAGCCCAGCAGTAAATTCTATTTAAATAAATCATTGAAATAGGTTTATAGTTGTTTAACTGTGAACCTGTTCCCCACAATCACAGCATTTAAAATTTTGAGGAGTACCATATGTTGATTAATTATCAGATACTTAGACTCTTTGCAGTGTAACAACCACACCAGCTGTATCTACATAGTTTCATTTTGCTCCAGTGAGGAATTTAGGTGTCCCAATTCAAGTACGTATTTAATCATAGTCTTATATCTTCGTTAAGTATTTTGTTGAATTTAAATACTATGTTAGAAACTGAAGTTCCCATTGCCATATGCATTCCCCATAGAGCTTGGCATCTGATGAGACTAAAATTTTAGGGTTTGGTATATAAAAGGAAATTTGCAGGTATGGTTTCTAAGTTTTCTCAACACAAATTTTCACATAATTTATTTAGTCAGTAAAGTGAGATGCACTAAAGGATGAAAGGGTATCAGTATCTATCTGTCCTGTTTATTCAGGAGAATGTGATTTTTCATCTTAGCTACATAATTTAAGTGTAAGGTTTATATCTGAGAAGGATGAGCAGAAATAAGCAGTTCTCTTCAAGTTAAGACACCATCTATCAATTCCCAGAAGTTAAGACCTGGATCCTGAAAATTCTGGAGTGTATAGCTTAATGTTCACTTGTTTTTCGTCAAAACTTTTACATGGTTCTTATATGGATTGTAAATGTTTTATCCAAGAGTTGGATATTACAACCTGTTTCTTTTGGCATTTAGCTAGGCCAATATGCTCACTAAGATTTTTGTAATGGGAATAACTAAATTAGATCTTGCTTTTGAGGCCACTGTCTTAATAAGGTTGAAGACTTTCTACTCTGTATGTTTCTGTCTTTGTAATAGAGCTAGCAATTGCATCTATGGTAGCTACAATTTGAAGAGCTTGTTTTTGTTCTGGTATCTTTGCTGTAAATGTTCTTCAAAGAAAGCTGTGAGTTGTTGACCTTCTTATCACAGAATCAGAATATTCTGAGTTGGAAGGGACCCACAAGGATACTTGAGTCCAACTCTTAAATGGCACCCCTGCCTCCCTGGCAGGAATCTAATCCTTAGTCTCCTGCATGAGAGGCAGGGACACTCACTACTGTACTAAAGTGGATTTGCTTATGTCTGTAGATGTAAAAGCACAATAACAGAAACCCTGGGGTCTGTTTGGATTATAAAAGTGAAGATTGTTTCTCTGGTTTGTAAAAAAGCAGTCACATCTGCACACTTTTGACAGGGGGCTTACATATACAAACTAAATTTAATTTGGAAAACAGCAACTTAAGGTAGCAGCCAAAGCCAAGAATTGGGCTGTTTCAAGTGACAGAACAAGAGGACACAGTCTTAAACTGCGTCAGGGGAGATTTAGACTCGACATTAGAAGGAACTTTTTCACAGAGAGGGTGATCTCTCAGTGGAATAGGCTGCCCAAGGAGGTGGTGGAGTCACCGTCCCTAGAGGTCTTTAAGAAAAGGTTGGATGAAGTAGTTGGTGACATCACCTAGATATTAGGGTAGTGTGTTATAGGTAGGATGGTGTGTTGGTAGTAGGATGGCAACAGGTTAGGTTAGGTTAGGTAACAGGTTTGACTGGATTAGATTGGTAATAGGGGATAGGTTGGACTTGATGATCTCTAAGGTCTTTTCCAACCTTACTGATTCTGCGATTCTGTGATTCACCTTTACTAAAATTCCAACTCTATAGATTTATGCAGGTAAAATAAAAAAGAACATTCCCTCCATGTGTACAAGTAAATATAACGATTTATAACACATATACTGATGCTCACACACACATAATTTTCTTTGAGTTAGTTTTAACCTAATTTGCTTTCTGCTTCATTCCAAAAATGTCATAACCCTCCCTTATTAACAGACCATAAGCCTTTTTCCTTTGGTGCATGTTCTTTTCTTGAGGTCGTGACAGGTCATACATTTCCCTCAGAATATATTGCTGTCAAAGCACCAATCATTTAACAGATATATGTTGTGACTATGGAACAATTCAAGTGTGTCACTGTCATAATCCTTTGATGGAGGTCACTGCTGTCATGACTTACCTTGTGTCAAGATCAGGGTCCCCAAGTACTCCATTAACAGTCATGTAGTTTGGCTTTCATGGTCCCTGATAGTACATCTAATAGCAATAATTAACTAAATTGTCAGAAATTCCCTTTGCATTGTTTTACTTTGAATGTTCAGGTTGAGTAATACCAATAAATTTTTTTGTTGATATTTAACAATAAAAATAGATTGTCTGAAATAAGCAGTATAAGATATTTCAACTTCTCACTAAAGGTCATTTTGATCAATTATATTACAAAAGAATGGTGAAAAAAGAATAAAATACCATTTACTGTAAATCCTAAATGTGGTTTGTCATAAACTAGATTGCATCTGTCAATGTCATTTTGCTTTCCTACTTATAAGATTAGGCTTATATATTCAATCATGCATCTACAGCATATCCAGATGCAAATGGGGAAAAAGGTAGCAAGTTGTAGAAACGCAGAACCATGGAAAGACATGGGTTTGAAGTGACATTGGAGATAACTACCATGATATTAGAACTAGTCAGTATGGATTTCGGAGAGTCAGGTCTTGCCGGACCAACCTGATCTCCTTCTATGATCTGGTGACTCGACTGACTCATGACAAAAAAGCCATGGAAGTCATGTACTTGGATCTTAACAAAGCCTTTGACACAGTTTCCCATAAAAGCTTCAGGAGAAACTTGTAGAGCATGGACTAGATGGAAACATTTTATGTTGGGTTAGGGGCTGGTTGGATGGATAAGCTCAGAGAGTGTTGGTGAATGGTGTCACATCCAGCTGGCAGTCAGTCACTAGTGGAGTCCCACAGGGGTCAGTGTTATTCCTGGAACTCTTCAACATCTTTATTGACGATATGGTTGAGGGAATTGAATCCATCATCAGCAAGTTTGCAGATGATACCAAGCTGGGGCAAATGTTGAACTGCTGGAGGGTAGGAGGGCCCTTCAGAGGGANTGATTTAAACTGAATATAAAGATGTTTTTCACAGAGAGAGTGATCCTTCATTGGAATGGACTGCCCGGGGAGGTGGTGGAGTCGCTGTCCCTGTAGGTGTTTAAGAAAAGACTTGATGAGGAACTTAGTGACATGGTCTAGCTGGTAGGGTTTCAGACTGGATGGTCCTGGGTGTCCCTTCCGGCTTGGAGTGGTCTGTGAGCCTGTGAGGGAACTAGGTTTATGTCCACAGCTCTGGGGTGTGTTCGATCCCTGTATGGACATTGGCTGGGGAGTTGGACTAGATGATCCTTGTGGGTCCCTTCCAACTCGTAATATTCTGTAATTCTGTAATAATATAGTTCCAGTACCCCTGCTGTGGGCAGGTACCAGTAGATCAGGTTGTCACATCGTATCTTGCCTTTGAATACTTCCAGGGATGGGGCACGTTCAACTTCTATGGGCAACATATTTCAGTGCCTCACTACAGTCTGAATAAAGAATTTATTTCTCTCATCTATTCTATATCTCTCCTCTTTTATTTTAAAACTGTTCCCCCTCGACCTGTGGCTATGTCTCCAATTTAAAAAAGTCACTCTTGCTCTTTATTAAAAACCCCCTCTAGATACTGAAAGGCCACAATAAGATTTTCCCAGAACCTTCTCTTCCCCAGGGTGAACAACCCCAACTCTCTCAGCCTGTCCTCCTAGGAGAAGTGCTCTGATCTTTGTGACCTTCCTCTCGACCCACTCCAACATGTCCACATCCTTCTTGTTATGAGGATCCCAGACTCAGATGCAGTACTCCAGGCGGGGTCTCAGGAGGGCAATGTAAGTATATTTTCTTTAAGGCAATTAAGTATCAAGAAGGTGATATTTTTCCTTTTTCTTTTTTGTAAATTATAGATTTCAAGTTACAATCTTCCAAAATTCTATCTCACTAAAAAAGACTTCACCATGAATTGTTGCAAAAACTAAATTATTAGTACAATATAGCCCTTAAAAAATGTTGGTTTTGTTGAAAATAAGTTTTTTACAATGTTCCTGCAGACAGTCTAGTTTGGTCAGACTTTGTGTGAAGAAGTCTAGAAAAAAACTTGATCAAATAAGAAATTTTATGCAGAATTAATTTGGTGTTTTAGAGTAGAAACAGACTTTAGGTAGAAAAAAAGAAAATCTAAATCAAATATAATAATAACACCTTGTAAACTTTTAATCCTCTAAAGAATTGATGAGAGTTTTCACAGAATCACAGAATCACAGAATATTATGAGTTGGAAGGGACCCACAAGGATCATCTAGTCCAACTCACCACCTAACACCCGTACAGAGACCGAGAGCACATCCCAGAGCGTAACACCAACCTAGATCCCTCACAGTCTAGCAGGCCACTCCGAGCCACAGAATCGGAAGGGACCCAGGGACATCCAGCCCTACACCCCCCAGCTAGACCATGTCACTTTTCCTAATAGTTTAAATTATATTCTTGCTACCGTTACATATCTCACTGAATATACATTCTAAGGCCTCTCCGTTTTACTGTTTTGAAGTTTTTTTATTCTCTGCTTGGGAAATTATGCTCCTTTTCAGGAGATGAAACAGAAAACACTGTAACAGAAGTAGCACTAGTTTTAGTGCACTGGTGTTGAACAGTTCCCACAGTTAATACCAGAGGTGTTTGCATTTAAAGCTGAGTGAAAAGAACAAGATAATGAATACAGTAATTGTGTGTCTCTGTGTGGTCCCTGAAAACTTGTGAGAGTTTATTGCAGTTCCTAGGTAATTTTGTTGGGTTTTTGTAAGAGGAGAACATGAAAACTGAAGAAAGTCCACATTGTAAAATGGTATGAAAAATGGAGTAATGGGGGATGACTTTTACATATAACACTGATGTATATCTCACTGGTGGTGAAGATGAATAGTCCAACCAGCCCAGGTCCACATCCGAGAAGTAAAACTCTTTCTATTGGTTTTTGGTTTTGGTTTTTTTATTACACAGAAGCCTGTGTTTCTTGTAAGTAACCTAATAGCACAAAAAAGGGAAAAATGAGTACCTTCAACATGCATTAGAACAATAATTTGTGTTCTAGGTAGTGAATATGTCAGTCACATTTAGACTGAAAATGAGTCTTGCTCATATTTTATGATTCTTCCCTTTTGCTTACTGAGGCCTGAGTTCTAAATCACTGTGAATTGTATGTTGTACTTGGATTTGGAATATGTACATACGCTCTGCAGTAAGCATAGCCCCTTTCTCTGATTATTTCTATAGCATTTCTACAGGATCTGGGTTTCAATCTGTAGGCTTTTATAGCATGATATTCTCATATAGCAGCTTTTCCAAGTGAGTGTCATTTTAGAGAAGGGTGACAAGG
>WEKX01017887.1:0-38251 GCA_013390025.1 Pitta sordida
AAAAACAAGTCAGAACTCCCAAATGCTGCTTGGAGTGTTCTGTGCCCCTGGAAAGGAGTTGGGACACCTAAGTTTGTCTCTGTCCAAGTGGAGAGGCTGAGCAGAGGTTCCTCCTGGTGCACAGGGATGTAGGTAGAGGCTGTTCCAGGGCTATTCTGGTGTCTAAATGTAGGATCATTTTCCCAGTAACTGGAATTTAGGATCTCCAGAAGCCTCAGCAAGGCAGGTACGGAGCCAACTCTCCTCCCTGTGCTCCTCTAAACAGGACTGAGAGAAAGGCCTCCACTGAGGTCCTATTTTTCACTGCCCTCACTGTTAGGTTTTAGCTCCTGCCTAGTTTGAGTAGATTTTGCTGCATTAGAATTGTTCCCTCCAAGGCCAAGTTGGATGGGAGGTGTCCCTGGGATCAGTGGGAGATGTCCCTGGGATTCGTGGGAGGTGTCACTTGGATAGCGGGAGGTGTCCCTTGGATAGTGGGAGGGGTCCCTGGGATTCATGGGAGGTGTCCCTGGGATCAGTGGGAGATGTCCCTGGGATTCGTGGGAGGTGAGCTGCTCTTTAAGGTCCCTTCCCACTCAACCCAGGATTGATGGGATTCTGGGATTCTGTGAACCTCAGGCTGAATATTGGTCCCTTGTCAACCTTTTAGGAGCTTTAGCCCTTTCACCCTGTCAGAAAATCTGTGGGTTGAAGAGCTCCCACTTGTCGGACCTTTCTCTGAAGGTCGTGAGGTTTGAGATCGGTTCTTTCTTGTTGCTCTCTTTGATGCTTTTCCTTCTCTGCTGGTTAAACCTCTCTCTCACCATTCCCCTCCTGTTCCCGTGTTCCCTGGACAGAAAGATCTGGGAAGCAGAACAGGGGTGGGCAGAGGTGGAAGACAAGGAAAAGCAGGAGGAGGAGTGTGTGGGGAAGCACTGGAGGGTCCTGTGGGAGCTCCAAGGCCAGGAGAACTTTTCTCCCCCTCTTGCTGTGGTTCCAGATAACCTTCTGAAGAGGGTGTTCCAGTTGCCAGCTGGACTATCCAATATCATGTTTAAAATCTGTTTGAAGCATGGAATGGTTTGGGTTGGAAGGAACCTCAAGGATCATTTTGTTGCTGTTTGCCAGGGCATTAATTATCCTTAAACAGGCAGCTTTTTAGCTGTTATGTTTTCTGTGAAACTAAGTCATCGTGATGATGGAAATTTCTGTGATGAAAATAGTCTGGGGAAGATCAGTTTCCATGATGCTATTTTAAGAACAAAATCACTCAAGGGACAACTAATGAGCTTGAAATTATGCCAAAAAAAATTATCAACAGAAAAAAAAAGTGTAAAAAGGTTTCAACTCCCACTGGTTTCCTTTCCAGAGCAGCAATAGATCATATTCACTCTTTGGTGTTTATAATCGAAATTTGAAGAGAGAGAATTACATGAAGAAATATGAAAATATATTTAATTTTTTTTTAAAGATATCTGTATATTCTAACGGAAATAACATTTGGGAAGCAGCCCTTAGGAGCCAACGCTGTGCCCAGGGATGGGCAAAGGGCTGAGTTTTGCGCTTTGGGAGAGTTTGTGTTGCCCAGTTACCGCGGTGGAGTGGCAGGTTTGTGGGAGGGCTTTGAAACCCACCACCTCAGTGCCACCAGTTCTGAATTGGTATCAACGTGCACAGCGTTGTAAATAACCAAAAACTCTCGACTCAGCCCCAAAAAATGCTGCAGAGCAGGAGGAAAAGCCAGTCTGTTCTCAGAGACTTTTAGGCTCATTCACCGGCTCAGCACAAGAGCGAAATAACTGGATCAAATCTGTCTATCTTTGCATTTAAATTCTCCAAGTTTATCTCATCTCCCCCTCAGAAAAATTCTTTTTAGGCCGCTGAGGAGCAGCTTAAAAGAAAACAAATGGAACAAAGGTGCCACCTTGGAGTGACATCTCGTAACGAGACCTTTCAGCCTCTCAAACTCTCTCATTAACTGGCACCAAACGAGGATTTCCAAAATTACAAAAGGGTTTTCTCTCAGAGCCCAGGAATGGGCCGTGCTTAGGGTCTAACACGTTGTCTTCATCTTCTTGGCTTGTTCCCAAAGCAGCTTCTCTTGGCACGTTGCAGTTGATGGGAATGATGTTGTAGGAAGAACAAAGTGCGTTTTTTTTTTCCTAGAGGAAATAATAAATCTGCTGTGGGCTTTCAAAGCAAGCTGACATCACCAGCAAGGTTTTGTTGGGGATTTTTAATATTTTAAGAATGTAGGAAGAACACAGTTGACATTTTGGACCATTAACATTTTAGCTATAAAGATGTACAAAGTATCTCCCAATGGCTTTTCCAAGTATCTCCCAATGGCTTCTCCATCTCCTTTTGTTTATTTTCTTTGTATTTTTAATTAAACTCAAAGCTTTTTTTTTTTTCATCCTGTGTATTAAACGTGGCAACATCACAGTTCTGCCAAATCCTGATATGGTGTCTGAGCAATTGCAGCTGAATATTTTAATTCCTTTTTAATTTGCTTGTCATTTCACCAGGTCATATTTTATATCCCGAATGTATAAACACAAACAAATCATCAATTTTTATAAAATGAAAATATACAACAGGCAATATGGTTTGATTGCTGGCTTCAGATATTCACCAAGTTTGAGAGGCAAAATATCCAAGATGTTCCTGGTAATTAAAAAAAAACATTAATCCACTTGTGGAATTTAATTCTGGGGGGAAATAGAGATACGTGTTATTTTATTTTCTCAGAATCGTGGGATGGTTTGGGTTGGAAGGGAAGTTAAGGATCATTTTGTCACCTCCCACTATTCCAGGTGGCTTCAACCTGTCCTTGGACATTTCCAGAGATCAATGGGCAGCCACAGCTGCTGTTGATGCTGAATGAATTTGAATATTTTACTGCTTCAATTAAAAGGTGTGAGGAGGGAAAATAGCAAAAATTCCTCTGCAGTTGTCAAATAAACCCTGAGGAGCTCAGAGCTCTTGGGTTCATTTCCAATTTTCCAGCAGACTGGAACGAAATGCCACAAAGCTCCAACCAAACCTCTCATTAGTCTCTAAATTAAGTGATGGTACAACTAACAGTTAATAAGAGGCAATCAGGGTCCCTTTCATGCCTGTCACTTGTCCCCCTGCTCTTTGCAAAACAAAAATAGCTGCTGGCAAAAAAAAAAATTAACCCCCTTTTTCCTCCACTAATTCTCTCTCTCTTTTTTTTTTAATCCTTTATTTCATGTTTCTCTCATTTTTTAAGGGCTCTTTCTGTGAAGCATCTTCCATTCAGCAAAAAAAAGCTCCCAACTACAGTTTCTACTCGGTCCCTGCCTCTGGAATTCCCATCCTGGCACAGAGATTTCTCCTGCCAAAGCCTGGGAGCCCAGGAAAAACACGAGGTGAGTTGTTTGCTGGGATATTTCAATGGGCTGAACCTGTGGTTTATAAATTGGGGTGGGTGGGGTGTGTTGTTAAAACTTGCCACACACCTCCAATAAATACCTCCAAGGCCCATCCAACCTGGCCTTGAACAATTCCAGGGACGTGGAAACCGCAGTTTCTTTGGACAACCTGGAATTATTTCTCCACGCCCTTGAAATGTTCCCACTTTCCCTTTCCAACTTCCCTTCGCCTGCCCATCGTTCTGTAAATTTACCTCATCGTTCCCTATAAATTTTCTGGTTTATTCAAGGTATTAATTTTCTTTAATTGAACTAGAGATGGGTTATGTTTTGCCTCTCTCAGAGGGGTGTCCAGAAGGAATTGTGCTGGAGAATTCCCACTGAAAATGAAACTGATCTGAGATATTTTCCTTTTCGGGGTTGCCGTGGTGGTTGGGATGTTCAACTGGGTGGAATGAGAACATTGAGTTGCTCAGGTTTTTCGCTCTCTTCGAGTGATACTTAAAGCAGGAAGTCTGGAGCCAAATGAAGGATAACAGGAATTCCCAGTACGTCCTGTTCTTAATAAAATGCTGGGATTTAATAATGTGTTTCCAGTTTTGCTACTGGGAAAGTCGTTTCCAGGTGCTAAAGACCAGTAACACCACAAATTTTTACGTTTCTTCCCTCTGTCTGACTGGAAAAATCAGTCTTAACCCAGACTGTTCAGTCTTCTGGCTCTGAGTACCTGCTGGATATTATTAAATGTTGTTAATTATGTCACCACTTCCACATGAAACCAAGGATTGTTCAGGCATGTCAGAACCCAAACCTTACATTTGCAATTTGACTATAAACCGGCAAAACTTTGGAATATCAAAATCTCCAAGGTGTGTTGTCGTCGAATCTCCCACCCAACGAGTGGATGTGGCAGGATTTTTGTGGTGGCTGAGCTGGAAATCTCAAAACTCGGTATTTTTGATGGTGGTTTTTTGGTGTAAAGTTTAATTTCCTTGTCACTGATTTCAAACATCACTTGGTTGGGTCGTGTTGAGCTTCTCAACCCCCAGCACCCCCAAGTCCTGCTCCGACATCCAGCCCCAATTCCACGAGCCCAAAGGTTCATGATTTAGGCTTTGGCTTCCAAAATCTTGACCTAAATCTGAAAGGTTGTAGAAAAATGACCAGTGTCCATTTTGGGACCTGCCTGCAATAACTGAGCGGCTCCTTCAAAAGCACCAAGTGCTGGGAGCCCCTGGCAAAGCTATTAAAGATATTAACGGTGACATAAAGGATACAGCAAAAATTAATTTAGATAGATGGGTTTGATAGTGGAGAGCTATAAATGGTACTAACAAGTAATTCTGAACAGGAGAATTAATGTTCTCAGACACAGATGTGAAGCCCAGCCTTGTGCTTAGACTAGACTCGGTCATGATGAATACAGAGAATTAAATTATTACAGTCCCAATTTAGCTTTTTTCCCCAGTGTTTATGGGGAATTTGAGGAATTTTTCAGTGCCAAGCAGCTGCCGCTTGTCCAAGAATCAGCTTTCATCTCCCCCAGCCATGATCCTTCACAAACCACTGCAAGCAAGACATGAATAAAACCCATTGAATGGTGGCACAGAACCCAAGGGCTGCACTGGACATACTGGGAAATACTCCTGGCTTTCATGTCTGAAGATGGGTGAAAATTGGAATCTATTTTTACAGCTCCCCAAAGGCAGAGCTGCAGCATTTATGGCCCCCAAAATTCCTGAGGGAGCAGATGTCACTCCTCCAGTCCCCGTCAGGATTTGCTCTCAGAGGAGCTGGTGTTGCTCTCTACGAACATTAATTCTTTCATGGAATGTTTTAAATTAATGAATGAATAATAGCTGCTAATGGCTGGCCTTTGATGCTTCAGGATTGCCCAGTTTAGCTCGGTTGAGACACCCCAGCATTTACTGGGCCTCAAATATCCCAATTTAGGGCTCAAACTCTCAGCCAAGGGATGCACTTGATGCTCTGCTGCTGCACAACCCTCCTCAGGAGGAGAAATAAATGTCACAATAAATCACACAGCTTTTCTTCTTTTTAGGGTTGACAGCAATTATTTCTTTAATCCTCAGCCCTGTAGGGACTCTTTACAATTTATTTCATCGCTTCCAGAACTTTATGAGTTATTTTAACGCTGGGTTTTATCCACAAAGGTTCCACAAGGGTTTGAAATAACTCCTTCCATCCACATCCAGGTGGGGAGGTGTTCACTCCTATGGATCCTGAGGAGCAAATTGGAATCAAATTGATTCCTCTAAACCCTTGAAAATTAGACATTTTGACCTCCTAATCTCCCTTCAGGAGCACAAGGCTTTTGTAGCCTTCACAACACTTAAAACCCTCATAATCCTGAGACTGTGTTGGGATTTCTTGCCTGTCCTGTCAAACTTTTCATCTTCCTGATGCCTCCCTGCTCCTTTTCTTTCCCGCTAGGCTCCTTGTTTGGTTGTGATTGATTCGTTGGGATGATTCACCAGCACTGAAGGCAGCAGACAGATCATTCTATTCATGGTATTTGTGGGGATAAATATGGAAATAATTAGGTATGTGTTATTAAATCCTGTGTGTCAGGGAAGTTTTTGGTGTGATGGACGATTTGAGCTGAGTCAGGAGCTCTGTCTCAGGGCGTCCACCCTCTGTTGGCAATGTCAGTGTCTGTTCCACTCTTCCAACCGTGTTTTCTCTCCTGAAAAGGACATTTCTGTCTCACTTATTCTTTGGGGTAAGACTTGCCACCACCTCCACCTCTAGAGAACCACTGAGGACTCGCTGTGGCCACCTGATGCAATCCAGGGAGATCCTTGCTTAAACGTAAAGAGCAGAAATTTAGGTGGGATTTTGGGCAGGAATTCCTGGCTGGGAGGGTGGGGAGGGGCTGGCCCAGGTTGGGCAGAGAAGCTGTGGCTGCCCCTGGATCCCTGGGAGTGTCCCTTGGAGCAGCCTGGGACAGTGGGAGGTGTCCCTGTCCATGGCAGGGGTGGCACGGGATGGGCTTTAATTTCCCTTCCAACCCAAACCATTCCACAATTCCTGGCCCAAGCAATACCCTGTCTCTAATTAGGGCTTCCAGATCTTCCTCCCCAGGTGGAATTCCCAGCTCCTGCCCTCTCCATCCTGCTCAGCCCTGAGCCCTCAGCCTCCACGCCCAGCCCTGACTCAGTTCCTTCACCCAGAGGTGGCACCTGCCTTTCAAATCACCTGCTCATGGTGCAGCACCACCCCCAGCCCTGCTCCTGCAGCAGGACAGGGGCTGTTCCCTGCCCAAGAAAAAGCTCCTTCCTCAGTCCCTGAAAGCTTTTCCCAAACCTCTTTATTTTGGACCATTTCCTTCCTTCCCAGTCACTTCTCAAGTCCCCCTCCAGCTTTTGTGTGACTTTGGGGATATGGGCTAAGGAGCTCTGTCCTTGACTCTCAGTGCTCAACTGCACCTTATTTGCCACGGAATCTTTAAAATGAATGTTCATCCTTCGGTAATCCCCAGAGGAAAACACGGATGTCTCCAAGAGTCCGTGTAGGTAAAAAAATAAGCAATTAACTCAAGGATTGGGTCAGACTTCGCAGCCTTTTCCGTGAGCAAACAGCCAGGAGCAACTCTTAGAAAATCAAATTCTATATAAGAGCGTGCACGTGGCAGGGCTCAAATCCCAGGGGACACAACCTTGAGGGAGGTGATATTCCGTGGATGCTGTTCCCGTAAACATCGGGAGAGGAAGCGGGAGCAGCTCGGAGCAGGACAGACCGGTGGTGCTCCTGCTCCTGCCCCTGATTTGTGTGCGATGGGGATGGGAGACAGGTTGTGGAGCTTCTCCCAAGAGAATTCCTGCCTTTATTAGCAGCTTTCAGCCGGCTGCCAATGCTGATTTCATAGTAATTCTTTTTTTTTTTTCTCTTTACATTAATTGTTGCTTAGGCTGTTTTGAATACTTTCTGCATGACTAATTAATGCCCCGCAATGATTTAAAATCGCCCTGTTAAAACTTTCCGACGTGCAGACAAACGCCTCTTCTTCGCTCTTTTATCTAATCTCGGCATTCTCGGGGACGGCTCCTTATCTGAAAGCCTCTTAAAGAGGAAAAAAAAAAAAAGAGCTGAAACGTGATGTCATGTTCTCTAAATACACCGAGATATTTGTGCTGGGTCTGCCGAGACACAGACGTGACTGTGGAGCGATAAACCTAATTACGGCCTTTTCGTGATAACAAAACCCGCTGGAAACTGGCAGCAGATGAAAACCCGCAGCCTCATCCACCGAGTTTTTCGCTTGGGCAAAGCGTTCGGGAATATTAGTCCGGGAGAAAGCGGAGTGAATCAGCGCTGGGAAGACACTCCCAGCCGGAGCGAGGAGTTGGAAACCTTGGGAAGAGCAGCCCCAGCACCCCAGAGCGGAAAACTGCTTGGAACAAGGTAATTCCAGAGCAGGGATGGTTGTATTTCGTCTTTGGATGGTGCTGGCGAGGTTTTTTGGCTCCCTTTTCGCTGCTCAGGATACAATCCCTCTCCTTTTTTGGCTGCTAATTTGAATTCGTGCTTTGTTATCCATAGAGTTATTTTTTTTCCCCCCTCCCCTTCCCTGGAACAAAGAACGACTCGTGTAAAAGAGCGGAATTAACACCCTAATTGTTTGATAGGTGTCTAAACGCTCGAAATAACCCGGCGTTTAGTTTTTAATGAAGCATGAAAGAAAGCCAAAGCTCAGCACAATTCCCTGCCCGCCGGAGATCCTAATCTTCCCTTTTCCAGCAGAATCCAGCTGCCGCTCCATGAGCTCCCGGCGGGGAGCTGAGCCCTGGATCCCGCATCCCTGGATCCCGCATTCCCGGTTCCCGCATCCCTGGATCCCGCATTCCCGGTCCCAGCATCCCTGGATCCCGCATTCCCGGTCCCAGCATCCCTGGATCCCGCATTCCCGGCTCCCGCATCCCTGGATCCCGCATTCCCGGCTCCCGGAGTCTCCCGGCCGAGATGGAAATTCCCTGAGCCACCGGCTGGAAAATCCGCGCTCCAAAGGTACGTTTCCTTCTGCCTGTAAAACCCCTTTTAATCCTTCTTTCCAACCCTTTTCTTCTCTGTTTTCTCCAATGTTTTCTCTATTGTTACAGCGAAAAAAAGCGACTTTTTTTTTTCCTCTACTCGGGAAGTCGCTCGGGTTGACACGTGCTTGGAAAAACAAGCCGTGTGTGTGTCTGTGTGTGTCGGGTTAAAGGGAAAATTCCCCTTTTCCTCTCGTTCAGCCCTGGATCGGGAGATTCCAGCTGGATTTATGGAATGCTCGCACAAGGGGGAGATTTTTTGGGGGGGTCCGGGCGAGCCCCGAGGGTTGGAAATCTCACCCTCCTCCCTCTCCAAACATCCCCCTCTCCTCCCAAAATCCCTGAAGGGGTTTTCCATGTGCCTTTGGCACTGGATGGGGTGATGGAGGCTCTCCTGGGGTTGGTCCTGCCCCGCTCCCCAGCGGGAATTTTGGATTTGGCAGCAGATTCTGGCTGGGAATATTATTTTCCTTTTTTTTTTTTTTTTGAGAGGGGGGGAGCTTGTTTATGGAAATGCAGCTCTTGACGAATTGTTTTCCGAGTAAAAACAAGTGGAATAATTATAATGTGAGTCTTTAAAGGGAAACATCGTTGCTGCTAAAGGGCTTCCTGGCTCTTCCCTGTTGATTAAAAAATGTCACTCCCTAAAAAACCATGGGATGGTTTGGCTTGGAAGGGAACCTCAAAGCCCATTTCATTCCATTCCTCTGCCATGGACAAGGAAACCTTCCAGGTTGCTCCAAGCCCTGTCCAGCCTGACCTTGGATTAAAAGAAATTAAAAATTAATTTCACAGTTCTGTTTCCAATTGTAGCCGAAGTCTACACTGTTTTTGACTAAAACACACTCTTTTTTTTAATATTAAAAATTTCTTAATAATTATTACTTTCTCGCCAATACCATGAGCTGTGTAATTTTTTCATATATTCACATGATTTCTCTTGCATTTTGGGAATTTTTACTTGGCAGTGGGTATGAAAACCTGTCCAAATTTTGGGACGACTTGCAGGAGTATCCCTTGTGTGTAACAGTTCAGTATTGGGTGTGTTTTGATTGATTTTTCAAGGAGCCCAGACTGCACAGAAGTGCTGTGGTTAATTTTATTTAATCACTTTTATGACTGTCAGGCCGTGCCAGATATGGGGCTGATGCTTCAAATGGGCAGAACTGGCACAGTTTATATATCTTTTCTATTTAAAAAATAAAGAAATGTTGCTTTAGGGAGCTTGTTCTGTGGAAATCAGTTGTAAATAACACAGTGTGGGTGGAAATCCCCAGTGTGGCCATTAACATACCTTGAAAACAACCTCTGTTTGGGGTTTTTTTTCTGCTTTTATTGCTGTGGAAATGCCATTTTGCACTGAGACAGGAAAGTCTGGATGGATCAGAGCTTGGGGCTGGTGGTGTCAGGATGTCAGCTCTGCATCCGTGATCCATGGCTGAGAATTCCGGGTGTGGAAACAGAACGGTGCCATCCTTTACGAGAGGGATGCTCAAGGATGGGAACAGAACGGTGCCATCCTTTATGTGAGGGATGCTCAAGGATGGGAACAGAATAGTGCCATCCTTTACAGGAGGGATACTCAAGGATGGAATGGCAATGCGGGTATTTCTGCTCTGCTCATGGTTAGGGATGAGCTTTCAGGAGAGAAGAGGCGTCAGCATGCGGTTTCTTCACGAAACCCGCGTTTCCTTGGGAGGGAAAATTAAATCATGAGTGAAACACTCACCAGCACCACAATGGGACCGACCATTGAGCTCATTAGCACCGCTCAGATCGAGGGATTCCCAGCCCTCCCCTAATTAGTTATGCAAACACCCAGGCCAGGCTTTTAATCAGACTTGCTCTCGGGTCTAACCCTGCACAGCCCCAGGAGGTGCCAGCAGGGAGGGAATCCAACCCTTCCAGTTTCCACTGGATCTTCTTTTTTAGGCCAGTGCTGACATAAAAACATTTGAAAAGCCATCCTGGCTGTATTACAGTAGAAGAGTTGTTCACTGTAAATCTAAAACTTGATATATGCGTCAGCGATCCGCTGGTCGAATTATTTTGGCATTCAAGTGTCTGATCTTGACCCTGATTTCCTGCAATTCTCTGGTGTAAAAGGTGAAGTATAAGTTACAACGGAGTTTGGAACTGGAATAAATTATTTTCTTTCAGTTCTGCTCATGAGCAGGGATGTGGTTTTCCAATGGGAAGCCAAGTCTGAATCCCATGATTTATCCAGACCGTTAGAAATTGGATTGATCAGAGAGTAGAGAAGTGTGAAATAATTGCTGTACATCCTCCAAGACATTATTCAACCATGTTTGGACCTTTCCCTGACCGCTATTTTGCACCTCGTGTCTGTCAAGTTGATGTGATGGAATGGGCGGAGCGACTCTCCGGGGTCAAGTGAGCCAAGGGCCGGGCTTGGCCCATGGCAAACTCTTTAGGGGAGCTTGGAATATCTGCTGGGCAGGCTGATGGTTTGGTTTGATAGAGCTCAGCAAGACCTATTGAGTTAAAACGAACTGATTTGCCTCGAAAACAAACTGTTATTTTAATCCTGGGAGGGCTGACGTGGTCCCTGGGTAGAAGGCGGCACGTCTCGGTTGCCGATGGGGATCTGAATTTGGGAAGGGGATATTTACTGAGTCACAGCAGCACAAAGGAGGCGGGGAGGTAGAATTTCTGGTGCTTTTTTGGCACTCTGAATAGATATTTACACCAGACAATGCCTTCTTGTGAGGTGTGGAATGGGTGAGGAAGGACAAAATATAATATATACACAAATATATCCTTTGCTTATATTGGCCCTTTTAAAACAATTATCTTGCACTCCATGATTTCTTTTGGAGGAAGGGTTAGTTGGAACGACAAAACTTGTTTGAAAGCCTTTTTCCTGTTATAAACTGAATAATTCCTCATGATTTTTCCAAGGGTTACAATAACTGTGAAAGATCTTAGATGCCCGTTTTGCCCCCGGTGTGTTGAGTGTGTTCTTTGTCGTGTGTTGTGACCTACTGAGAGAGGAGCAGAGTTCTTATCCCTCACTCACCATATGTTCCCAGAAAGAATCATCGTTTTCCATCGGTCTCAGTGTTTGCACACACGACTTTGTTGTCTCTGAGGGAGTTTTTATCAATTTTTAATGGAAATGATGATGATTTCATAGTCGAGATGGGTATTGCAGGCAGGACTCCTCTGCCCACGGACAACAGATCATTGTTAGCTCTTTAAATATTTAATTCTGTGTACTAAATAAACCCACAGTTACAACTTGGCACGTGTTAAAAAAGGGGGGAAGCTCTCTATAAATGGTGTTGCCAGTTGTGCAGTGCCCAGCTTTGTGCCTACGTGATCCCGGCTCGGCCAGTTCTGCGGGACGTGATTCCAGCTGAATCCACAATATTCCCCTTTATTGGGTGGCAGCAGTGCCAAGGCAGGGCCTTAAGACTGGGGCTCTCTCCCAAGGGATGCTGCAGATGCCCGCAGCTCCTCGGGCCAGGACTTGGCTTTGCTGGAATACTCGGAAAATTCTTCCTGGAAGCCTGAAATTTCAACATTAGGATGATGATGTGAAGTATCCCGCCTGCTCCTCTGTTGGTCTGTATTTCTGAGTCAACTTTGCCTACTCTTATTTCTTTATTAATAGCTAAATATCATATCTAAGGGTGGAATTAATGATAATTAAATTGCATTATGTCCTTTATCCTTTTATGTGTTTTATTTGCTTTAATATGAACTATTTCTACAGTATATAATATTCTTTTTGCACTCTAGGTTCTGAGGGGTTTATCTGCCCTTTCATCCTCTTCCTCTACAAGTGCTTTTAATAGAATTACATAAATTACTGTCATCAAATTCCTGCAATTACTCCCTATCAGTCAAGCCTGTGCTTTGTGTGGCTCTGCTTTCATCTCCTTTGCTGCTGTGCCCACGAATTTGGACTTGCAGGCGGGTGACTGTGACTCCCCGTGGGATGATCCCTCTTGGGTACAGAAGGGATTTTAGCTGGCAAAAGGGGAGTGGAAATATTCCAGGTTACAAAATTCCAGGGGTTTGCACTGAGGAGCGAGTTTTCATGCTGAGGGATGTGCACTGAGGAGAGGAAAAAAGTGTATAAATTGATTAACAAACCAAATAATCTGGATGCAGAAATCGGTTTATAGTGCAGCGACTAAAAGGACTCTGGAAAACTGGAATTCTGGCAAACAGAGTATTTTATACTCAGAAATGCTGAAGGCTAGAAATCAGGATTTTTTTTTTTTAAGGGAAAGGCCTGAAAAGATAATTTTGTGAATTTAATCATCTGTAGGATGGATTTTTTTAAAGTAAATAACGTGTGCTTACAGCTGTGCCCCGGGAAGTTTTCAGTCACTTGAAAATAAGGTTGTTAGGAAGGAGAAGGACAATGAAGCCAAAATATTCTAGAATTCTCTTGGCCAGCTCCAAACTTCCTCCTGCAGATTTTGTTTCGTGTCAACGGGAGAGATTTCTGAATACGCGAAGTAAATTCCATCAGGTTCCTTTTGAGATGTTACTTCTGAATAATTGAATAGAAACTAGTTTGGGCAGATGTGTGGCCAGGCAGTTTCCCCAAATAACCCTGATGTGAGTGGGAACAATGGCTCTTGTCTCCAGAAGAATGGAAGACATTGATACAATTTTAAAATTAAAATCTTGTCTCTCCGTGCATCTGTTGCTCAAGTCACACAGTCCCGAGGGTTTTCAATGACCAGAACCCCAAGGAGAAACAGTTTCATTTCATCATCCCAAAAATACTATTTTCATCATTCTGTGTGCACGTGCAGTTGATTTAGACTTGATTTATATATTGGTATAAACATCCACCCCATGAGATTTGTTTGAGTGTCACCACGGAAATCTTACGGCACTTCTGCAGGCCCAAATGAAATAATAAAATAGACCTTTTGAATTTTCAGATAAGGATGGTCCCGACATGAGCATTAGTGTGTTTTCACAACCAATTTGGCTTATTCTGTTGCTGTCTTATTGTGTATTTTTAAATATTTTATGGAGTTCACATATTTCATTTTTTATCGAGCTCTTGGTTTTTCTGCTTGTTAACGATCAGCCTTTTCTGACCTTAAACATTCAGCCAAGGGACTTTGTTTTCCTGGGATTCTTGTGTTAATAGAACACGACCCTAAAGCTTAACCAACCCTGGGCTTGATGTCGTAGAAATCCCCCCAGCTCTTCCCAGACAAACATTTGGGGCTAAACTGCCGAGGAAGCAGATGCCAGTCTGCAGATATTAAGAGTTAATATCTCTTGAGATGTGTTCATGCTCTTAAGGAGCTTCCAGCCCTCCCAGAGGCTCCTTGTCAGCGAGATCCCAGGGGATGGAGAGGGCGGGGGTTGGAATTTTCGACCACGGCGTCGAGCGGCGCTGGAGGAACCGGTGAGTGAAGGGTTGGGAGACGACTCTTGGAGCCAACTAGGAATATTGACCCTCCCCCTGTGGCTTTGGGACACTGGTTGTGACCTTGGGGAGTTTGACAGAGATTCCNCTCAAACGTGTATATAATCTATATATTTGTTGATCTTGAAGAATTAAGAAGATTTTAAAGTTGTTTTATCAATGTTAAATAAGCTGCTATGTAAGAATGAAAGTTTCTTTGCTATTAAATTGTTTTTTGACCAAAATTTAACTTGCAACTGCGCCACTTCAACACGTAATGGAGTACAAAGCATTTTTGAGAGAGGTTAAAATTAATATTACCATTTTCTTGCTTTTCCCCAGGTAAAAGAGGTTTTAAGCAGCTTCTACCTTGGTGTAACTTGGTTTTGGAGCTGATATTCAAGTGGCAAAATGGAAAAAGGCTTTTTCAATGTTTTTTGTTCTTATGAAGCAAATTTTTGTNCCAAGGGTTTCGTTGGCGGATAATAATCGTGAGGATTTCAAGCGTCCGAGGGGGTCAACAAGAAGGAGTTTGTGGGAGGTGAAAATGTCGTTGATTCCTCACTGCCNTTCTTTGTAAAGCAAATTTCAGTTGAGGTGACCAAGAGTTTAACCATTTGTTAAAGAAATCAGTATTTACCTGCTTAACAAAGATAGAGTTTTATGTACACTAAAATATTTTTTTTTTTTGGTGGATTTTTTGTTTTGTTCGGATTGTTTCTGGTATGTCGTTGTTTGTTTGGGGGGAGTGTCTTTTTGTTAGCTTGGGTTGTTTTTTGCTTGTTTGTTGGGTTTTGGGTTGGGTTTCTTGGTGTCTAACGAGGTATTAATTCAAGTTGCAGTGTTCCCTTGACTGAGGCACTTGGAGGATGTTCCCGGGGACTGTTCCCTAATTTTCCAGCCTCTTCCTTCATGTCCAGCCTGGCCAAATGCAACTGTGGGGTCTGAGAGTTGCTTTGAATGGAGGAGGGAGTGGAAAGGCTCATAATGACAAATTTCTTGCATTTTGCAATTGCATCATTGCCAATTAAATGGCAAAATCCTCCTTTCCCTGGGAAATCTTCCTGAAGGTGGGATCTGAAAGGTGGAAAAGGGAGAAAACACCACAGGCTGCATCAAATGGCTTTTATTTTTCCTTGTCTCCAGTGAAATGGGACAGAAACACTGGAGGAACCGCTGGGTGAACCCCGTGCGTTGACTGGTGGTGGGATTTGAGGTGGGAAATCCTCATGGAAGGAGCTGGATGTTGTTCCTCCTCTCCCCTTCCAAAGTCTGATGTCTGTAAAACTTTTCAGCACTTGGAATAATTGAAAAGTCCTGATTTCCTCGCTGGCTCTTAAATGCCTTTTAGTGGATTAGTTTGAATCACATCAACTAAGAGCTTGATCATCTGGCAGCCTCTAGAGTTGGGCCAGAGCTTTGTAAATTAATGAGCTCAAGGTGATTAGTACAGGTTGGGTGCTTCGGACCGCGCACCGAATTGTTCCTGTGCAAGGTGTGCAGCCCTCTGTGTCTGGCCCTTCTTTTTTCCTGTTGTAATTCCTGTGCTCTGAGGGGTTTTTTTTCCCTGTCTTGGCAGTCAAAATAAACATGAAGGAACTGTGTGATTCCAGAGAATGAAAATTATATTGGAGTTCCAAAAGTAGGAACAACGTTACAACCATGGCTTTGTCTTGGAGACACTTGTTGCTGTGGTAATTCTGACTCCAACCTCAATTCAAGCCCGTTGTGTGTTTGATATTGGCTCTGAGTCAAGGAGAGGAACTGAGGTGTTGTCACCCAACATGGTGATGACTTCAGAACTCACGTTATCTGTAGTATTTTTAAAGGCTAGAGGAAATTCCAGTAAAATGTAGTTTTCTTTGTAGGCAGGAAAGACTTGTATTTCAGAAGCTCTCAGGCAGCTCCAGGTGATAAGAAAAATGAAAGATGAGCACGAGATACTCAAGTTCCCTCTGGCATCTGTGCTTCCAAAGACACGTTTGAAGGATTTGGCAGTGGAGCTCTCATTCCTGAGGCTGATCCCTGATAGCTTGAATCCAACATCTTCAGGAATGGAGAGCAGTTCCAAGCCACTGGGTTGGTTTTATCCTGTTTGGTCTAAAATGCCCAATAATTGTGCCACTGATACTTGTCCTCACTCTGTTTTTCTCTCTGCTCAGCCTCCCCGGGGTGGGGTTGGAACTGGATGATCTTCAGGCCTCTTCCAACTCAAACCATTTTATGAGTCATCCTATAGAATTGCTTTTCCAAGCCGTTTTTTTATTTCATTCTTCTTTTCCTCTTCTTTCCACATATGCCTGAAAAGGGTTTACGCTTGTTGGGTATCATAAGCTTTCCTGAGGGAGGATTATTTTCAAGGTGATCTGTCTTGAAGAGCTTCCACGTGCTTCCAGCAGCTGTCAGCAGCATCTGACAGGGCTGGACAGCACTCTTGGATCTGTCTGAGCACTTGTTGAATTTTTCACATTATTCTGAAGTGTTTCAGGTGAGATTTTTAAGACCTGCTTGTTCATTTTAAGTCCAAAATATCGGCAGATTTGGTCGGTTAAGTTGGCATTTCTCAGGGCACTCTGTCTCCCAACAGTTCCTTTAAAATGGGTTCATTATTCAGGAGTGAGGGTCTAATGTGGTCTCTGAGTCTCCTTGTAGCTCCAGGAGGTGCAAGTGTTTTGTCAGTCCTTGGTTGCCCTGTCCTCTGGGGTTTAGATCCATCTTTTTGGACCATCCGTGAGTGCCCGCACCACTGGTGGGTGGCTGGAGGAGCAGCGAGGGGCCACTGAAGCACTAGAAACGTCCTGTCCCATGGACAGACCTTACAAAACATGACACTTGGCTGCGTAATGCAGCACTTGCTGTGTCGTCTCAAAGTTTTGGGGCCTCTGACATGTAAAATTAAGCTTGAAGAATGCCCAGGCTGTGTGGGACAAACCCACCGAGCCCAGACCTTCAGGGGTGGCACCTTCCCCTGCCTGGGGACGGTGACGTGAGAACTTGGGTGATCAGTGGGGTGGTAACTCTTCTCCTCTCAGGTGAGGCCCAACCTCCAGAGCTGCTCCAGCTCTGGGAACAACTGCAAAAGGATGTGGAGCTGCTGGAATGAGTCCAGAGGAGGCCACGGAGATGCTCCAAGGGCTGGAGCCCCTCTGCTCTGGAGCCAGACTGGGAGAGCTGGGGGGGCTCATCTGGAGAGGGATCCAGGGAGACCTTCGAGCTCCTTCCAGAGCCTAAAGGGGCTCCTGGAGAGCTGAAGAGGGACTGGGGACAAAGGATGTAGAGACAGGACACAGGGAATGGCTTTAAACTGAAACAGAGTGGTTTCAGATGGGATACTGGGGAGGAATTCCTGGCTGGGAGGGTGGGGAGGCCCTGGCCCAGGTTGGGCAGAGAAGCTGTGGCTGCCCCTGGATCCCTGGGAGTGTCCAAGGCCCGGTTGGAGCAGCCTGGGACAGTGTAAGGCATCCGAGCGGGACAAGATGATCCTTAATTTCCCTTCCAACACAAACCACTCTCTGAGCACAGAGTGCACTTGTGCAGATAACCTGCTGTTAAAACCAAGCCTTGCTGTGAGTTGTGACATCGAATTTTCAGATTTTCTCCCAATCTGACCCCTAATCATAGTCTTGGCTTGATTTGGTTCAAACTCCCAGCTATCTACAACCATCAGCTCTGGTTGGCAGTGGTGTTAAACTAAGATCCAAATGACTTCTTGTGATTCCAAACAAATAGTAACTCCTCTGTCTGTGGTTTGAGGCTCCATCTTCCACTCCATGCCTTGTGCTCCACGTTTGGGAAATGAGCAGCTCGTTGGGAATGTCTGTGGTGGGCAGATCTGAGCCGGGGGGTTGTGTCTGCTGGAGTTTGGAAGTGTGTCTGTGTCTGTCTGCACTGATTTAAATATAGCCCCATTAAATCCAGACCCAGAATGTGAGAGCCCTGTTTTGTTCTGAGCATGAGGGAGCTGATGGTGTGATAAGATGTAACAGTGCCTGGAGCTGGACATCCAGATCGCTATTAACCCTCAGGGCAGTGTTGAAAAAAATGCTCTTCTTGTTTCCAGTTTAGCAGAGGAAGCTCATTTTGGTTTCTTTTAATATCACGAACTGGCAGGGAGTCAGAAATGCATGACATCATATCTCTGGCACAGCAGTGCAGTTTGGAGCTTCATAAACCAACCCCCTGGTAATAAATCAAAAATGTGAAGTATCTGTGCGAGGCTGCCACAACAAGGGAAGGTTGTACGGTGCATTTTTTATTTCTTCTCTCCTGCTTCAAGAAGAAAGATGAATTTCTCTGAGCTGATCTCTGGATCCCAGAGGATGAACAAGCCCAGGGGGTGAAGTTATGGGGATGGGAGCCTTCCCCATCCTCTGTGTGGCTGTTGGGGGTGAAAATACCACTTGTTTGGGATGAGACATTTCCTGCTTTCCTGTTTTTCCTGGAGGAGAAGGCATGGATACGCACAGAGTATAAATACATAAAACCAGACTCTACAAACTCCCGTTTGTTATTTTTTTCTTTATTTCTCTAACACTTTTACCTCAGGCAGTGCTTTTTCGTGGGGTGATTCTGGAGGATTCGTATCTGATGCCCATCCTCCTTGTCAACAAAGCTGGAGCAGAAGGAGCAGACACCTGATCAGAGGTGGAAACTTGTGTTCTAATTAATTCCTGGCACTTCTCACGCTGCTGGGTAACTTCCTAAGGAGTTCAGGGAGATACTGTTCCCTGGTTTGGGAGGCTTGGTTACTGCTCTTCTTATCCTGCTCATCTCAGCAGGCCTGGAGCTCCTCGGTTACCTCCACAGAAAGGTAGAATTTGCAAAGCACTTGTTTTGTGAGGGGGTTTTTTATGCTGCAGGGGGAGAAAAAGGCGTTATCCTGGTGCCAGGAGGTGCCAGGGTAGTGCTGCTTCAGCCCCTGTGCTTGGGTGAGTTGGGGGATGAGGAAATTATTTTTATTGGGGTAATTTAAGGATTGTGGTGCTCGGAGTTGTGGCTGCAACTGGGGGGCTTATGTGTGAAGCTGCTCTGGGTGTAGGAGGTGCCAGGTTTGGGAGGCACAGGGGCTGCAGGAGGATGCTCAGCTACAACTTCCTGGGGAGGGGCAGAGGAGGGGCAGGGACTGATCTCTGCTCTGGGGGAACAGGGACAGGAGCCAGGGAACGGCTGGAGTTGGGTCAGGGCAGGGGCAGGTTGGATCTCAGGACAAGGTTGTTCTTCTTCTCCCAGAGGGTGGTTGGGCAGTGCCCAGGCTCCCCAGGGCAGTGGGCACAGCCCCAAGGCTGCCAGAGCTCCAGGAGGGTTGGGATGATCCTCTGGGGACAGGACGGGCTTCTTGGGAATCATCCTGTGCAGGGCCAGGAGTTGGGCTCCATGATCCTTGTGGGTCCCTTCCAACCTTGGAGGACCTTGAAGATCATCTCATTCCACCCCCTGCCACGGGCAGGGACACCTCCCGCTGTCCCAGGCTGCTCCAACCTGCCCTTGGACACTCTCAGGGATCCAGAGGCAGCCACAGCTTCTCTGCCCAACCTGGGCCAGGGCCTCCCCACCCTCCCAACCAGGAATTCCTGCCCAATAACTGCTCTAACCCTACGCTCTCTCAGTTTAAAGCCAGAAATTGTGGATGTCCCATCCCTGGAAGTGTCTGAGGCCAGGCTGGAGCAACCTGGGATGGTGGCACCCCATGGCAGGGGTGGGACTCGATGATCTTTAGTGCCCCTTCCAACCCAAACGATTCCATGATCTAATATTAACTATAATATTATAACAGAGAATAATTAGAATATTATAGTATTATATATAATAATAAATTAGAATATTATAACAGAGAATCATTGCAACCAGCAGTGACACCCTGGCATGTGCCAACACTGAGCCTTCATTTCCAGGGATTTCCAAAGTTGGAAAAGCTGGATTCCCTTGGGTGGGAATGATCAGCCCCCAGAGCTTGCAGGAAGCTCCCCACGGCTGTAATTCCTTTACTAAACATCTTTCTTGCTTTGTTAACTGGGGATATTTCCAGCTGGTGTGTGTTTCACTGGACAAGAGAACAGAAATGCCATTTTTCTTCAGTGAGGACCCAGCGTGGATTTAAGCACGTAGATACTTTGACAGCCAGTGACTTGTGGCATAATTAGACATCAGGGACGTTAAATCAGTGTTTCAGTGCCAAAATGTGCGTGGGGATGGTCATTGATGACAAGGAATTTAAGTTTTATCTCTGATTTTCTGGAGAAGGCCATCACTCCCTATAAGAATCCTTGGCCTGATTTATTTTTTCATGAGGTCTCAATGACATATAAAAGAAAAATAAACTAAAAAAATGGCACGGGAAGCAATTTGGAATTCCTCTCATCAAACATATCCCCATGTATCCTTTGGATCATTAAAATTCTGGAATTTCCAGGCCCTTTTCTAGTTACTCTGTTTGCTTTGGGGAGTAAATATCTGTCATATTTTATTCTATAACAATTTAATTTTATTATTTTGGTCTTTCCATAATGGTGTGGGCTGCCCTCCTTTTGGAGGTGCTTCCCCAGTGATTAGGGAGCTTTTTGCTATGAAATAACTATAATTAAATAGAATAACGTTGGAAAGCAAAACTGGGCGCAAAGCTTCGGTTCAAAGAAAATGGGTTTATTTTGTCTTCAATATTCCTTCGTGTTTGTGGTAAAAACAGCAGAGTGGTGGGGTGGGATGGAAAGGGGGGGATGAGATCTAATGAAAACCAGTAAATCATGGTCTCCCAGCAGTGAAAATGTCAGGGGTGATACCATAAAAGTTAAATATCGTGGCCTGTGGGATTCCACGTGATTCATGTGTGAAAATTCAACCAGGGGGGGCACATTTTGAAACCCTTTTTTTTGCTTTTGGCGTGTTCCGAGGGTGAGGGTTTGAGGCCGATGAGTTGGAGCACGATTTTGTGGAGATAACATCTCGTGGCTGGCAGACACTTGAATTCCTGGTGATATTCCATAAACACTCTGTGCCTTGAGAAATTTGGACTCCCTAAAGCAAAGGGGAGGAGAAATTTGGATCTGGCATGAGGCAGAGCACATGAGGAGATAAATGAGGGAGCAGAGGGGTCTGCAGATCTCCAGGAGGTTTGATGGAGCAGCAGGACCTCCCAGTTACTGATGTATTTTATTTAATTTAATATCACATAGATAGTGTTTGCCATCTGGTGAACTCATGGTATCAAAACATCTCAACTCAACATCTCAAGGTCAACATCTCAACGGTGGCAGAGATGGCAGGTCTGCAGATCTCCAGGAGGTTTGATGGAGCAGCAGGACCTCCCAGTAAAACATATTGAGTATTTAATTTAATATCACACAGATAATATTTGCCATCTGGTGAACTCATGGTATCAAAACATCTCAACATCTCAAGGTCAACATCTCAATGGTGGCAGAGATGGCAGGGCATGGAAAGTGGGGGGTGGAACATGTTGGGAAGAGGTGTTGGGGCAAATGCAGAGGGATCAGGGTGTGGGAATGGAGTGGAAAAGGGGAGGATGAGGGTCTCAACCCCCCAAAAAACTGCTCGGCCAACCCTCTGTGGGAACCTGCCCCAAAAGCTTGACAGAGACACAAAACCAAAGAGGTCACAACTCCCCCGTTGCAGAGGTGGCCCAGGATGGAGGGAAAAATTATTTGTTAACATTTTAATTAATACCAAACGAGGTTTTGTTTTAGTTCATGTGCCAGGTTAAGCTCCTGTGTTTTCCTCATTTTGTTGTGTGGTGAAGTGTGAAGTGCTACTTCCAGAGCCTAAAGGGCTGGACTAAGTGAACATATTAATAAAATGTTATTTTGGAAAAATATCAGCTATCCAGGCAATGTGGTTCCAGGGAAAATCACTTTTTCTATCCTTGAGCACTGGTGCTATTTGAAAATAACCAGGAATCAACCCAGGAAATGATTGATGAGCTCCAGGGAATTATTCCCTGTGGGTTAAAGTAACAATTGGAAACTAAAAAAGCACAAAAAACCCCTAAAAAAACCCCAAACAATGGAAAAACAATAACAAAAAAATTCCCTTTTCTGGTATTCTTTACAAATAACTGTTTTGGGAATAAATCCAAGAGAATGAGCCTGGGTTTGTACTTGTACTGATTCCAGTGCAGAAGTGTTTATCTCTGTTCAGTATCTTGATTTATTTTATTTATTAAACAAATATTTAATTTGTTTAATTACTTATTTACTGTTATTAAAACCGGGCACATAAATTTATGCGTCACCTTATGGCAGTTAATGGCCACAGGAATGTTTTCCTGTTTAATTATGGAATATAACAGCAGAATTTTTGGTGGTGATATTTTGTTATTCCCTATTCCCTTATGTGTTATATTCTCAGTAAAACTGAGGATTGATTGACAGTGATGAGCTAGAAGTGAAACGCAGGGAGGGTGCAGAGCTTGTGCAAAAAATTAATTAAAAATTAAATACACAAAGCAACTGGTGCTGAGGGGAATGAATTTATCTCCATTTGAGCCCTGGAGTTTTCTGTCTGCAGATAATTCACTTTATAAGCAGCTGCTTCCAAGCTGAAGTTGGAACAGCAACATTTTAACCTCAGAAAGGTGAATTAAAATCATTAATTAAAATGATTAGTTAAAATCGTTAGTTAAAATCATGAAATTAATTCAGTGGATGGTGAACTCTTTGTCCATCTCTAACTTGTAATGGCCTTAAAAAGAGAGGGTGACTTTCTGCACAAGAGTAAAGAATTTTCCGTAGGAACCCGCCTTAAATGTAGCTCAACTTCCAGGATATTTCTGGGGATAAGAACCAGGGAGCAGATTGGAATCTCCATCTCGGGAATATCTACTCAAACCATCACTTGAAACCATCAAAGGAGCAGTGCCCAAAACAAGGATTTTATTTTACAGCTTGCCATCATGGTGGAGATGATAATTTTCTTATAATTAGCCCCCTTTTTCCCCCAATGAATTGGAAAAATAAAGGAATTAAATGACTTTTTTAATGGAAGGACAAGTGGCAATTAATTGACCCTTGAATTGAAATAACACTGGAAAGTCTTATTGTTTTGGGTTATGTTTGGGGTTTGTTTTTCTGGAAAGGCTGATGAAAATCTTAATGAATTACAGATTTGTTTAGTCCGTGGATGAACAAGCTGAAAGGACGCTAATTGATCAGGCCTCATTTATGGGTTTATTTAATGATATGTAGCTTTTTTTAATGGTTTTACCAAATAAAATATGCATTAAAATGAGAGGGATGGCAGTGGAAGAAAGTTGAGTAAAGCTTTTTGAGGAAAGCATTTGAATTTTGGAATTACAGGATAGAAAATATGAAATAAATTTATAGATTTATATAAAATATATTAATTTGGCTGTTTCAATGTGACCAATTATGACAATTTCTGCAAAGAGATTTATGATGAAATCCGTTACAGCCCTTGTGGAACAAATGGTGCAAGAAAAAAGGTACTTTTTATTTTGAGAGGTGGATTTGGTTTTGGAAACCACCTCTGACTTGTGGACACAGACAAACATGAGCTAAAAATGAGAGAAAAATGAGAATGAGGTACTTATCCAAAGGGTCGTCGTGCGAGGGTCGTTGGTCATTAAAGGTTTTGGTGGTGCCGAAAACGTAGAGTTGGAATGGCCAACCCATTCCCAATTCCAATTCTTTCCTTGAGGGTTAGTGCCAACATCCCTTTGGGATCTTCTCCAGAGCTGTGCCCTTTGGAAAGGAGCAAAAGCAGGAATGTTGTCCTCCTACGTGTCCCTTCCCTTCCTTTTCCCGGGATTTTTGATGCTTTGCGCCGATGGGAATTCGCGTGTTGGTCGGGAAATTAAAACTGGATGAACTCTGAGTGAACTGCCAAGGGAACAGAGCCCTTGTGCAGCCTCATCTCTGCGTGCCCAGGGCTAGAAAAATACCACCTGGTGTTCACTAACTGCTCCGTGCAAATTGTTTGGGAGAAAAACGTGGCACTGTAGAATTAAGGAAAATAAGGGGGTTCATTAATATCTCGCCTGTTGCAAGGAGCAATAACAGCCCAATCAATTTTATGTTGGTTTTGGGGACAAAATGCTTTTCAACGGGGGAAAATAATTCGTATTTTGGATTAATTCATAGGAAGAAAATGTGTTTTGCAGCAGCTGATGTTTTTGGGGCCAATGTCTGAACTCGCACAAAGCTCGCTTTGGGTGGACGCCGTGCGGTTTGTGACTCGGTGCCTAATCTACCATGTCAAATGTGTGGGGTGATGTCCCAGAGGAACTGTCACAAATCCCTCTGGAGAGCTGGAGGGGGGGAGGCATCAGGAGAGCGAGGACACAATGTGCAGATTGATGTTTGGGTTTATTAAAGCACAGTTTGGCGCGCGACGCATGAACCTTTCGCCTCATTTTTTTGTTGCCT
Source organism: Pitta sordida (assembly GCA_013390025.1). NCBI lineage: Eukaryota > Metazoa > Chordata > Aves > Passeriformes > Pittidae > Pitta > Pitta sordida. The sequence goes on from WEKX01017887.1 coordinate 24,233, forward strand.
TCACCAGCCTTTCGTCAAGAAGTTTCTTCTTCTTCTTCTTTTGGTATAAAAATACCAAACACAGACTTGAGGGGAAAAGAGGAAAATTAAGTATTTTCCTTTGGAGACGCCCTTTTCACCAATTAGATTTGGAGATGTCACTAAGCTGCGTTTTAATTTGGCCCGGGCATGCCTGGTTAATTGGGTAGAACTCATTTTTGTAATCACAAGGGTTCGGTGCTTTGGTGCCCTGCTTTGGTCTCTCCCCCAATTATTCCATGTAACAGTCTCTTTCACAGCCAGAGCCGGAATCCTGCCCGTTGGAAAACGACGGGTTTGTTTGGAGACCTATTTTCCACAACATCCTATGACCTTCCCTTGTAATTTTTTAACTCCTTGAAACACTTGTTGCTGTAGCACAAATAAACTGTGAATTTGCCCGGGATGACCTGAGGCTTTGTTGCTTTTGTCCTTTAAAAATACTGAGTTTGTGCTGATGATTCTCTCGCTCTCAAGGTTGCCCCAGATTTATAGAGGTAATAAAAATATAAACTTGACAGCTCATTCCATCATCACATTCCTTTAAAAATGCTGTATCTGTCAAATGGAACATAGATCAGAAAAGTATTTTCTTGATGGGTTTCATGTCTTGGTTGTAGATGAGATCCTTTGCCAGCTCTCTGGTGATAAACATGGGATATGTTTTTCTGGTTTGTTTGATTCCACTTGTGTCTTTGGCTACATTTTATTTGGGTTTTTATTTGCTGCAATATTTTTTCCTAGTTGTTGGAATGCTTTTGATTCTTGGGTTAAATACAAGTAGGGAAGATGGGCTGGGATGATCCCAACTGCTGTTGCCATTCAGAACTTCACCAAAATTTAACTTAGTGCTCAGGACCTTGGACCACATTTTGGTTTTGTTGAATTGAACAATTCAACTGCATCTCCACCCTGTCCCGTGCCAGTGCCAGTTCATGGGGTGCCCACCAGCCCTGGACCATCACGTCACAGTCTCCCTGTCCTGAAATATCCTTGTCTGGGTGTTCCCTTTCCTCCTTTCCTATGAGATTTTCACGAGGAGCAGAAAGGAGCTGGATGCAATCCGTGGTCACATCAAAATCATCCCTACCTTGGGAAGAGGGGCCCTTTCAGTTGCCCCAGTGAACTTAAATGTTTGTTTAGGAAATAATTTAACTCCTCTTCTCCTCTGGAACTTGGTGATTGGGGTTTTTTTCTTCTTATTAGCAGGAAAACACCGGGATTTCTGTGCACACGCATGGTTTCCTTATCCCGTGTCTGTGTGGAGCCGGGCTGTCTGGAGGCTCTCCGGGCATTCAGGTCACTCCATGTGCTGGGGGACACAGGAGGGGTGAATCCTGCCTCACAAAACTCCCAAACTGAGCCAAATCCTGATTTTCCCCATCCCACTGAATCCAGGGATTGCTATCCCTGCTGCATCGATCATATTCCATGCAAATCCCTGGGGGATATGCCTTGAAATGATTTCTTGGATCATCCATACCCATCTTTCTGTTGGTTCAGAAGTGGGTTTTGGACATGGTTTTGAATATTCTGTGTAATTCAAAAATCAAAGTCGTGGTGTCCTTGCACCACTGTGTATTATTTATGAAGTGAAATTGGAATGAATTGTGTCTAACTTTGAATATCTTCTCAGTTTATTATCTTTTTTATAGTGTCAATTAATTTGCAGAAATTACATTTTCTCGTATGAACGTCATGGCCTGACTGATTTTGCCTTTTTTTCCGCTGTCATTTATACCAAATATGAATTATTTGAAATACTCAATGGAAATGTATCTGTTCCATCTTCCCTCTGTGTTTTTCTGAAGCTGAACTATCCTGAGGACTCGTAAATAAGTGACATTTTCCCCTAACTCATTAAAAGATGAGAGGTTTGTACAAGACCTAAGAGAAGTTTCACTAGTGGGACTGAAAACAGGAGTAATTCAGGTTGAAAACAAAAATAAAGTGCTGCTGATAAAATAATCTTGAAATCACATCCTGGTAAAGATTAAATTGCATCCGAGAGAAGGCGGCCTCAGAGGGAACATATTGTGTCCCCCTCCACTTCCCCAGGACTTGGGCTTTTATCTCAATGAACCCCAGGCTTGGTAATTAGCAGCAAGGCGATTAGATTTCTGGGAGTAATTTGTGCACTAATTGTGTTTGATTGTTTAATTACTCTTGCTTACTGTAATTGAGGAGAGGCAGCAAACCCCTTTCCAAGACTTCCTTAAATACGGGTTGGGTGTCCTTCACTGTGTCCCAGGTAATCAGGAGACACATTTAACCATTCCCAGGGTCAAACTGCAAAGAAAATCCACTAAATGATGCGTGGAAAGAAGCTGGATTTTGAGGCAGTTCATAGGAGTTCTGAGTTTTGTTCAAAACGTTTCTGATGTGTGTGGTGGGAACAAAAAGAAAAGAAATGAACAGAATATATTTTAAAAAAAGGGGGGTGGAAAGTGTGGGATAGAGGGGAAGGGGAAAAATTGCAGTTAGAGCTGGAGAAGTTGCAAATAGTTGTTTGGGGTCCTGCACAGATGGGAAATGTTCCGTGGCTCTTCCAGTTTGTCTTTGGACAGTGATGACACGACGCAGGCAGAGAGCTGGGCTTGGATTCTGAAGATGCAGAGAGATGGGAATCCGAATATCGTGGATTCCGCCGCGGAAAATCCAACCCGTGTCTTCCGAACCCACCGAGTCAATTCTTACGTTATTTGGGAAAGTCCCACTGGGGATGTGCAGGAGGAGGAATTACTGTTGGATAGAGAGATCTTCCAGCCTTTTCACGCTGCCATCGGGGCTTCATTTCTCTCTGATGAATAATCCTCAGGACACAGGGCAAGGCTGGCCCAGCTGACCCTGCACAGCAGAATTGGAGAGAGCAAATTACTCGTGCTGAGGTCCTGCAGTTTTCTCACAGATGTTGCTGCTTGGCCATGCTGTGCTTGCTGCTTTAGGGCTGATGAGTCCCGCTGGGAGGGAACTTTTACTTGCTTTTGCTGGTTTGTTTAGCTGAGGGAAGCGTTGCTTTGGGGTGTTCTGAGATGGGGGCTCTTCCAAGGGACAAGAGAAGTGAAAATGGCAAGATGAAATGAGGGAGGAACCTCACAGGAACGTGGAGGGAGGAGATGGAGGAGGAAGGTTGAGATGGGATGTCAGTAGAATCATCGAGTTCCTACTACTTTAAGCATCCAGAGAGAGCAGGGAAATGCTCTGTCTCCCATGGGAGGGAGGTGGAGGGACACTGACCACCACAGCAAGTGCTGTACCTGCATGAGAACCACAGAAATATCCACGAATCAGGAATTCCTTCATTCCTGGCTTTGGCCAAGTGTTTTATGGGAAGATTTGGTGTCTGTCTGACTCCCTTTTTTTTTCCTTTTTTCTTTCCTTTTATTTTTCTCTTCTTCCTAAAATGGTGTATTCCCTGCAAACTTGCAGCTGGCACCTCGTGGGCCTCAGCCACGGTCAGCCAGGAGGTATCTCCTGATCTCAGAGAGGGACAGGAGGGACAAACACATCCTAAAAAATAACTGTCTCCTCCATCAACACCTCTCCCAGGACTGGAAGCCTGACGTCCGGCGGCGCCTCTGCTCCGAGACTCCCTGTCCTCCCTTGGAGGATGGGGGACCTTCCATTGTCCCCAGCGCTGGTGACAACGAGGACGAGATGTCGCCTCCCTAATGAGACCTGACAAATGGGCAACTGGGCTGCTGCTTAAGGCCTTGAATGGTTCATTTCCACAGCTCCGTGTCGGGGCAAAGGGCAGGAAGGAGTAATCGCGCTGCCGAGCGGGATGGGGATGCCTTTCCATCTGAAAGGTGCTGGTGAAGCTGGAAAGATTGAGTTAACCAGGATTTCTGTGTCAGCGCCCAAGACCTTTGATAAACAGGCTGTATGATCTAAATACCATGTGACTGTGGCCCCCGAACCTCAACCTGCTGTCGGATTCAGAGCTGCCCATGCCATGTTCCATTAGGCTGGGATTCCTGGAATGGAGATGAGTTAATTCACCAGGAAAAAATACGTGCCCGTGGCCCGGAGAACATCAGAGTTGTAGCCCTGGGGTAGCTGATACATCCCCGATAATTCCTTGGAAAACTAGTTTTGTACGAAGTTTGCTGGGTTTGGACTAAAAAGGGCTTGTGAGTAGAAGAAAAAGCTGTCACACCCTTGGAGAAGCTTATCAGGGCTGAGAGGCTTCCTGAGGAAAATCCACAATTGCAGGGAAAATACAATTTTTGGATGATTTTGGGAAATAAACCTATATTTTTTTGGTCAGATGTCTGCAGGTTTTAAGACAGTGCATCCATATATCTGTATCTACATATATATATCTCCTTCTTTTAAAAGCAATTGTATTTGGGAAAATTTGGGGGAAATTTTAATTATTTGGGTTTCTGAGAGTAGGTCCTTCAATGTGTGCAGAATTACTTATTTTTTTATTCCCTGTATGTGTGGGATGTGACTGTAACAGTGGCAGGTGTTTTGTCACTAAGGACTTTCTACTTGACTAAGTGCCATAATTCAAAATATTGGCCACATTTGCCAATCTGGATAAATTTGTAACCCAGAGGGTTTGTAATTTGAATTCTCTGCCCATAAATGTTTCAGGCACATAAAACAGAGATGGGGATGTGGATCCCCTATATTCATTCACAATTCCTTCTCGTTAGAAGTGGTGTTGGCAATTAAGCTCTTTGCAATTACGACAGGCACGATGTGAGTATTTTTAGAGAGCAGCTGGAGGATTTCTGCCACCCTTTCAGGCAGGACTAACAGCCACTTGTCTCCTGAATCTGATGACTGGGCAAGTTCAAACAAGGTTTGGAATTGGGCTGAATAAGCAACCGGTGCCACAAAAGGGAACGTGTGCGAGGGAGGGAAAACCGGTGTCCTCAACTAGAAGGCTTTGATCAGCACTGCAAAGACAAAAGCTTTTTGTGGTTGTGATGAGCAAACCCAACAAATTCTTTGTCTTATTGTTCTTGGGAGGAATTCGTGCCATTATTTTCACCTTGCTGTGTTTGAACTGAAAATATTGGTTGGTTAAAATATGGTTGTAACGGTTGGACTCGATGGTCTTGGAGGGGTTTTCCAGCTTTAATGATCCTGTGGCTCTGGCCATCCTTTATGTTGATAATATATGTTAATCACTGGTTGCTGATTAGCACTGAACTGTGACGAGCTCCTCTCTTTGGGATGTGAATCCTGATTTTTTGGGGCTGTAGCGCAGGGTTGCAGCTGCGACGGTTTCACCGCAAACTGCTGATGTCTGGAGATGAGGAGTGGGGCCTGTAAAATCTGCCTTGTGCTGTTCGGGATAAAAAATAATCCAGATATCCTTCTCCAAATATTTGTTATATTAATGATATGTTAAGCAAATGGAATATTCTTATATTAACAGAATATTAAGCAAATTCCACATGTTGCCGTTGAGTCGCTCTGGCCAAGAGGGTGGGGGGGGGTGTGTGGTGATGAAAAGACTCAGCTCACGAGTCCAAATACATCTTGTTTCTATGCTGAGCACCCTTTGTGACCTGCATTACTCAGACTTCATGTTCTGAAAGCAAACTCTACTTGTGTAGAACATTTCTACCCAGTGCCATTGCTTGTGCAGCTGATAGTTCCTCTTATCCTCAGCTCAGGACCATCAGGGCGACACCAGCATTTGGCCAGTTCACCTCTGGGTCTGTGTGTGTGTTCAGCCATGAGGAATTCAAAAATTTGGGACTCTTCTGTCCTGAATCCATGTACATCCCTTGGCTCCCTCACCCAGGTGGGCTCCAAATGGCTTCGCTGGGGAATCTCCCTCCAGGCCCCACATGGAGCCACTGGGTGTCTTTCATCTTTTACTGGGCTGGGAGAGGTTTGTTTGATTTCCTGTCTGCTTCTAATCAGGATTTCATTTTCCCCTGCCTGATAGGCATCTGTGGAGTTAACCCAATAGAAATTGGCATTTCTCTCTTGGTAAGGTTAAAGCAACAATGTTTAAAGCCCCGAACTGTGTGTTATCTGTTTCCCTCACTAGTTTTATAGATTTCACTGTGTTTTAACAAAAGAGCTGTTTGCACACAAGATCAAGGACACTGACAGCCCCTCCAATGGCCTTTGTGCTGCTGGTCCTGTGTGGAATTCTGTTGTGGAGACAGAAGTGGAAGGTCCCCACCCCTGGCACATCCTTCCTGGAAAACAACCAACAAAGAGGATTTATTAAATAACAGCTATCCATATAGTATCTGGGTACTGCAGATCTCTTGGTCAATCCGGGTGGGGAAAAAACCCCAAACCTGTGTGTTCAGGATGGATCCCAGAGGAAACCAGTGACTCCTGCCTGGCTCAGCAGCTGTGTCCTTTCAGGGCTTTCCTGTCCCACTCAGCCTTTTGGGACACTTTTTCATCATTTTCAAGGCTTTATAATGATATGAGCTGTGTATTTAATGTTGCACTAGGGTTGTCTTTTCCTGGATGGCTCCCCACAGCCTGGGTGCAGGGATTGAGATGCTCCCAAAGGCTGGTTTGGGGATGGTTTCACAGGTGATGCCACAGCAGGTCTTTGTTTCTGCTTAAATTAGTTCCCATCAATCAGGGAAATGGGAAATATATGCTGCACTATTGATCAATGGCATCCCAGAGGGAACAGGACCCTTGGGAGCATGGATGAGGAAAATATCACTTTTGTTATTGATGGCAACCATTGCTGAGATCTGTGGGAAGTGGTGGTTTGTGCCCTGGGGAAGGGTGTGAGCCTGGGCTGGAGCTGTGGGAGTGGGGCTGGGTTGGAGTGGGGCTGTGGGACCCTCATTGCTGCCCTCCCAGATATCCCAAAGGATCTCCACTTACTGTTTCCCTTTTCCCTAGTCTAATCCTGCAGTTTTTCTAGTATTCTTTAGGTCCTGTCAGAGCACAGTCTCTGATGGCTTTATCAACATCCTGCTGAGGTTTTTGCCAACCAGTAGCTGAGTGTGTTTAAGTTGTAAACAGTGACAAAGCCAACCACCCTTGTCCTTGGCTCCTGCTTGCAGTTTTCCAGCCAGGAGAGGGTTTATCTGAGTCCTTTTCCCGGGTGATGCCAGGGATGTCAATGCCTAATTATTTTTAAATAATTTATCAATGGTTTCTATTTATTTATTGTGTTTTATTAATTGTATTTCTTTGGTTAATTTAAATGAATTGTTTATAATTTACAAACGCTGCAGCCTGGCCTGTGGGAGGGCAGAGGGAGGCTCAGGGGAGAACCCAAAGGAGGGAAGGAAGATGGGGAATGGTCTGGAGGGGCAGCGGGTGAGGAGTAGCTGAGGGCACTTGGTGTGTTCAGCTGGAGAAGAGGAGCCTGAGGGGAAATTCCATTGCAGTAACAATTCCTGAGGAGGCGCAGGGACTGATCTCTGCTCTGGGGGGACCAGGGACAGGAGCCAGGGAATGGCTGGAGTTGGGTCAGGGCAGGGGCAGGTTGGATCTCAGGACAAGGTTGTTCTTCCCCCAGAGGGTGGTTGGGCAGTGCCCAGGCTCCCCAGGGCAGTGGGCACAGCCCCAAGGCTGCCAGAGCTCCAGGAGGGTTGGAATGATCCTCTGGGGACAGGGGGGACCCTTGGGATTCATCCTGTGCAGGGCCAGGAGTTGGACTGGATGATCCTGGCGGGTCCCTCCCAACTCGCCGTATCCCGTGACTCTGTGTCATGGCTTTGGTGAGGTTGGATGAGGTGGTGGCCACGCTCCTCGTGGGTTTGCTCTGCTCACCCCAGTTCTCTGCTCTTGCCCAGGTGAGGATTTTTGGCCGCCGCATGAGCCCAGCCCGGCCATGGCCTGGGTGCTGCTGCTCGGCCTCCTCAGCGCGCCAGCCGCGCTCAGCCGCGACTTCACCGGCAACGACATCGTCTACCTGCACCCCTCCAGTAAGTGACCTCCTGTGGGGATGGGGACAGGGGGGAACATGTGTTAAGGGACTGAAAGCTGAGCCAAGATTAAATGCACATCCCTATTCTCATGGAGGTGGAAGAAGGACCAAGTTCTCTGGACCCACTTCAAGGCCAGGTTGGAGCAACTTGGGGTAGTGGAAGGTGTCCCTGCCCCTGGCAGGATGTTGGAATGAGATGAGCTTTAAGGTCCCTTCCAACCCAAACCATTTTATGCTTCTCTGTAAAATCAGACCCCAAAGGGTTTGTAGGACAGGTAGGGTTGCAGGCAGCTCTGGCCATGTCAGAAACTTTTAGTTCATCATTTCTGTTCCTCAATAATCTCCCTGGCCCGGAGACCAAGGTCCATGGCCATGGAGAGCTGAGAACAAGGACCAGACACTGCCGTTAGCAGATGTGGCAACAACAGCTCCTGCCTTGACTTCAGCGACTCCTGGAGCAGAATTGGGCATCTTTAGATCTTCCCTGGACTCTCACTAGTCAGTTCACTTCATCAGGCACAAACTTCTTGAATTCCCTGAGAAGAGAGCGCTTGTGGAGCTGTACCTGCCACCTCTTCCCAGAGAAAATTCATCACTTCATGAATTCAGCTGAAAAATTTATATTCTGTGTGAGCAGGATGAAATTCCTGTTTTATACCATAACCACAATCTGCTGGAATTCCAGAGGGAGAGGTGTGTTGTCCCACCCCAAACTGGTCCCTGAAGGCAGCACCAGCCCCACCAGAGATGCTCCCAGGTGATTCCTTCCCAAATGGGGTCTGGCTCAGGGCTGAGGGGCAAAGGGAGGAGGTGACAGGGAGGGAGGGTGAAGGTGTGACCCGTGAGGCTGTGGAGGTTCAGTTTACTTCATTCCATGAACATAAACATGATCTGTTCACCATTTGGCTTCTAAGAAGGTGGCAGCACCTTGGAAATGTTTTGGATGTGCTCCAGAAGTGCTGCCAGGAGAGCACTTAAGGAGTCACTTATTTGGTGAGATAAATCAGGACAGAGGCTGCTGTTAAAAGCTGGAGGTTCACCAGAGTTGTTTTTTTCCCTTTGGGAACGTCAGCCTTCACCAGGAGCAGCTCCTTCCCTCGGTGAGAGTTCCCAGAGTATTTGAATCCATCTGATATTCTGTTATCAGCGCTGCTGAAGCAGCAGTGTTGGATGTGAGCTCTGATTCCAGGGGAATAACCATTCCTTGCTCACATAAACTCCCTTTGAAGTCAGGAGGGAGCACTTCTGGTGTAAACACGGCAGAAATGAGTCCACATGTCCCTCAAAGTGCCTCTGCAGCTACAGCTGCCAGGGTTACACAAATTAATGTTAATATTAAATATGTTTGCTTTCATTCAAAATGTTTTTGCTGTTCCATTCTCTGTGAAAAGTCATTATTACCTTAAACACCAGTGAGTATTTTCTCCATTGGCTGTTGTATGTTTATACCTATTTTTGCCCCCCCATGGAAGACAGAACTGTGTGTACCCCTGTGTTCATACTCAAAATATGTGGGAAACATTGAATATTTGGGTTTCTGAGAGTAGGTACTTCAATGTGTGCAGAATTCACTGGTTTTTTACTGCCTGTTTGTGTGGGATGTGCCTGTGACAGTGGCAGGACTTTGGTCACTAAGGAGTGGCTGACCCCTGAGGGAACCGACAGCTCTGTTTGTACAAAAACAGATCTAAAGGGAACCCAAGTTGCTGTTGTGCCTTTAAAAAGCACCACAAAACCAGCTGAACCAGCTCCTTTTAACTCCACACTCTCCCTTCCCTTCCAGCCACGCCGTATCCTCGTGGGTTCAAGTGTTTCACCTGCGAAAAGGCTGCGGATAATTACGAGTGCAACCGCTGGGCCCCGGACGTCTACTGCCCCAGAGGTAACACATTTCAGGCTTTCATTAATCCCACATTCCGAGAGCTGCTCCCTGTCCCTGCCCTGGGACACGCTGAACCTCGTTAGTCCTGGAGCAGACTCGGATCCTGGTGGTTTCTGCTCCTGCCTGGAAAGCCTCCTCAGCGAGGAAGCGATAGGAATAATCCTCGAAGCTTTTCTGTCTCTGTGGTGGATGAAGTTTAGGGCTTTGATGTATTCCCTGGATTCCTCTGGCTCAGCTGGGGATTAAATCGGGCTGATATTTCACAGAGTCATAAAATCCCAGACTGGTTTGGGTTGGAAGGGACATTAAAGCCCATCTTGTTCCAATCAGGGACACCTCCCACTGTCCCAGGCTGCTCCAACCTGCCCTTGGACACTCCCAGGGATCCAGGGGCAGCCACAGCTTCTCTGCCCAACCTGGGCCAGCCCCTCCCCACCCTCCCAGGGGTGTATTTTGAAGGGTTTTATTCCTCTTACTGGTGAGCACCATGCTGGTTCTGCCTTTGTTCACTTCCCCCCCTCCCACCAAGCCACACTTGGAGCAGCCAAGGCCGGAATTTTGATATATTCAATATTTTGGGTTCATAACTCCCTTTGGAGCCTGAAGCTGGGGACAGCTCAAAACCACCTTTGGGAATACAAACACTCCAATATCAGATCCCAGATCTCCTCCTCCTTTTCCCACTCTTCTTTTGAGCCCCTCACCAGACGTTGAGACTCTCCCCGGCCCCAACGGAGCCGTTGAGTTGGGTTGGGTCTGGTTTGGGCTGTAGCCGTTGAGTTGGGTTGGGTCTGGTTTGGGCTGTTCCAAATGCCCATAGAAAATACTCCTTTGGGGAGGAGGGAGGCCCTGCCCTGCCCCGTGGGGACACAGCTGTGTTTGCAGCCACTTTATCCGTCCCACAGTTGGTTTCCTTTGAGCTGAAACCAGCACTGGAACAACACCAATAAAAGAGGAATGGCGCGACGCCGAATTCCTGGACACTCCCTGTTCGGACAGGGAAAAAAGGGATGTTTAAATGTTGGGATCCATGTGGAACAGTGGGCAAGGAGAGAGGGATGACTCCAGGGTCTGCCTTTAGCAGAAATGACTCCACCAAACCCAATTCTAATCTGGGAAGTGAAATTAGTGAATAATTGTTGTTTGGTGTCTGTAACCCACTGGTTGCTCTCATCCAGACCACCCACCTTAATTAGATGCCTCAACTGCAATGTGAATTTAATTTTTTTTTTTAATTTCTCTGCTATTTCTGATAAAGTGTCTTCGTTATTTCTGGTAAAATTCTAATCTGGGAAGTTAAATTAGTGAATAATCTGGGAATAATTGGGTGTCTGTAACCCACCAGACCGCCCACCTTAATTAGAGGCCTCAACTTCCATGCTGCAATGTTAATTTAATTTTTTTTTAACTCCTCTGTTATTTCTGGTAAAATTTCTTTATTATTTCTGGTAAAATTCTAATCTAGGAAGTGAAATTAGTGAATAATGGATGTGTTTGGTGTCTATAACCCACCAGACCACCCACCTTAATTAGAGGCCTCAACTTTTACGCTGCAGCGTTAATTCTAATTTTTTTTTTTTTAATTTCTCTGTTATTTCTGGTAAAACTTTGGCTCAGCTTGGAGTTCCTCCTCCGTCCCTGTGACAGGAATCCTCCCTGTCAGCCCAGTTGTGGTGACGTTCCCTCTGGGCTTTCCTGGTGTTCTCTGGCCCAATCCTTCCCCTCAGAGAAGTTATTTTTAATGCTTTTAATTTTAATTTGAATGACTGGATTTATTTCGTATTGTTCCCTTAGTGTGTATCCTTACAGGAGGTGCCTGGTCCTAGGAAACTAGGAAAAAAAATTATCTATATAATATATATTACCTAACAATACATATTTGATGTTGTCTATTATATAGATAATATTTTATTTTCACCTAAATAAAACCACAACTATCGTGAATATTCTCTTATTTTAAAGACTTCCTTCTATTTTTAGGGTATGGAAAAGCTGGAATTTGACAGATAAACACATTTTTTTGTATTTTTTTTAGGTACACGGTACTGCTTTAGCCAACATATGATGAAAGCCACTGGGGAGAGTGTGTCTGTCACCAAACGTTGTGTCCCTTTGGAGGACTGTCTGTCCACAGGGTGCACATACATCAGGCACGAGGAATACAAGGTAGGGGATGGAATAATCATGGGGAATTAGGAATTGGGAGGCTGGTTTACCTATATAAGATATAAAATGGAATAAGAATTGGGAATAGGAAGGTTGCTTTACATTTACAAGGTGTAGGATGGAATAAGAATTGGGAATTGGAAGATTGCTTTACCTATAAAAAGTATAGGATGGGATAATAATTGGGATTTGGGAATTGGAAGGTTGCTTTACATTTACAAGGTGTAGGATGGAATAATTCATTGGGAATTGAAAGGCTGCTTTTACCTATCCAAGGTATAAAATATTTGGGAATTAGGAATTGGAAGGCTTGTTTACCTATCCAAGGTGTAGGATGGAATAATAATTGGGAATTGGAAGGCTGGTTTACCTATAAAAAATATAGGATGGAATAATAATTGGGATTTGGGAATTGGAAGGTTGCTTTACCTACATCAAGTATAGGATGGAATAATTAATTGGGAATTGAAAGGCTGCTTTTACCTATACAAGGTAGAAAATATTTGGGAATTGGGGACTGGGAGGCCGCTTTACCTATACAAGGTGTAGGATGGAAAATAATTGGGAATTGGAAGGTTGCTTTACCTATAAAACTATAGGATGGAATAATAATTGGGATTTGGGAATTGGAAGGTTGCTTTACTTGACAGGAAAAAAAAAAAAGCAGCGTTGTCAGAAATGAAATTTCTCTTGGGCAAGATGAAAAATGGGGGGAAAAAAAAAAGAAAAAATTGGTTTACAAGTAACTGGATGAAAAAACAGGAGGGAGGGGAAGGCAGAAAAATGGGGCAGGATGATGTTGGCCACTGTGGATTTATTTCTTGAGGAATTAAGTGAGTTGGCCCCTGCCCTTGCCAGGTGTGCACGTCCTGCTGCGAGGGCACCATCTGCAACCTGCCCCTGCCCAGGAACGTCACCGACGCCGTGTTCACCACCCTGTCCCCCCTCAACAGCACCCACAGACTGTCCCCCCCCGTCCTGCTCACCACTGCCTGCCTCTGGCTGGTGGCACAGTGGGGGACAATGGCACACGTGGCCAGGCCGGGCAGCTGAGCCCGGTGGGAACATCCTCAGGGATGTCCAACCTCTCTCCCCGCGGCGCCGGAGCCTTGGAGTTGGCTGTGAAGGGCTGGATTTCCTCCTGGTTTCTTGGTCATCGCGAACTCCGGAGGCTGGGACCTCGATGTGTTCAAACAAGTGGGGAAAAACCCCCTCATGTTTCAACTGTTTTGTTGAAGAAACTCCTGGAAAATATTCCCAGAATCTGCTGCTAAGAGCAATTTTTCAAGGAATCTTTGAGGTTGGGAAAGACCTCGAAGACATCGAGGCCAACTTAATATTTCTGGGAAGAAACGCTCTTTAAAAATACTACATCACTCCCCCGTTGGACACGTCCTTCACTAACTCCAGTGTCTAATTAACAGTAATTAACACATAGTCAGGGGGGCTTTGCAGTGTCCCCACACCTCCTGATCCTCTTGGATCCTCTTGGGTCAGGAATCGGCAGCGAGGAAGCGGCGCCTGGAAAGGGACGAGGGGAAAGGAGCAGAAATTGGGAGAGGCCAAGGCCTGGCTCGTCTGAGGTGAAAACCCAACCCCACAACCAGGACACACCAAAAATCCCTGGGATTTCGAGACTCAAGGAGAAAAACTCTCCCAAATTCTTGTTCTGGTGGGATTAGGGGGGGGTGATCCTCATGCCTCAGGGGAGGGGAGGGTGGAGAGCTGGTGGAATTCCAGCTTGGAATGCTGGTGGTCACCGAGCCAACAACTTCACTCTGTTTTTTGGGACAATATTTTTCTTTTTTTAGCAGCCGGGTTTAAAGTTTGAGAGAGACAGAATTGATCTTAAATATCTTTTATTATTTTTATTTAATGGGGTCTGGGTTGTGACCAACCCCAGCTGTGTTTTGGTCACCTGTGTTGCTCGTTTGCTTTGGAAAATCAAATATTCAGTATTTATTTTTGTATGTTCAGAAAGGCCTGAAGCGTTTAAAAGTGATAAAAGTGATATTGCCAGGAAAACAGGGTGTTTTCCAAGTCAGTAAACCTGTAATATATAAATTAT
>WEKX01017888.1:0-36883 GCA_013390025.1 Pitta sordida
TACTTTATTATATCTTGCAAATCAAAGCATCAATTATTTACACACACACACGTGTGTGTATGTATATATATATGTATGTGTATATATATATATATAATATATACACAGTCAACCCTCTTCCTTTTCGAGATCCCTAGATGGCAGCTTCGCATCTTTGCAGCATGATTTTTCAGTGATTAAGGAGGCCCCTTTTGCAACTGTGCATGCATGACCTGGCACGCATGAATATTCAATTAGGCAGTCATGAATATTTTGCATATTAATGAGCTGCCAATCAGTGCGGACGGAGGGCTTCGCGGAGGAAGGTCAAGACCCACAGTACGGTGGTATAGGAGACCTGACTGTACTTTGCGGATTTCACTTACCATGGCATTTTTCTGGAACAGATCCCCCTCAATATTTGAGAGATTACTTATAAGACTTTGCACAAAGTGGCTGAACTAATATTAGGTTAGGTAAAGAGCTTCTCAAGAGTTCAAATGAAGTCTGCTGTGTAAGGATGTAGAGAATAGCTGAGCTAGCAACATGTCTTGATCAGCTCAGTTGAGAAAACTCATAAGCAACAATCCATTTCTGGACTAGTAATTAGAAAAGTAAATTCCTCTTACACTAGCTTACCATAGTATCAAAATATAACTTTATTTCCCCCTAAATTTAGCGTGGCAGAGCCCCTCTATTTTTTGTGCATAACAATACTCCATCTCCTTTTTACAAGTTTAATAGAATTTTGCTTGTGATTAATCTTTTCCAACCAAATAAAGCATGTAGCTACATAGCTTTGTAGTGCTGGATTTAATGCCTTAAAAACACAGCCATAAAATCTATATTGTCTGTAATATTTAGTGATTCTTTAGTAAACACTCTCTAGCATCATATTTTTGCTAGTAGAATGCTTGTATTTCAGTGTTTGTCTTAATAAACCTGAACTGTTTCCCGTAGTGAGTCAGCTTCCAAAACTGGATATATTAGACTTTCAAGTTAAGAAATTTCTAAATTTTGCAGAGCATTAATAGAATTTACCATTTATGAATGCACAGTTTTCTGATTGTGTTTTGCATTTTTAGGAGAGATTTTTTTTTTTTCCCCCTGTACCTCACAGTTGCAGATAGTTCTTACAGAATAAAAATATTGTGTGACTGTTTGGATCCTATGCAGTGGTACAATGTCTTGCATTTTAAGAGAAGACAAATGATCTTTTCTGAAATGAACTGAAATAATGCCAGTCAGTACCATGTAGAATGAGACCCAGTATTTTCTTTTTTTTTTTTTTTGTGGCTTTGATATTAGAGTGAAGCTTTGTTCTAGTAATTGCAGCTAGTATAAAGCTTTTTTTCTTTTATTTCAGTGCCATAGTTAAGTCTACAGATTTTAGCCTTACTCAGTGAGGAATTCAAACCCCACTTCTATGCCTTGCCCATGTGCCCAGGACTAATTTCTTGCAGCGGTCCTCTGATAATTGATTACAGTGTTAAGGCATTAATTAAGTGTTAGTTAAGCTCAATTGTTCATGTTGCTTTTGACATTACTTTAAGGCTTTTCTAGATACGGTGTCTGTTCTCTGACTGTTGGTNTCTAGATACGGTGTCTGTTCTCTGACTGTTGGTACTCTTTCTCAATTTTCCATTAATTTGCAAAGCCAGAATCTGCTTGACGAAGTAAGCCACAACATAGTGTGCCTGTAAAATTGGAGAGACTTGCATATTTGCAGCTGTTCATTTCTTGTTCGTGTTAAAACATTCACAAGGTTTCTTTTTGTGAATTCTGTGGTTTTTGTGAGTCATGTTCAGTGCATCAATTAACTTCTGCAAGTTCTGTGGTGTATTTCTTCAGTGCTGGTTTTAAAGCTATGGGAAATTTAACTTCTGGGGATATGTTTTATTATACTTCTTAACTTGCTGACTTCAAGTAAAACTGTTCTGTGTACTTACTGTAATGTCTTAATATAAATATGAATAAAAATATTGCCTCTTGTGAGATGGAATTTTGAGCCAGATGCAAAAACTACTTCTAAAAATGAGTAAAGTTTCTGAGTGCTGTTTCCTTTGTTTCTCTGTCTCTCTCTGTAGGAAAATTGGCCAATGTCCAATAGCTGTGTAAAATACATATTACCGTGCAGTGTGTGTGTATGCAGTGGAAACTCACATCTCATTTCTATGCCATTGGCTGAACATTGATAAGTTACATGCAGTGATCTCTGAAACGGTGTAAGCCAAGCAAATGCAAATTACCTTTGGAACTGCCAAATAGGATAAGCAATCATTTTGGGAATAGATCATGTAAATATTTCTGGGAAGGCTTATCCTGTTGTTCCATGATCCTGAAAGGGATCTATGATCTATATGGGTAGCAAGCTACACTTATGTGTGTGGCACAAGACTGTTATCACAACAGCTAGGACAACTGCTGGATAGGATACATGTGTAAAGTGTTATTAAATATGAACGGTGTGATTTATGTAATATCTTGACATACCATGATGAATTATGCAGAGTGGAATCAGTTATTAAAGACTGTAGAAGCCATGAGAACCAAAGAAGCTTTATCAAGAAATGGTATGTGCTCCATCATGGTATTCTGTTTTCTTACTCTCATAAAGAAAGGCTGTTTGTTTTAGTTCAGTTATTTGTGAGAAGATACAGCATGGGGAGAGGCAATAAACTCAATCAGGGAACTTATTGCAAAAGTGGGTAGTTGTGCTGATCAAGGTCAAATGAAAAAATAAGGTATAACAGACCATGTATCTGTCTCTTGGACCGGATTGTTAAAGGCGAGTGCTGGCTCCTCACTCAAACTCTTGCACTGGGATAGAATGCATTTACCAACAAAATACTCTGGGTTCAAACAAAAGTTGGAGCCATACTTTAAGGGTCAGTTTTACATCCCTTTCTTTCATGCTCTTAGTCATCCCTGTTGAAACTCAGAGGAAACAGTTCTCATGCTGTAGATTTGTGGAAAGAATAGGTTAGCCTCAAAATACTTGCACTTGCCGTGTCCAGAAAAGAAGGGATTAATGTACATCATACTCTGCTTGTGTTGTAACATCAACAAGAAAAGCTTAACGTTTTAAAATTATACTTGATTCTGTGTCAATATGTGTAAACTTTCTTTAAAAATTGGGAAGACTGTTCTGAGAGGTGATGCACATCATCAGGAATGGCCTAATACTTAGGTCTTTGGTGAATTCTTTCATCTAGCTGCTCATCTGTAGTGTTCAACATGATGGCAAATCACCCTGCCGATAAGGAAAATCTGGTCAAGTGGCTTACTAGCGCTCTGTATCTCCTTTCATATCTGATCAGAAGGTCTTTTTGGGTTTGTTACTGATTGAGGGGTAATGTGTACTGCTTGCAAAACTTTTTGCAGGTTGTAGAAGACATTGTGCAAGCATTGTTCCTTTTGCATGGAGACTTGAAAAAAAAAAGACTTGGCAGCAAAGAGATCCAGGTCTTACACGTTGCAGAAGTAGCATTCTGACTAGCTCTAACCAGGAATTTCAATATACAGTTGGCCCTCTTGCACTTCACGCCCCCCATATTGTGGCTTCAAATCTTAGCAGCGTGATTTTTTAGCGATGTAGGAGACTCATTTCGCAACTACGCATGCATGACCTGCTGCCGTGGTGGCCGCGACTGCGGCGCCGACCCAGGCGGCAGAATGAGCGGCAGTGGGGGTGCGGGCTGCAGCGGGGGCAGCACGGGCAGCGGTGGCAGCGGCAGCGTGGCCGCCATTCAACGCGGAAGTTGGGCTGCGCAGGTACCAAATAAGACTACGGGTGCGTGATATAGGAGGTCTGACTGTAGTTGGGTTGAGACTGGATTCTTAATCTCCCCTGTCAAGAGCTGCAGCCTTGGTGAATAAGTTGGTTTTGTCAATTTTTCTGTCTCTGCTCCTCTCTCCAAAAGAAAAGCCAGGAAATCCTGCAGAAAAACTTAAAACAGCTTTGTAATTCTTTTGAGTGATGCAGGAACAAGATTAGATTCTGTATTCATGTAATGTAGTTAATACTTTATGCATTGGAAATTCTAGGAGTTAAACAATGTAAATTAGTATTTTCCCTTTATCCCTTAAAAAGCAGAGAGATCAGGCTCCAACCTGTTTTTGCAGATATTGTGCTGTGCATTGGACTATTTTGTTGCCTTCCTAACTGCAATAAAAAGCTAGCTAGGTTTTTTTTTTTAGATGTTTTTTCACCCTTGTGAACTGTGAGGACTGTCTGAATGACTTAATTGTCTTGTGATCTAACCTTAGAATACCTTCAGGCTAATGCTCTTATAAACAACAAAGCTACTAAGTAGTGTAGCTATTGCACATGAACTAGCTATAAAAGCAGGTATTTATTTTGCTGTGTATAAATAAATGCAAACTTAATCTAAATGCATGTGAATTTGAGTTTCTTAATAAATATATTCATTAGGAACATAAAATAATTTTTATTTTGAAGTGTCAAGGTAATACCTGTAAACCTGAAATTTTCTTTGAAGCACAGTTACTTTCTTGGCCAGATTTTTCCACTTTTACCATATAATGTATAGTACAACAGCTAGATCTAAGGATTTAATTTCTTGGGTGAGAACTACCATGCTCCAGAAGTCTTCAAAGTGAAAGGACTGATGCTGATGTTCAGAGAATGCCACTCTAAGCTCTGAATCATCTGTTTTGAGTGGGGTTTGGAGGGGCTTTTATGTTTGCTTTACTTTTAGACAAATGTTTTTTCCTGAGGTAGTATGTTTGTTAGAATTGAGAATAGGATGCAAAAACCAGAGGTACATGACTTCGGGGTCTTCATGTATTCTACATTGGTCCCTTCAGCTGTCAAGTAAGTCTATCAGTGTATTTGCATTCGAATTCCTCGCGTTCTTCCCGAACTTGGTCTTCGGAAAATTAACAATTCAAGAAGATTATCTGTTGTTCCATGTTGAAAATCAGCACATGTTCTCTGTGCCTTCTACAGATATCTTTACAAAAAACCAATGAATTCTGAAACCTCAAGGCTTGCTATGGAGTAACACGTGGGCCAGCTCATTCCAGTGGTGATGGTATTCTGCTGACAGTTTCTCGGATCTGTAGACTGAAAATGTTGGGATTATTTTTAAAATCTCATCAATGAGGACTTGATGGAGGTCCTTTCAGTTTTCTTATAGTAACAGATCATCTATTAAGACATTGTGTAGCCCAGTCCAAATGGTTTTCACACTACAAGGTCTGTTTCTTCTGTTAATGCTTTTAAGTAAGGACGTGTTCTGGAGTGCAAGTTAGATACTTCAGCAATGTTTATTATTATTTACTTCAAAACTTCTGAGAGAAACTTGTTTTCCAGCTCCACACAGCTGTACTCCAGACTCCTGGTAACACAGAAGTATGCAGGCTTCCTGCAGAGGTGTAGCATTTGTGGTCTTTATTTCCATGGTATGTATTTTGATGTTTTGCAATAACAAGCCAGACAGGAGATGAACACAGAGATTCAGTTTTCTCACAGTTGTCTAAATATTGGGTAGGCCTTGCCTGTGTGTGAGTAGAGGGGAGCAGCTGAAATGAATATTCACAGATTGCATCAACTCAATACAGAGTTTTTCCGGTGTTAGAAACTGAGTTCAAGGCTTTCCTAGTGTGGAAGTCTGTCCTAATGGCTTTAAATCATTAGGGTTGTATTGTTAGGATTTGCCAAGGTTGATGTTTTTATTACTGTTCTGTCTGAATGAATTTTAAAATATCTAAATTCTTTCCTTTTTTTTTTTTCCTCAGTAATTAAAGTAGCTATATGTTTTCGTTTTATTAAAAGACTCTAGAGCTTTGGCTGACCATCAGGATCACGTACCAGTAACAAATTACTTTCATTTGTTATTCCCTAGGGAGTTGCAGTATGCAATGCCAAATTATATTGCCTTCTTGAATATGCTATTCTACTACTCGGTTCATTCTCTCCTGTCTTCTTATCCCTTCTTTCTCCAGTTAAATATAGATGTGGATCTTTTCTGATATTCTCCGACTTGCTTTGTTTTTCCTTTGCCTCTCTGGAGTTCCTTGAATTGTGTATGTTGTTTTATGCATCTGCAGTAAACAGTGAATAATTGGATTGTTGATTGTACCTACTGAGGTTTTTGTTAGCTTTGAGGTGAGGTGTATGAGGTATCCCAAAGCTGACTCTTAATGTCCTCTTAAAATATTTAATTTTTAAAAGTTATTTTTAAGTCCTCTGATTTGATTCTTCTTGCTTTCTTCAAGTACTTTCTTTGCTTCTAGACTTTAAGATGCTTCTCAGCAGATAAAGTAGGTGTCCATATTGTTGTCATTGGGCTCTGTTAGAGGGATAAGTTGCCATAGTACTTGAAAGACCATTGAATTGCCTCAGAGACATAAAACTCATGGAGCTTGTGTCAAAGATGGTTAACCAACTTACGCATTTTTTGTCTGCATGTCTGGGGTAATGTAGAACATAAAAAGCCCACAGAGAGAAGCAAAAGGCAGTGAGTTATCTTTAATGTGCTTTCTGCTTTCCAGATAAACCACTAGCATGTCTTAGGACATATACTTGCCAAAAATCGACCTTATTTGCAACGTTTCTCTTCAGTACAGGCTGCCTGATGGTGGTGGTGTGAGGCCATGGACAAAATACAGTTCCACAGTGGCAATAAATCAGTATTGTGTGACTAAGTTATTAATACATTTGTAACCTGTGGACCTAATTTAAGCATTTAATTTTTTTCTGTTCCTTGAGGCTTGAGCTCACAAGAACTTAAGCATGCACCCACCTTATTTCTGAACAGCAGAAGTCCATAGCAAAGGGGTAATTTGCATGGTTTTGTCACATCTGGCTGGATCATTGAAGCTTCATATATTACGGCATGTTATCCTAATGTTGGTGACATTGTACATTGTTGTAGAGTTTGCAACTGTGTAGGATTTTTGCCGAGGCAATCTAATAAAAATGCAGTTTTGAAAGGGACATCCTGCACATGCCTTTCCCTTGAATCAAAAGTTAAAAATTAAATGATTCTTGCAGTGTTTTGTGACTCTTCTCAATTCTGAAGGAGAGCAGACAGTATAACTATCACTACGTATTGCATAAGGGAGACACAGATCAGCCTGTTCCTGTATCTGTTTGCCTGAGAATCCACTGCAGCGTCACCTTCAGTTTGACAGACTTCTGAATTTATAATGATGAAAAGCTTCTGTGTACTAGAAAAGAACTAAATTATTTAGGATTTTGGTTCCTACTCTGAGGAAGGAAAAGGTTTGCTTTTTTCTTCAGAGGAGGATTTGAGCTTAAAATTAATCTCAAAACTGCACGTTGCATTTGTTGTGGCAGCAGTTACTGTGGCCTACAGGAAGGTCAGCTTTTCAAACTGGAGCACTGACTAGGGCAACGTGGTCACAGGGAAGTGGAGTGGAGGCAGTCATTTTCCAGAAATGAAAATGAGGACACAGATGACCCTTTGGCTCTTACTAGCTTTCTGCTTTTTGCATTTCTCGTTGCATAAGCAATCACCTCTCAGTTCTTCCAGAAGTAAAACATGCCAATAAAATCCATCTGCTCCGCATCGCTCTTGCTGTCTTGTGACATGGAGCCAAGTGTCCTTTTTACATAGGCTTTTCAAATATAAAGATCTAGCCTCTGATTTAGACTTTTATATATGAGGCACTTAACTATGTTCCAATGACATTCTTAGTGATTTTTGGTGTGGAAAGAGGGATGGGGACAGCAGAGAACAGACATTGTGGACTTGGCCTGATGAGCCAGTGCATTTTGCTCTTTTTTAGTCACATTACTAACGTCCCCAGGGAGTGGCAGATATGCTAAATCTGCTGGAGTTAAAATAGGTTTAGTCCTTTTATCAATCTGATGGTGTCATCAGGTACTGATGCCTTTAGTAACCCAGACTGAATTACGTGGTCATAACAAGACAGAGCCCCTTTGTCCATTTCCATCACCAGTTCTGCCCTTGGCGTTTGAAAATCCACTTTAGTACAGTGGTGAGTGTCCCCACCTCTCATGCGGGAGACCGGGGTTCGATTCTTGCCGGGAGGCAGTGGTGCCATTTGAGAGTTGGACTCAGTGATCCTTGTGGGTGCCTTCCAGCTCGGAATATTCTGTGGTCCTGTGTGATTCTGAAGGAAGCCAGCAGTAACATTCCAGTAAATAAAACCTGCCTGTCCTTTTGTCCTCTGTGTATCGCTTCCTAATATATTCTTCTGTTTTCTGGTGCTATTTTCCATTGCCCTTATCCAATGCCAAAATAGAAAAAGACCTCTCATGTTATCCTAATGTTATGCATGAAATGTAGACAGTGGATGTTCCTGGCGTGCTGTGTTAACATCCCACATCTCCCAGCAGATGCACAGCCACAGTGGAGCAGAGTGTGGTGTGATGTGACATTGAGCTCTGGGTAGACTACACCGGGGTAATCTCTCTGGGAGCTCTTCAGGTGGAGATGGGCAGTCCTTTTGCTAGCTGCTGTCAGAGCTTCCTGAGCCTTGGGTACTAGATGAGACTGACAGACATCTATTGATTTTTATTAGCGCTGTCAGGTCTGCTTCTGCATAATGCAGAATTGTTTCAGGTTTCTGGGCTTTAACAGAATTCCAGCTCTAGAGGCTAAAAAGGCATTTTTGTCAAATCAGAAGATTTTTTTACAAATAATATGATGATGTATCTGTTTCTTCATGGCCTATTTCCACTCAAAGAGTAGAAAGAAGAGGCAGTAAAAGCATTACTTATGTATCTCTGAAGAATTTTGATGTCAATATAGAGCTTTTATCTGCTCGTATTTTCCCTGGTGATTCATTCCTTCGTCAGTTTCCAAACTGATTCATTAGATCTTGTTTGCCTTCTAGAGATTTTTTTTTTCTAGCTTCTATTCCTAGGAAGGAAGTCAGTTTTCAGTGGGGTGTTTAAACTTCTCTAGTTTTACAGGCTAATGAGAAGTTCTTTGCCTTTCTCCTATGCACTATTGCAAGGATGGGGAAACGTAGTGGGTTTTATTTTTCAGTGTGGGTGTTTTATTGTTAGTTTGTAGTGTTTGGGGTTTTTTTTTAACCTTATTGGATTGTCTCCACCTTTGTGGAGCATCAAATTGGGATAATGAGAGAATATTTACTACATGGATCAGTTCCTCCCTTGGAGAGATGTGGGGGCAAGAGGGGAAAAAAAGGGGAGTTTTTGTGGGTGCCCTGGCAAAAAGGTAAAACCTGATGTGGCTGGTTGTTACGTAACGTGTTTGAAGACTGGCTACGGGCCTAGTTAAGATCTCAAAATGCCTTAATTAAGAAAGAATTTGACAATAATGATCTAATATTTGACAAGATGGGCTAATGAACTATCCTGAGTACACAAGGCTACTGCAGTGCACTGTGGTTTACTGATCAGTGTGGTTTCCAAGTGTAAACATCTTGCAGCCCAGAAAGAAGGCACTGTCTTTGATAGTAGAATGGGATTAGAGTCTGGAATTGCAGGCTGTTGCAAAGATAGACGAACACACATTGCTAGTGCCAAAACTCTTCAGACTAGAAGGAATAGATGAGCTAATGACATGCATGCCTTGCTGTGTGCAGAGGCTGCCCTGGGAACAAAACAAAAAACCCTAATTTACTATTTTTGCACTTCTTTTGAATGGGTTTATGTGGACTGAAGATGTATTATAGTACTTCAGAGTTGGTAGTACATCACTGTGCTGGGAAATAAATATTTTGGAACACAATTTGAAAACATTCAGCGCTATTGTTATGCAGTATGCTGTGGACCTTGGCTTGATGGCTCTGGCTGTCATGATGCTGGACTGCAGCTCCTTTGCTCTTTTGCTTCCTTGCCACTGCCCTGGGCTCTGTGTGATGTTAGAGATACCCAGACACAGCAACAGCATGCTGGTTTTAGTTCTAGGTGACTGGTAAATGAGCACTAGTGAATTTAAAGCATTTTTAGACATCTCCAGCAAGTAAGACGTGCTGTTGAAATATAAAAACTATATTTGCGAGAAAGGAAGGACAGGTAAGGCACCACTGGGGTGAGACTTGTCAGTGTGATTATATTTGATTTGGCTTATACCTGCTTCAGAGCAAGCTGAGTTAATTGTTTCTGAAACTGGAAAAACTGTCAAAGGGATAGATGCTAGAGAACATCAGCTGTGAACTGGTGAAACGGTAGAAGTGCAGAATCAGTGGAAAAGTACCTAATTCTGCTGTCTCTGAAAGAGAGCTCTAAAAGAGAGCTCTTCAAGCACCCTTAAAAATGTGTGAGCTGTCACTGTCTTGTCTCCTCCGTTGGCTGAGGGATACTTGTGTGGTCCCTGCTCCCGTGGCTGCATAGTAAGGCAGCTACTGACATCAGGTAAAGTTTCTTTTTGCACAGGAAGGTGGCCAGTGTGTGTATTTGTAGTCATGATTGTATATAAAAAATGTGACGTTTTCTGATCTGTAAGAAAATTGCTCCTCTATTTTCTAAATTTATTTTTAATTTTATTTTTGCTAGTGGCAGCAAGCTTCACCAAAGTACATGTATGCAAAACTTTTGAGCTCATTAAATAGTAAGATGAAACTTTTTATATGAGGGCTAATTAAAAATGGAAACAACATCTGTGTTGTAGGAATTCCTGCAACACTGCTTATTTGCCTCAATATTTAGACACCTTCAAAACTCAACTGGCAGAGAATTGTTCTAATATGAATTAGTGCCTGATTCTTTGCTCCTCTGCTGATAAATGGAAGCATCTGCAGTGTGGAGCTGCCAAGCTAAACAGAATTTCTCTGAAGCAGCTCTCAAATACTGAATTGTTCTTAGAGAATAGACATGCTTGTGGATTTGTTAAACACTTTAAATGTTGACATATAGTTTCTTTCAAGCAAATATTTTTTAAAAAGTGCTCTGCAAAAATCCTTTCAGGGTACAAAGCTGAAATATGCCTCCAGGAATATGCAAATAATGTCCTTTACAGTCTCCAAAGAAAATTTTCATGGACTGTGACATTCCTGGATTATATATTCAGCTGATGAGACCACCCACTTCCTCCTCCTCCCTCCTCATCCTCCTCCCATTTCTGCTTTTCTAGCTCCCAGCCCACTGAGTCCTATAGCAGATTGAGCATCAACACTGTGATGCAATTCAGAGGCTGTTGGTTTTCCAAATCACTAAGTCGGTTTTATTCTGAGGAGAAGCTTTGGTCTCACAACATCTGGTCAAGAGGAGCTGCCAGCAGCATTTATTTTGTGGATATCTGCTTTTACTCATTTTTTGCTTGTCTGTGCATAAGGAATAAGAGCAAAGGAATGTAACTTGATTATTTCTTCAAGCCTGTTTTCTTTAGAAAGAATTGCTCACCTCTGCCAGTAGCTATTTAAAAACATAGTATGTGACAGTACATGGAGGCTATTTCTTGCTTGTTTATCTTCCAATTGCACTGAAGACATGTTATGGTCCCCGAAATTTTCCTTATCCAACATGCGCATAAGACTGACAGCAAAGGGATTGCTCCGAAACATTCGTCTACCTTCTGGCTACAAGAAGAGCACTGTTATATTTCATACAGGTTTGTGTTATTTTTAATATGATGATTAGAGCATGCATGGAGGGAACCTCTAGTTTACTTTAACAGCTGCTTATTTTTGGCAAATAAGAGCTGTAAGTTCTTACAGTGAAAGTTTTTTAATTTCATACAGAAATCTGACTTTTGAGCAAAGTAGTTTCATATTCTAAACCTCTGTGTGTGCACCCATGCTGAGCTGATTGTTTGGAAGGTGGTTATTTTGTTTATGAAATGCAAATTGGAATTTGCTCTTTCTTTGCACAATTCCAAAAATAGTAGCAGGAAGTCTGTGCTATTAAATATTTATATAATCATTTTAATGGTTATCTGCTGGGAGCACTGTCTTTTCTATGTCTTGATTGGATGCAAAGGGGAAACAGGGAGGGAAGTGGAATAAGTACAGGCGGGCATGATGTGGCTTTCTGTCTGTGGGAAACATTTGAATACTTACTTGTACATGTCCGTTATCACACATCATGGAACAAGTAAACTTTGTGCCTACTTGTGTCAATGCAAACCTAAAAGGTATAGAGTTTTAAGACATTCAGGGCAAGTGTGTGAGTGTTTAATTCACAAACGCCCAGACACAAAACACGACAAACAAAACCCTACAAAATTCGCAGCTGCATCTGACCTGATTTTTATCTTCAGTGTCAGGCAAAGTAAGTCATTATGGAAGCTGAGATTTGTTCCAGGACATATATGTGTTGTTTTGAGAGAGGGTGGCAGTTTGTTGTTTGCTTGTTTGAGCTGAGACAGAAACTGATGGCAGCTTGCATGTTACATAAGTATTTTTCTCCACTGCACTATTTGTGATTTTCTTGCATTTTACTTATAGAGGAGCAAGCAGCTGCTTCAACTAGTTTTGCAGAAGCTCTTCCTCTTAGGGATTTCCTGTCTCACTTGAATACCACCCTGTCTGCTTTTATTATTTGGAGTTCAGTGCTACCAGTAAGCTTTCCTTACTGCCCTGGCTTGTCACATAGCAGCTTAAACCATTTCCCTTGTCATTAAGTATTCTTGCCAAAGTGAATCCAGCTTCTGAGTTCCTCCTGGATGATAAATTAATTTATGAATATAATACAGGCCAACTGTCCAAACATAATAGGTACTTCTGTTTGCAGATCACTGCATGGCTTTAAATTAGGATTTAAATACCCTGATGCTACAAATTCTAATGTAAAGGGTATCTGCACATACCTATGTTGCCAACAATGGGAAATTTCCACATAACATTTCCATGTAACAATATTCCAGAGACAGAGATCCTAAAAGACAAGGCAAGGATAGATGATGTTCAGTCTTCCAAATGTTATTTAATTGCTACTGAACTTCATGTAATTTTTAAAAATAAAAATAGATATCAGTGTATGTAGCAAGGGAATTTTACAATTACAAGAATCAGTTAGTTGTTTTATTTCATTTGAGTAGACAGCAAAACCTGTCTTGCAGGATGCCTCTGTGAACTACAACATGTAAAATAGATTGCAAGCCCTGTGTTCTAGTTAAGCAGCACTTCTTTAAATAAGAAGTGCTGAATAGACATTCTGTGTGTGTTTTTTATGTGCAGTATATATAAGCTAACGGTACCGGATTGTAAGTTTAGAAGGTATTTTACCTGCTTTCCCCCTTCTCCTTTGTTGTCCCTATGTCTTGTGGAAAGTCAGTGTGTTAGCAAAAAGCTGACCAGTGGTTTGCTAGAGCTGAATATACCAAAAAAAGTAGGGCATCTGAAAACCAGGTCATATTCTGTAATGGAGAATGTAAGTATGTATAGATAATGCTGTGGCTTTTGAAACAGCAGAATGCACTGAAGCTTGTTAGTGATTATTTCGGGTTCATAAAACTCAGCAACAGTTCATCAGGCAATGACAGTAAAAAGTGAAAGTGTAAAAGATTAATTTGTTGTTGTTGTTAAATGCCAGGAGGAGCCATATTTGCTTTTGCCGCACTAGTATGAGTATCTTCTCTTGTATTGGTTTAATTGGATTGAAATGACATGTGGCCTCTTTCCAGGGTCACGAAAGCAATGTGCACTGTAAGTACTAGGGACTGTGTCAATAAATACAGGAAGGAATAACTGCAAAAAGGAACTTCAGGGTCCATATAAGAATGTGAATATACATGAGAGTTATGTAAGCAACATTAAGTTCCGGTTTTGACGCTGGTTGCACTTCTAATAAGCAGAACAATGGATTTCATTCTTTGCTCTCTTTGATCGTATCATAGACCAGCTGTCTTGTATGACTGTAGAGGATCCTTGAGATACTTAAGGCAGTTATTGAAATGTAGAGTTTTAATGTAATTTAGAGCATGGGTCAAATTTGATTCTTCTGTTGCCACGTCCTGGCTGACAGTTTGCAGTGCAGTAAGTAAGTTAGAATGTAGAAAGTGTTGGGAGGAGGAGGACAGAACTTACTCTTGGGTTTTTATTCTGATTCAAGGGTATTTTGCAGCAGCCTGATGCAGTTTATGGAGCATAGCTGGACATACAGGTGTTTACACCACTGTTAAATTCGTCTGGGTTAGTAATTGCACTTAAATGGATCCTTGCGCTGGATATGTTTGCACTACTTGCATCTCATCCATATGGAAGTGTCAAAGTTGCAGCATAAGCATGCAATCTGTTCAGAGGAAGCCAAATAAAATTATACTTTTTTTCCTAGATATGGGATAAATCCAGATGAAATTTGCTGTAAAATTTAAAGTGTTTCTTAAGATCTTTCAGGTTGTTGCCTTTTGTTTAATTTCCATAAATACACTGCTTCAAAGTCATGATATCCAGGAGTTTCTTCTCTCTTTAAATGCAGGCAGACATCAGTGTCATTTTTCTCAGCAACTGGATATACAGTACACCTGCATTGTGTGCTGTATATAATAAGTGCCCTCTTCAGCAAAAGAAAAGTCTACAACCTTCAGAAAACACTTTTACCAAGCCTCAGATTTATAAATCTTACTTGTAGCAAGTAACTGCAAAAATCTAAACACTTCAGAGTGACATAAACGTGGCAGATGTGAGTTAAGTGGGAACCAGTCTTTCAGTGATGAAATATTGTATTTGCTTTGTTTATTGAACCATTTAAGATTTTTGCCAAAGTGTGGCTGGAGTGTAATTCTGTGTAAACTCCAAACAAATACATTCTTTTATGAATAAGCAACTCAAGATTACTATTTTGAATTTTTGGTTTTTTGCATAAATATAAAATTCCAGATAAGAAACTAATTTTGCAAATGGAGGTCAATGCTCTTGTGCCTTTTGTTCAGAGTTTTTCAAGGGTTGTATACTGTTTTGTTTTCAACCAACCATTGTTGATGCTTTTCCTCTATCTCTCCTTCCCCTAAACAAACTGTTTGGTGCTCTTATCTCACCAGTGACTTCCATTGCTTACTAAATATGTCACTTCAGCAATACCAGTTTTAAAAATTTATTTGCTAATAACAACAAAATGTCGACGATTTGTTTATTTGAGCAATTGACACGCTTTTCTTCCCTAAGTCCTCCTTCAGATCACACTGAGAACTACAAAATTACTTCTGTTCATTGCCAAGCAATGGTCTTAAAGACGGATTCTAAAAGCCTCAGGTGTCATGAGTTGCTATTCATATGACTTTTTTTTTCTCTCCTGAGGAATAGCTGAAGAGCTGGTTAATGTCTGACACTACAGCTTAATTTAGAACCATAGAAAGATACCCAACATACTCAACCCTGTTAAGTATTCTAAATCTAAGACTGATGGAGAAATTTTATACAGGATAAGTATGTTAGTTATTTGTGTCACCCAGCAAGCTAAAAAATAGTTCAGAAGTAAAGCCAGCTTATCTGTTCTGAGCAAAAGAAGTTGAATAGCTGGAAATCATTTGTCATGGAGGATTTTGAATTTAATCATGTTCCTGTTTAAGTCAATGACATTCTGCTCCTGACTTAATCTGTTCAAGATCGGGTGCTAAATGACATGCCTGATGTGCCTGATTTTAGTTTTAAAGGGTCATATCTTCTTTAGGCATGCTGGTGATAGCTAAATGGAGATTCTTATTTTCAGGTGTCAGGGCTCTGGTTTGGGGTTTATAGATACCGGAAAGTTTGTCCTCTCTACAAGTTTCGTCCAATGGATGCATTTAGAAGAGATATAAAATGTAGATAAACTAGTATTTTCATAGGATGCCTGGATACCAAACAAACAGCAAAAACAATGCTAAAGTCAAACCAATAACTTACGTATGATGTTAACATTTAAACTGTGCCGATATTTAATAACTTATGTGGAAGATTATTTGCAAGCAGACTTCCATCTCTCCTGGCTTGTCTTCTCCTAGAACAAAATTCTCTGAATGCTGCATTAATCAAGCTGGCTAGCTTGTGGAGTTCCCTTGTACCTGTATTTGTTCTTTAGATGTCTCTTCTTGTGGTCCAATGGAAGAGTGATGTTATCAGAAAGGTTTATTTTTAAGAGGAGGTTAGGTAATTAATTTTACTATGGTAATATGGTGAACTAGTGCTGCAGAATTATTAATTATTTACATTAAAGCTAGCAATATCACTGGCACTTTTGTAGCCATGTCCACCAACAGTGCTCTTGCCTATTTACTTTTTAGCATCATGGAGTATTGTTCCTGTTCCCTGTCCTAAAGGGAGAAGAAAATAGCATTTGATCTTCTGAAAAATTAATGTATTGGCAGTGTAACTTACATTTCTAGGTAGTGTAAAAAAAATCACCTAATTCAACTTACTGCCCGGCTAGTCAAATGTAGAAATAACTCAAATAACCTGAGTTGTATCTGGATGAGATACAGTTGGGTCTCCTATATCACGGACCCGTGCTCTTAATCAGGTTCCGCGAAGCCCTACTTCTGCATTGAATGGCAGCTCATTAATATGCAAATTTGCCCCACACCCTCAGACGATTCGGCACTGTGTTGCTGTGTATCAGTTGCCGTGGTGGCTGTGCACAGGGGGTGGCAAAGTGGCAGATCCCTGGCTGTGCCCAGGGTGGGGTGGCGAAGTGGAGCCACTATCGTCGGTGGATCGTGCCGCTAAGATCTGAAGCCACAATATGGGGGACGCGAAGTGCAAGGGAGCCGACTCTATCTCTTTATGGTTGCTATTTATGAACCTTTCCTTGGTATCATCTTTACTAATGTCTTGTAGTTTTGGCGAAGACACTAATAACCTTGGCTCCTGTGTTCAGCTACTGGTTAAATTTATTTTTGCTACTTCTTGTCATGATAGTGTGCTGCCTGTACAATTATAGCAAGTAAAAGATCTTCCACAGGATGATCTTGTAAACAATTTGTATGTGATGTTATGGAAATACTTCTACTTAGGCAGGAAATAGGATGGCTGGGAACGTCTGTGGTGAAATTCTTTTAATGAAAGCTCATCCTTTTCTTAAAGAGAACTGCCATCCTTCAATAGAAAAGTCAAAAGTGTTACAAATAATGCTCATTAAGTACTTCACTTCTGTAATAATAATTTTAGACTCTCAGATATTGCTTGTATCAGAAGCACCAAATTTATTAAAAATGTTAGGTTTGTATTTTTTACAAGAATAGACTTTGTGCTAGGCCTTGTACTTGAAGTGGAAAGACTGGATTATTGGAAATGCTTCCAGCAGAAGAGTAAGTGAACTTTACAAAGCAAATTGCAAATTATTCTACACCAAACAAAACAGAAGACCAGAAAACTTTGCTTCTCTTAGCCATGGGCATGGGCCACTTGTATAACCAATGTAAACTCATGGTTTGCTTTTTTCCATAAATACAATCTTCTGTCTGCTTAACTCACTTACCATGTCAAGACTAAAGGTCCTGTTCCATGAAATGAGTAGAATAACCCTGTTAAATCTGTGTTTCTTTATCTCTGGAGGGACCTCTTACATTGGAGGTAAAGGATGGTAAGATGCATGGGTAGTGTGCAGTGAATATTTTTATTGTTGCCTTTGTTAGTGGCACAAACAGAGGTGTCTGTAGTTGGAGATCTTTCACATGGATTAACCTCACATAAGGGTTTTGGTTCTTGTGTCGAATTGTGGGTGTACCCCAGTTACCTGAGATATCAGCTCCTTAGGAAAATTGCTGTAGTCAGCTTTCCCTCCATCCCTCCCCACTACCCAATTAAGTGAAAATCTAGTCTGCTGTCTTTGTAGTTGTTTGTTAGCTTGAACGGAACAGACTCAGGGGAACATTAAGTGCAAAAAATATTGTGCTGAATGTTTTAAATGCTTGGTCTCCAGAGCAGGCATGGCAAGCAATCATCCTGGAGGGAGGCAGTGGTACTCGTCAGGCAGCCTTTCCCAAAACAGTCTTACGTTGTGCAGTTTGGTTAGGAGCCATTGGGAGGAGAAATCTCGTAGCTTCCATGTGTGGTCAGCAGGCAGTAGAAAGACTCTGCACTTCTCCAAGGGTAGAGGTGTATCTTGTGGCTAATGAGAGCACTGGGTGCTGCCCTGTTCTCTGTTTGGTTTTCAACTTGGCAAGACGTTTGTTTTCACATGGGCTCTGTTAGGTTGTGCTTAGGCTGTTCCCAAAACAGTGGTGTGCAATTTCCTAGGCATGCCCCTGGGGAAATAGCTTTGCTGCTTAATAGCAGGAAAACTGTTCAACATGACAGGAAATACACAAATAGGTCCTTAATCGTGATGTGGTGACTGCCAAAATTTTGTCAATATTTATGTGAATTTTGTGCATCTTTTGAAAAGAGAATGTTCCAGCAGCACTTAGCGCTGCTATGAGGCACTTGAGATACACTATTTTCTCTCTTGAACTTGCAGTGAAGCATGGAAGATTGAGTTCACATGGATGATTTTAACCAGCAGCAACTGAAATGGTTTTAAGATGCTATTTTATTCCGTTGACCAGCAAACTGTGTTTCACTGCTAGGGTAGCTTTAAAGTACTGTTTCAAGGTTAATTTTAGACACATGTTCAACTATGTTGGTATTCCTTAAAACCTGCTGCCTCCTAAAATACATTTTCCTAAAGTTATGAGCTTTTCCTCTAGTTTTGTTAGCTGCTTAAATTCTTCTCATTCTGCATAGACTTTACTTCATGTTAATGGTGTTGATATGTGTAATCAAAAGGATCGATAGCACAACTGTAAATTGGAAAAATAACTTTCACTGTGTGAACCAGCTCAGTGGAGGTGTGTACGTGCAAAAACCATTTCTGGTGCCTTACAAAATCTGTACTGATCTAGAGTAACTCAGTATGTTGAGTTAATGAACAGAGAGCTATGAACCAGTTGTAGAAACAGATACTCCTCTACCTAGATATGGAAAAAGTTTAATGCAATTTCCCTTCCATGATCGCAGAGACATGCCAGGGTAGTCATCTGCCAGTAGGGTGAAGGTGTGCCTCTGCTCTGTTGTGTGGAAATGATGGTACAAATTAACACTTCCTGTACAGTAGCTGCTTGGTTATTTTTTAGTCAAGGGTAAACATCACATTTGGGACTGAACCTGAACTCATCAAACTCAGTCAGTGTAGCTGGGGAGGAGTGTCCTGCTGGGTTGTCATTTTGGGCTTTGATTGAAATTAATCAAGATACTGATTGGAACATTGAGTGATACCACAGTCTACAATATTGATACTGCTACATTAGCATTTTGTGCATAGCTCCTAAGAGCTCTAGAACTGATTTTAGAAGGGATTTAGGAAGTTGAACAGTTACTGTAAACTTTAATTTCTTCAATGCGTTTCCATCCTATAAGTCTAATCATGCCTATATCATCACTGATTTATTTTTTTAATCCATGGGAAAAAATCACATCCTAGCTTGGTCTCAGAAATGTTTTATACTCTATTCTTTATCTAGAAATGTTTAACTTCTCTAGAAAGTGAGTCTGTTTGTAACAGAAGGAGAATTTGGATGTCGTTTTGTAACTTGAAGTTGCAACTGCAGTTGTGAATTTTATGACGAAAACATTAGAATTGAACTTTCTAGTGATCTTTTGGTAGATAAAGTATGGTTATTATGGATAACTTAGCACTGATTATAGTGCTTCCTATGTGCTTAGAAATGCTATCACTTTGCTTTTTAAAGAACATCATCAGTAAATTTGACTATAATCTGGATTTGTCTTTAAAGGGTTGTAGAGTTTCATAAACACAGGAAGCTGTGTTTCAGCTTCAGAAACTGTTACTGCACAAAGGCAGAAATGCAAAATATAGTCATGGCTCTCGAGGCTCTTTACATTTCCACTGTCTGCCCTACTTTTTCTTCTATAACATCCTCTAGGCAGCATTTCAGTGCCTTAGTTAAGTCAGTGACATTTGTTACAGTCATATAACATCAGCTCATGCTCGTGTGATTAAATGAATAGCTTCTGAGTTCAAACTAAAAGCCATTCTGTCCTCTCTATCCGAGATAGCTGTAGATACTGCACAAGGAAAAATGTTCCATATTAATGTGCTAGTCTTGGGGTCAAAAATGTATTATATAAGTCTCTTCTGTACAGTTGTTTCCAAGGAAAGATTATGGTTACTTGCAAATTACTATGCCTTACATATACTCTTACTCTGAAGGACTTTGAGTAGTTGAGAAAAAATACAGCAAATACCAAATTCTTAACAATCTGAGCTAATGTATGTTCTGACAGTTAATTAATCCCGTGTCTATTGTGAAGAAAGAATTACTGCATTGAATTAGAGGCAAGCACAATTGATGAAGATCGGTGATTCAGTTGAAGTTCCAAATGAATTCTGGGTTGGTTTGGTTTTTTGCCTTTACTGCAACAATGCAGACCTCCACAGTATATGAGCAGAAATCATCTTGCAACTTAAAAGCTTTATGTCTGTAGGGTATAGGGGTCCTGTTTGGGTTTGTTTGGAGTTCTTCCAAGAATCCTTCCTATAGTTGTTGAAGCCAAGTTTTATACATAGATACAGAATTCATTTATGATGCAAAAAATTACATCTTTGAACATCTTTTACTTGGATTTGTTAGTAGCAGTGTCTCTCCCAGTTATTTGATATTTATCCCTAGAGTGCTTAGAATGTTTGGAGCTCTTCTGGAAGGAAGCATGTTAAAAAGCAGTTGAAAAGTAGTTAAGATGACCTCATATCAGACCATCGAGAACGTAAGAGACTGATGTGCATGCATGAGAGCAGAGAAAACTTCACAGCTAGCCTGTTAGTATCTGTGTGTAATGTAGCATGTAGAGAGGTTATAGTCAGTGACTTAACCTACATGAAATCAGATGAGATTTGAGCTGAAAGAAAACGTATAATGAAAAAAATGCAATGGGGTGTTTTGTGGTAAGACTTAAAGCAGTTTGGTGTAATGTCTTGTATGTCTGTGTTCCTGATGTTGACCATGGTAGGGTGGACTACAGTATGAAGGAAGGAATGTGTTCAAGTGTTGCAGCTCAAATGGCTTTTTCCTTTCTGGCTTTTTTAGATGTTTCACCCGTGATTGCATGTGAGAGAGCTGGGATCTTCAGCTAAAAAAGGAAAAAGGCTATATCATTCTGGTCTCTGGTCTTGAGTTAGCCAAGAAGATTGTGGAGTTAAGAAAGGGCTCAGGATGTGCGCTGAGGAGGCAATTAATTTGAGCTGAGAAGGGGTTGCAGATGTAGTGTGGACTAACCATGGTGGGATTCCCTATCCCAGTTGACTCTGGGTCCTGATTTTGTAGACAGAGCCTGCAGAAGGGAAAAAATGTGCCGTGTCCCGTACTTGGAATGAAGCAGTAGAGGGCACCAAACAGTAAGGAGCAACTTCTGTACAGAAGTTAGAAATGGAGAGGACATAAAGGATATCGGAACAGAGAGGAGTGAGGGACATCAGTCTTCAACATCACTTTATGCTTGATTTTTTGGGAGTTGTGTTTTTCATGGATGATAAGGTCCAGCTGCAACTGTAAGAAAAAAAGAGAAGTGCTTCAGGTCTTCCTTTGCCTACTCAGAGGAATACCTGGACTGGGAACTTACTTAAACATAAACCCCATATGTAAAATAATTGCTAGCTTCCAATATGGCAATTTTCTTACATTGCAAAGCTAGAGAGTTCAAAGATTTAAGGTTCCCTGTGGTGTGTATGATGAAGTTACGTAGCAAAATTCAAAAAACTACATTAAGGATAATAGATTTAGTTCACAGTTGTTAATTAAGTCCTCATTGGCTAAAACATCAGCACACCATAACACATCATCATGCAGTTATTTTCCATCCTGTTGTCACCTTTTTCATTAAAAATGGATGACAGTGGGGACTTTTTAGGATGGATGAAGTTCAAATTGTTTCATTAATGTAGACATGGCAAATCCCTCTCATGTCAAAACATTTGTGCTCTAGACTTTGTAAACTACTTCTACTATGCTCCCTTTCCTTTTCTTTTTCTTCAGACAGTGGTATGTCTAGCTGGTGCACATTAGATGTGTCTTCTGTAAATTGCATTGCATTTCAAATTTGTTTCTTCAGTTTGCAGTCATCTCTGAGTGTATGGTGGGCTTGTTGATTTTTTTTTTCTTTGTAGATAATGTGTAACTCATATTCATCCTTGTTATGTACTAGCTAGAAAGAAAATTTAATTCAGTTCTACGTGTTACAGTTCCTGTAAACTTGATGAAATGTATTGTGAACGCAATAGTAAGACAAAATCACTTTGTATATTAAGTGTTTTAAACTTCACTAGTGCTTCTATAATATAGGTCTGTGGTACATACGATAAAGTGTTACGGACACCATGCTGAGATTTCAGTGTTAGGCTTGCGTGTGTACTGTGCACTTAACAGGCAGCCATCTGTCGGATAGATTGATTACACACTTAAAGCAGTCCCAGACTTAAGTCCTTTGTGAAATGTAACTTGTAAAGATTATCCCTTTCAGTCTTCTAATCTGCTAGAACATTTGGACATCACCAACTTTGCCAGTTCATCACTACTAGGTTTGACAAAATGTCTGGCCGTTTGTCATCATCTCACCACATACTAACTAGCTGTGTCATTATCAAGGCTGAAAATGAAACAGCTACCAGTGAAATGGCAAAGAAATGTGCGACATTAAAACAGTATAGGGCATAGTTCGAGTGTCTTGATCACTGGTCTTTCCTTCAAAACTTGCCCTTTGAAAGATGCATAGGCTGATTGATCAGACAATTGCAGCGATGGTATGAGTTGAGCTAGCACTCGTCTATGTGCTTTTATTTTGGAAGTCACTAGGCGTTTGGAAGGTAATGCATTACTCCACTACTTCCCTGGGCAGCTTTACAAATGTCAGCATCTAGATTCTCATGAAGCTTCAGTATAAGATTAATGGAGGTTTCAAAATGTAAACAATAATCTTTTGAAGTGTGAGTTAAGGATAATGCAGCATGAAGATTCAGTGTAGTAACAGATTTTACCAGATTACTGGAAACAAAAACATGGCATTAACGTGCTTCCTGTAGGGGGAAAAGCAGTGTTCCAGACAATAAGTCATGCCTTAGACACTGTCCCAAAACACTGGTACAAGCTCCAGTGCTGTTTTATGTAGGACAGGTGACATTGTAGGAGAACAGACACAGCAGTGTTAATGACTTGGATGAAGGCATGAGTTTGGTTGAGAAATACTGAGGCTTTAATGGATTGTTAATTTTAATAAGCATGTACCCTCAGGGAACCCAGTTCAAAGGCTGTCATGTGGGTAGGAGTCTGTTGGGATAGGGACTGGAAAGGTGTAGTGAGGTTTCTCTAGGAGCCTCAATGCAATGCATTTGGATTGTTACATGCCTTGGGTTCCTGCCTGCCCTCAGTGCCTCCCAGCTTCAGGGAGAGTGCCTTCTCCCATGCTTATAACCCAAAAGAAAAAGTCCAGACCCATCATACTGTCAGGCAGAGACCTTGCTATGCTCCATAGGTTATCAACTTCAGAGCCTGTAATAGTATGAAGTATGTGACAGATTAACTGGCAAGGAGTAGGCTGGCATCTCTCTTCAGAACCCTTTTACAGGAGTGAAGGACTCCTTGCAGTTGCTGAGCCTGTTGTCGAAATTGTACAAAAGCTTGTTTAGAAAGGTGTACAGTTGGAAAACTGGCCTTGCTTGGTTTCTGCATTTGCAGGTCTCCTTTTTACCCATATTTCTCTGTGAAGTACACTGTGATGAAATGTCACTCTTGATTCATGGTCCATTTTTGTCAACAAGCAAGACACTAATAGAACTGCATGATTTTTATTATTATATGTACTATAACTTACATAATATCATGTTGACTAAACCATAGCACAAAGTGTCACGCTGTAGTTTCTTGAACATTTCCAGGGATAGTGACTCCACTACTTCCCTGGGCAGCCCATTCCAGTACGTGGCTACCCTTTCTATGACGAAATTCTTTGGGATGTCTAACCTGAACCTCCAGTGGCACAGCTTGAAACACAGCCAGTTTTTAACCCAGCGATGAGTGCTCCTGTCCAGCCTGTGATCTGCCACCTTCTTCAGGAGAATGGTGTGAGAGACGGTATCAAAAGATTTACTGAAGTCCAGGTAGATATCACCCATAGCCTTTCTCTCATCCACTAGGCAGGTTATCTGGCCATAAAAGGAGATCACATTGGTCAAGCACGACCTGCCTTTCCTAAACCCACGCAGGCTGGGTCTGATCCCCAGGTTGTCCTATATGTGCTGCATGATGGCACTCATGATGATCTGTTCTATAATCTTCCCTAGCACCAAAGTCAGGTTGACAGACCTGTATTTCCCCCGGTCCTCCTTCCAGCCTTCCTTACAGATGGGCATCACATTGGCCAACTTCCAGTCATCCAGAACCTCCCCCATTAGCCCAGTTAACTGATAATAAGCGATGGAGAGTGGCTTGGGAAGCTCTTCTGCTCAGTACCTTTGGGTGCACCCCATCCAGCCTGGTGGTATTGTGTCAGTGGCACAGCAGCTCACTATTTCCCCCTGGATTGCATAGAGTCTGTTCTGCTCCCTGTCTGCCAGCTCAGGGAGGAGGTTGCCCTTAGGATAACTGGTCTTTCTGTTAAAGTCTGAGGCAAAGACAGCATTAAGCATCTCAGCCTTTTTCTCATTGTTGGTCCCAATATTCCCCCCTGGCACCCCATAAAAGATGGAGATTTTCCTTGTTCCTCTTCATGTTGTTAGTGTATTTATAAAAACACTTTTTATTAACTTGCATAACAGTGACCAGATTGTGTTCTAGCTGAACTTTTGCCTTTTTAAGTTTCTTTCTACATGACCTAACTTTCTGAGGTGCCTGTCCCTTCTTCCAAAGGTCATAAACTGTTGTGGGGGTTTTTTCTGAAAGACAGGAACAAATTAGGTAGAGTGCAGGGCTCTGGTGTGGTCCATAAATATTTGGTTTCTTACTTAATAGTTGGCACTGTAACAGGCAGAGAAGCATTTGACACGGTAATAGGTTTTGTTTCAGTAGAGACTTGCTCCTACCAGCATGAAACCTTATGTGTCCAGTGCTGCAAGATATGTGTGTGTTAAGCATGTGATTAAAATGATAAACAAGCATGGAGCTCTTTGAAGTGTGTAAATACTTCTGAGATTTCCCTTTCTGTTTCTTTAGTGTGTGTATAAGGAGAGTATCCAGTTCTGTGGCTGGAAGGGGGGAGTGAAAAGAGATGGATTTAAAATACTGCGCTGAGGCTAGAAGTCAGTCCTGTAATAACCTTAAGTCAGTGGATGAGTCGACATGAGAGGATAGACACAGACTTCAGAAACAGTATTTTAACTAAATGCCTGATAGCTCTGCACTGCCCCTCCAGGCTGTACAGCATTTAAAAAATATGTGCTGAAAAACCTTTGCACCCCTGTAGAAAAAGGCAGAGGGGTTTCTTCTGTGTTTTAGTCCTGCTGAATCAGTTTAAGCGTCTAGGTCAGGTTTCACCTGCCTGCCATTAAATTTTGTTCAGTTCTTGCAACCTTCCTAAAATTTTGCTTCTGTGGTGTTTGCTTGGTTTGTTCAGAACAATTTGAAAAGGATGTTATGACAGCTGAAATAAGCTGATGTTCCTGGACACCAGCTAGTGCTAGACCTTAAAGAAGGCAAGCTCAATTAGTTATAGTAAAAGGAAGGGGTTAGCTGCTGTACTGATTTATGAAGTATTAGTTGTTATTTTGAGAATGTTGATATAGAGGGGAGATGGAACATGAGAAATGCTGTTTACCAAGCTGCTTTGAGACAAGACCAACTAAATAAGTAGCTGGAAAAGCTTCTGAGGTGCAGCATCTTAAGGATTTCAGTTGGACAGGTGCAACTCTGAAAAATTGAATTTCATTGCTGTGAACTAGAACTGGCTCATTATTGGTGTGCTTGAACTGTGGACAGAGCAAGCTGGGACTGTCTGCACCAGCTTACACAGAGATGGATGCAGGCAAGAATTACAGTTGACCAAGCTGTGGAGCAGCTGAAGGGGTTGGAAGACTTCCATCCAAGTTGCCTTGTTAGACTGTCTGCAGACGCTGTTTAATTTTATTTTCTCACTGCTTTCTCTGTGTATTTGTCTGACCTGTGTTATAGCCCAGAGCAGGAGTTTTGAAACAGTTTAGGGTGGAAATTTACAGCCAGCTGAATTTCCAGGTCTTCCGAACAACAATTTATGTACCACTGCAGATTAAATTCAACAGCTTCCTTATTTATGTGGATAATATTAAATTGCCCTCTCCTAATTGCCATAGCTGGTCACAAGGTAAACTTCAAAATGACAGTCACAAGATTAAATGATTGATTAGTCTTTCTGTTGAGTTGCTTGAATAACTGGTACGCATTGTGGCAGTGGTGGAGGATGGCAGGAGAATTGTAGGGTTTTTTGCGGGTTCTGAACTAGCTGAGTAGAGAATAACATAAAAGGCAAATTACGCACTCGTTTATCTTCTGGTTCGGACGTGAAACTGAGATTTGGTGACTCCTGAAGGAAGAACCCCAGAATCATTGCCATGGGTCATACAGTACTGCATCCACGGGACTAGTTCACTTAGAGGAGGAAACAGTAAAGTATCTAGAGGAGAGGTCAGCAGTGTAGGTCTGTGTTCTTCAGGCTCTAATAAACAAGTGGACCTTGAAATTTAGTGCTTATCGGTCTATTTGGAGACATTTGATCCAGCTCAAAACTCCACTGAACATAATTAGCTGTAAATGTCTCATGACTATTAATACTGTATAAGATGCATGTTGTGTAATGCTTTCCATAACTTGCTTCTGTGTGTGTTGTGGGGTGTATTAGCAACATTTCCTTATATTTTTTTGCTATAATTTCTTTGTAAGTTGGCTGATTTCATAAATATATAGTTTACAGGGACATATTCTTGTCCAAGTGATCTCTCTTATTATCTGTGGCAGGTACTCTGTTCTATAATCATCTCTAGTTTTTATGCTCTTTTTTCATTGTTAATGTGGTCTTTCTCCTTAGTTCTCAAACTCCTTAACTCAAACTCCTTAGTGTCAAGAAGTCCAAAGGTGGCATGGTTTTGTTTATAGAGTGTTGGGGGGGGAGAGTTGTTTGTTTTATTTTGGGGTTTTTGTTGTGTTCGGGTTTTTTTTCAATTGGGGAATACGTTCAGTCACCAGTTACAATCAGTTGTAAACCAGAGTTTTTGAAAAATGGGAAAATCAATGTATAGATGGAACTAGATGCTTCTTCTTTTGTGTTTGGGAAGTGAAAGTCT
Organism: Pitta sordida; assembly: GCA_013390025.1. Taxonomy (NCBI): domain Eukaryota; kingdom Metazoa; phylum Chordata; class Aves; order Passeriformes; family Pittidae; genus Pitta; species Pitta sordida. Next base: position 27,119 of record WEKX01017888.1, read on the forward strand.
CTGGTTGCTGTTCTAAGTCTGACCCCAATACTAGTTGTACAAACTGGTCAGCCTCACAGAACCTGAAACCACCCTGATTTTCAAAGTAATGGATTTTTTTCTATTATTCATTGTAAGCTTTGTGTAATTTTTTTTAATATTTCAAATGTGCTGTGTTACTTAATACTGGGAAATGTAACTTTACTGGGTTTTAGTGAGTTTCTCTGCTGACATCAAAGCTATGTGTGACGCTTTCCCCAGATGTTTTAACTTCATGGATTTATTCTTATAATATTAGAGCTGTAAAAATAGGGATCTTTGCTGGTAGATAATTGTGTAAAAAATTTCTGTGTTTCTGTAATGCAAAAGAAATACCTTAAAAACAAAAGACCCTCAACCCCCCTCCAAACATGTCCCACATAAAATAGACCAAATTTTATTTAAATAAGGCATTTTTTGTTTTGCTCTAATCACTAATTTACTCTTGAGAAGAAAAAAATACTCAGGAGTGCTTGATTTATGACAGTCTATGAAATAAGGAGGGTTTTTTCCTGAGTAGGAGAAGATGTAGAGATACCTGAGATGCACCAAGGCACCTCAGTTTGAGCAGAAGCTGATATCCAGCTGTTTGAGAGACAGACCGTAAAATTCAGAGTACTGTAGACTTAAAATTTGGTTTGTAGTATCAACCTCCAATTTTAATTTTAAGTAACATTTTGAAATGTGTTGTCCAGAGTGAGAAAAGTAAAGGAAACATACTTGAAATCCGTGACATTTATAAAATGCTGGATTCTTTATGATCAATCAGACCGTTTGTTTAAGTGAGGAACGTACCAAAACCATTGATTGCATTCCGGGTAGAATTAATGTATTCATATAGAGTAAGAGACCAGTTTCCAAGGACAGCTTTTCTGCAGTGCATTAAATTATAGCAGAGAACACTTAGCAATTGGGGTAGGCACACACATGTAGAAAGGAGGCTGCAACTTTTGGATTTGGTAATGTTGGACAGGAATGACAATTGCAGCACTTAGTCACCTGAGCATTATCACCCAGGCTTTCAATGTAGCTTATAGAGACAGGCTACAGACTCATTGATAACCCAGTTAGGATTCTGCTCTGAATTAGTGGCCGAAGGATCTCATTCCTCTACAAAGGGACCAGCAGTATCAGTTGGAGGCTCTCTTCCTTTTTTTACCCCCTAACGTTTTTTTTTAATTGGCTGTAATTATGTCGTGCACTCTTTTGGCAATTTTAACTTTAAAATCACCAGAAAATGAAACTTAGGCAGGATGGCACTTGGAACTATTTCTCTTAGTATAATCACAGGATCCATATTAGCTGTCTAGAGCTGTCGGGAAGATTTAGATTTTGGATGGTTACATTCATGAGTCTGGTGAATACCCTCCTTTTCACGTGTCCTCCAACTGTATGACAGTGGAAATCAATTCAGCTGAATTTTGCTTTCTGACAAGGTCTTCGCAAATGATTCACCAAGTGAGATGTTGTCAAAACTGTTACCTGGACATAGACTTCATACTGGGCTCCTGCAGCCTGTGTGCTAGTCTTCAGTGAATAATAATAATGCTTAGGAGCTCTCAGGATAGCTGTCCAGCTAGGAATGGGGCAAAAGGCAGAGCAGGGGAGAAACTACACCTGTGGTCTGTAGCTGTGCTGGGAAATGCCGTCAGAAAGTCCATGTCTGGCTTTCTGGCACGTGATACAGAGACTTGGAAGAAAGGCCCACAATCAGCATTGAGGCACCAGGGGCTGTGATAACCACTGCGATAGCAAAACAGTCGGGGAAGGCCTGCAAGCCATGAGGTGCTCTGTGAGGAGGATGCATCTCTGATACCTTCCTCATCTCACGAGTATGCCTGGACTAGTGTAGGAGGCAAACTGGGAAGTGAGCAGGTGAACATTCACTGAAGGCAGGACTTCGCAAACTGGCTTTTTTGCCAACAGCACGGTGGTCATTTAGAAATCCTGCATCTGTGCAGGGATGGGCTATTGGAATTCTTAGTGATGCCTCCCAGCCCAAAACAATGCTCTTGGGAGCTATTGCAGTTTTTGATGGATTGGGGCATCTGTAGGATCGTTACTGTCTTTGAAAGCATCCTGGAGTCATGTCAGGGTTAAAGATGTGATGTAAAAGTTCTCCTGAGCTCCAGCTTGTGTGCTGCTCTGAGTTCTGTTGTGCTGAGTACTTGCTTACCTCTTTGGAAGTAGAGACTCATGGCTTCTGTAGACCAAAATCACTGGTCATTTTTTCAAAACTGAATCCAGTGACTGGGTAGTTAAGTTGCTGTGTAACAAAAACAGCTAACAGCCTGGTGTCATAAGTCTGCCTGTTTTTACATGGAGCCTAGACCTATTAAGTGTTCTGTGCTTAAAAGGAGTCTTAGGTTTTAGAGAGAAAAGTTAACACTCAGACCTTGTAGCTAAAAGGCTTGGCCTCCTTAACCTGCCAAAAATATCTCATTAGTCAATTTTCCCATATTGCTCTGGTAACTCTTCATTGTTTGTGAACTAAAGGGCTTCCTCAGGATCTGGGTTCTCCAGAAATGGCTAAAAAAGTATTGCTAGCTGTGCTAATAAGAAGGGTGCTCAGTCGGAGTGGAGCAATGTCAAACACGCCCACAGATCTACTCCTGAACCCTCACAGTAAACATGAGCAGAAGGACAGGTGCATAATCACCTTGTTGAATATACAATTGAAGTAAGTATGCACTCCTGAACTGTTTGGTTTCAGCTCCTGCTGGCGATTCAGGTTCTCTTTGAGCCTTTGTGTCAGGAAGGAAGAAAGGAAGGGCCACTGTGCTTTTGCAGAGTGTTTGGCTGCATTGCAACAAACTTGGTTACTGATGCCCAGGCATACTTTGATTGATGCACAGATGAAATTACTGTTGGGAGTGGCTTTTGAGGTGACGTCCCACGTACAATGATGTCAGAGAAAGATTTAAAAAATTCAGGTGTGGCATAATCTGCCAATTAAACTGATTAGTGCTCTGGCTGAGTCCTGAGAAGGAGCTCTGACTACAGCCCTGCTTGTTGAAGGCTTTTATTTAGTCCTTTGGCTCACTTGTACAAGACTTTATACCTAGTACCTTCATTGTGGCTTGCTGTAAATTGAGGTAGGATCATGCCAAGGGCTGTGTGCTAGCTCTTTTTCTATCATGGGAAATCTGTTACCGGCTCACAAATGTCTCTTGACTGCTTGGAAGCTGTGACACTGGAAGAAATCCTGTGACTCCTGTGGGATCGAGATGGAGTGCATTGCTGCTCTGTTGGCAGAAGTCAAAGCTAGCCAGGAGGCAATGCAGGCTGGGCAGAAGGAATTAAGGCACAATGTGGAAACATCTCAGAAGGAAATCAGAACGGTATTAGCCTTGCAAAGGAGCCAGCAACAGGTGAAAGAAGACCTCAAAGCCGAGGTGAAGTCCAGTCACTTGGATATAAGAACTGTGCTTGAGGAAATTCAGCGAGTAAGAGAAGAAATGGAAGCTCGATTAAATACTCAGGCTGATCTGGTCTTACTGATCAAAGAAGTGAGCACCAATTTAACATGTGTAGACAAGGCTTTCCAGAAAATGGTGGAGAGGCAGAAAGTTTTTACTAGCCTGCATCTTCCCACAAGAGAAGATGTTGAGCAAGGATTTTTCTTTGAAAAATGCTTACACCAGATGCACGTGGGTTTTGAAAAACCTGTGGAAGCTAGCAGTTTGGATGAGGAATGTGAAAAGAAGGTGCTTGGGGGTAAGACAATTATGATGGCAAGTGTGGGGAGAGAAGTGAGGTTTCTACTTATGCTTGTCCAGAAGTTTGCTTACACCTTTTTGAATGCTTTTAAAAAATGCTGTCTCTTGCTTAAAATAATTTTTAGTTAGTATAGACATCACTACACAGACCTTCCTCATACATGATAAGGGAAGGAAGGCTTTGATTTGGTTCTGTAAACAAAATGGGTGATGGATTTTTCATCTAGTAATCCAGCAACTGCATAAGATACGGAGGCTCAGGAAACCACCGGTACCTGAGGTAGCCAGCCAGCCAGCCAAACACTCTGTCAAGTACAGGACACAACCCCAGCACTTAAATGTAACTTTATGGAACACACCTATACTGACAGTTGTGTATTACTTGCTTTTGAACTGCTATTAACTAGGGAAGCTGTGTATGGGAAACTGTTTGCTTTATAGAAAAGCTTAGAATGCATTTAACGCTCCCCAGCGAACTAGAGCTGGCTGCTGCACCATCTGTATAGTGACTGTAGAGGGAGTGAGAGGATTTATGGACCTTTTCTAAGGTCCAAATCGAATCTTCTGTGAATGATACAGTGATCAAAAGGCTTAGTCTTTGCAAAATCACTGCTAATTTTTTTTTTCTTTACTGGTATGAAGAAGTCTAGGACCTTAGATGGTGCTAATGTTTGGTTACTGTGCTACAAGCAGTACTTGCAAATCTGATTTCTAGTCTTCAACTAGATTGAGTGGAGTGGTTTAAAGCCTGTTGGAGAGGAGTCCAGAATCTAATTTAAGGGTGGAAATTGTTCTGTTTTACAAGTCTGACTGTATAAAGGTGACAAGTAAACAGGCCAAAGTGAGTACTGTCTCAGTTGAGACTCTTGTCATTGATGTGGTGGTGTCAGTAATCAGACTCACAATGCTTTTGTTTGAATTAAAGCGTGGCTTTTGTTTTGACACCACAGCATGCCTTCTATACAAATCTGGAAATTATCTGTCATTGCCCAGAGGTATGTAAGCCATAAATAAGCATTGCAGTGTTGGTGGTGTTAATCTATAAAGGCAGCTCATGCTACAGAGGGTTCATGCTTTTCAGCATTTGAAGTGGTTGTGTATAGCACATGTCTATGATAAAATTGCCAACAGGAATGTCACTGGATTTAACTTCATGCATACTTTTTGTAAAGTTTTTTTTTAGTATAGTATCAAGGGTTTGCTTGCTTGGATGTGCTTGAGTGAGTTTCTAGGAAAATGCCTGGAGGTCTGGGCACCACAATAAAAGCAATGATATGAAACTGAGGAAGTGATAAAGGCTGGCTGAACTCTGGAAACAGTGGGTATCTGGAGTCTTTTGTCATTTGTTGTTAGCTGTTGTATCACTGTATTTAAATGAAATATCTTCCTTAGGTAACAGTGTGTGATGTAATTTTTTCCCAAAGTAAAAATTGTCTGCAAACATAGGTTCAGATTTAACACAGCTCTGTCAGGGTTCTAAGAACTCATTTCAAATATTTAATTAAATTATGACACTAACTTCTGTATCAGTGAATTTACCCAGTACTTTTAAATCAAGAAGAGTGCCCTAGTTCTCTGTCGTAAGTGGAGCATTCAGGAGGGGAGGTGGAATATATGAGAGTAGGAGTATGTAAGGCAGTAGGGCAGGGAAGAACTGACTCTGTGTTAATTTTCTAGTCTCTGGTCTTTCCTCCCCGTTTCCCCCACATTGATTCCGTATTATCTGTTGTGGTTTTTGAAAGAGCTTCAGAAGCTCCTTCATGCAGTTTTGTCCATAAGATTGCTGTACGTTTTACATGATTGGTCTCAAATGTGAACTGTCATTCATGTAAAGATGTTCAAAGGACATTGTTATGTCTGAACAGTGAGAAGAGTAGTTGTCATGTTAGTTAAAATGGTGGTAAAAATAAGTTAACTAGAACCGGCAGCCAAACGTGATCACTTGTTGTACAAATTTGTATTTTGATTTGGGTTATCATGTTGATATACCTTTTAAAGGCTCTACTTTTAAACTTCAAGATGGTATGTTTTTAAGCGAAAATATACCCTTTAATAGTCTGCATCTTAGAGCAGAAGTGTAGGGAAATCTCCAGGAATACAAGGACATCTGAACATGATAAAGCAATATGCTAATAATTCTCTAACTAGCAGAAGATCTTGCCCAGAAAGGATTTACTTGAAAAATTAGTAGACCCAGGAGGCACTTTATACCTGGCTCAATAAGAAAGGCACAGAGGACATTAGTATTTTGAACAGGAAACTTGTTTTCCAAGGCTTTGAAAACAAGTGGAGGGTGTGGAAGAGTCAAGTATTCATGCAATAGTTGATGTGGCAGTCAGACTAACATTTACTGAGAATCAAAGCTTTTGTTACTAATACTTTCTCCATTTGTGAGATTGAACCTTGCACTGGTGAAACTATTCTAGAGCCACTTAACCTTCAAACCAGGTGCTGGGGCTGCAGAAAAGATTGTATCTAGTTGGTTGGTTCGTACCATGTTTTTCTGTATGTTTCTGTTTTTCTTTTCTCTAAATCTCACCTCTCAGGTTTTTTCACTTTATCATGAAGAAATCTTGTTAAGTTGAAACTGTACAGAGTAATCTGCTTAGATGTCTTCATTAAATTGTCAAGGGATATTTATGTATTGCATCACCCTTTTATTGCAAAAGTGTTTGTTCATTCCCTTTGTGATCAAATGGGGAAGAGTGGCTCTATCTGCACAGCAGTACTGTGATCCCTTTCCAGTCTGAAGGCAGCAGAGAAACCTGTAACCTATATGTTGTTTACAAGTCAAGTGCTGGATTATGTTATCTGGCTTCCTCTGACACTAGATGATTGTATATTGTGAAGGGATTGAGGTTGCCACATAACTGGGAGTATTAAATCGACAATGTAATTTCTGGATTGTGAATACATGGTGAAATATATTGCATTTTTAAATCTTACTCTTGTGACTGAAATTGCTGTCACTAAGAAATGCTACCAGATCTCTAGTTAATAAAGCTCAGAACTGAACTGCAGAAAAGGGAGTTTTTACATTTTAAAATTTTAAAAGGAGGAAAAATAACAAAGTAAATGTAGACATGTTTTGTGTTCAGCAGTGCTTTTAAGTGCTGGAAATATGAAATCTATGTTGTACACAAAAGTGGACTGTTCTTATGATAGAACTAAGTTACTGGATAGGTAGGATAACAGAGATCTTGCATTTTCTAAAAATCTTAGTTCAAAACACAGAAGAGTATGCTGGAAAGTATTCCACAGAGTACGTGAATGTGAGGATGAAGTGCAAAATGGTGTATTCAAGGTTATGGTGCTAGAAATTAATCTGAAAGATGATAATGCCTGCTCGGCAGTGCTACTGAAATAACCCTTTCTTCTAGGTACTATTTCAGAAAGTCTTTGTAAGAATTTAACTACTTTCTTTTGTACCTGTCCTTTTAGCTTTTGGTGAGATTTCAACATAATATTGATTAATTTTTGTTGTGTCTTAGTTGACAAGGGCAAGCAGCGGAGTCCCAAGAGCTCATGTGTACAAGCCCAAGCCTCCACAGATGTGCGTTCACCTGGCACAAAAGCGGCCGAGTTGACACTGTACAAAACAAAATGTGAGACCCAAACTGGAATCATCCTGCAGCTGAAAAAATTCCTGACATCCAGTAATCAAAAGTTTGAAGCATTAACAGTTGTCATCCAGCACCTGCAGTCTGAGGTAAAAACTCACAGCTCATAAATTTTTGCTTTAATTTTTTTTGAACTCTTCTCAACAAGAAAATATTAATACACTGATGCCTAGAATCTGTGCTTCCATTCCAGTGGTTTCTGTTTTTTCTCTGGAAGTGATGCTCCTGGCAGCAGTTGGATAGAAAAAGAATGAAAACCCTGATGCTGGGATTTATGGCCTCTTTCAGCTTCACATGGTTTTTAGAAGAGAAGTTGTTAAATGTTTGTAGTCAAAAGGTCTGTCAGGATTGAGAGCTTTCCAAGTGTATATGTACTTCATTAAAAAGATACAGAAATGCACCTGGAATTACAGAGTGGAATAATCTGATGTGGTTTAATGTTTATTTGTTCTAGTCTGTTTGAAATACATAATGACCTAATCAGTTACATACTACATTAGAAACTGTTGGTCTGCTTTGAAAACTTTTGAAAAAAGAAAAATCTGAAGTTAAGGAAATTACAACATGAATTTACATTGCACAGCTGATGCAGGGTTTAATAGGAGTTCTCATGTATTTATAACTAATACTCTAAGATTGGTATCAATTTCATTTCAACTATTCCAATATGTGGTGATTTTTCAATCTGATATTCAAGAAACCACTGTGTTGTCTTAGTATGCTGCCAGAAGTGTAACACTTCTCTTCTTATGGGGTATCTGCTCACTTTAACGTAAAAATACTGGATTTAACTCCTAATCTAGTTCAATTCTAAGAGCAGAGGCTCTTAGGCAATTTTCTGGGATTGGTTTGGTTGGGTTTTTTAAACTCCTTGTTGGAACACCTTTCTCTGCTAAGGAGCTACTTTAACATCTTCAGAGAAATTTCTTACAGGATTTTTGGGTGTCTATCATCTAATGTGATATTGTGAAATTTATATATGAAATTCTCACTGCTAAACTTGTGTGCAGTCTTCCAGTTCCAGCATAATAGAACACTGACTTTTTTTTTTTTTTTTTTAATCTTTAGTGATTAAATGTCTTGGTCTAGTTTCTTCCCTCAAATATTTTGTATTGCAGCATTTTAAAATTCACAAAGACATGTCATGTTTAGTGACAAGTAACAAGTGACAAGTAACAAGTTTAGTAACAAGTAACAAATTTACTTCTTCCAGGCTATTTTACAGGTTGCTTAGCCTGAACGTGATTTAAAATTTAAAAAAAAAAAAAAGGGGGGGTTTAATTAAAGAAGAGGTGGTGTTGAAGGGAAGAGAGGGCCTCGTAGGTTAACTACTGCAGAGACAACCTAAAATGACTTCAGCTTTTCTGGTTTAAAAAAAAAATCATGCTTAGCTGATTAAATGAGGAACAAAGCTGTTCTTCCATACTTCCCACTAGAGCAAGTGTGAAGTGACATGATGCAGTGTAAGCCTAAGAAACAGGTTGCTTGAACCAGAGAAAAGAGCTGCTCTGGACTTGTCTGGTGTTGGTCTGTCCCTTCAGAAGGCCGATTCAGCTTCCTGTAACCAGAAAGCTAAACCAGCCAAAGACAGCGGTTTTTTTGGCAGGTTGTCATGTGGACTGTCCTAACATGTAGTCAGAGCCAGTGCAAGGGTGAGATGGGGTCAAAGACTGGCCTGGCCAAGTGGAGAAAAGAGCTGGAGTGAGTGATTGGGCCACTTTAAGGCTGGGTAGCCTAGCCCAAGCCTCTTGGCAAAATCTGCCCTGACAGCTCTCTCACTTTCCCTCTAAGGCTGAAGTTCCTGGCAAGTGATTCAGCTGTTAGATTTGTTTGCTTTAATTCTGTGTGTGTTTGTTTGTTTGTTTGTTTTCCCAAGAGTTCCTAATGCATTTCTGCACAAAAGTTTGAAGTAGCTTCTTATGAGCTCATTTGAAGTGGAATATAGCTGCAAATGAAATCAGGACTTGCTGGCAATGATGACTGTCAAAAATGCAGCCAGCCCATTTGGAGTGAATTTGAGAGGCAGCTGTCAAAGGGTTAAATGGGATTGAGCAATGCTGCTGAGCAGGAATCTCTCACAAAACCCTGACTGAGCTCAAACCTGTTTGTTGCAAGGGTTACCTTGGAGCTGTCAATAGTAACACCTGCCTCTGATAAAACCTTCATACTCGAGCTGTCAGTGTTTCTCTGGGGAGTGGGTGTGTTCCTGTGCTTAGCTACCTTCACCAAGACTGTTCTGAAAAAATCCTAAAAGCCTGGTTTCTGCCTCAGAGGAGCTGTTGTTGCACTGGGTTAAAGCTAGATGGAAACCCTCTTGGCAGCCAGACTACTTGATGGCAGTGAATAGTGTGGCTGATGAGAACACGGAGTTTTTCCATTGTTGGACAGCTGTGTGTGTGCTGGCAGTG
>WEKX01017890.1:4355-19068 GCA_013390025.1 Pitta sordida
CCTCTTTTTCTCCCCCAGCTCCTTCAGGAGCTCTTTGCTCATCCAGACTGGCCATCTGCCCCTCCGACTCACTTTTCGGCACGTTGGGATCGCCTGCTCCTGTGCCTTCATGAGCTCATCCTTAAAGTATGTCCAGCCCTCCTGGACCCCTCTGCCATTAAGGGCTTTTTCCCATGGTACCCTCTCAATCAACAGCTTTCTTCATAACTACTGTCACTCAGGATTTGAATAGTTCTACATATTCTGGACTGTAGTGGGGAATCCAAGCTTTTTTCTGGTCAAGTGACAGGTGGGGAACTTAAGCTTTTATAAAAGGTCCGCTGTTGCTGCTCCCACAGGGATTTTCTTCTGCTGTCTATTGATTTATTATATGCTGCAGAGCAAAGACTCAAGGATTAAAGTGGGGGTGGGAGGTGACATATTCTGAAGGTCAGAAGAATGAAAGCATAGAGGAAATCTAGGTCTATCTTGCTGCTGCTGTGCTGCCCCAGATGGATGGCCCATGTGCCCTGTTTGTGACCCCTGTGCTGAGGAGAAGTGTTTAAACTGCTGGATCATCTGTTAATACAAGAAAAGGAGAAGCTCTTACTTCAGTTATTATTTCAGGATTTTTATATATATATTTTTATTATAGATATATTTGCCGAGCTCCTCCTGTTTTCTCAGCTCTAACCACGGTCCACGCCTTTGCCGTAACTGTGTCACCTGAGAATCGACTTTTCCAAGGCAGTCTGAAAACCCTTCACTGACAAGAACTTTTGGGCTCTCCTGAGATCCCACATGCTTACACTCATTTCAGCCAGTTGAGGGCCTGGCACAAACCTAAGGGCAATGTCTGAGGCAAATCACAGTTTAGGTGATGTAAATTTAAAGAACACCAAAGGAAGAATAGAGTAGGCTGCTTTATAATTATACAGGGACATTGTAGTGAAACTCTCTCTGAATAATACCCCACTGGTAGATAGGAAAATTACTCCAGCCTTAAGCAAATACAATAAACTAAATAGAACTGAAATTAAAGTGAAAAATACACATTCTCTTGCTTATGCTTAGTAGATTATCATTGCTGTTTGCATTTACTATGACATCAAGCTTCAGGTGGAGGTATGTTTACACGTTAAAGCTAAAGAAGCTTAATTGCAACAAACCTCTCTCTCAGCTTTCCTCTTCCTCAGCAGAATGCTGATTCCAGCCAGAATGTGCCTGGCCTCTGCCAACTCCAACCCGCCGGAGGCCAAGGCTGGGGTGATGAACTGCTTTTACACAAAGCAAACTTTCAGTTACGAGGAACAGGTGCAAAGTGTTCTTTTGTGTGAACAGCTGGGAAAGCAGTAACCCACCCCTTGCTTGCATTTACTTTGTTTAGGGCTCATGGTGTAAGAGAAATAGAGTTGGAAAGTGCCAAGCAATGTTTTCTACATCTGCCCATTTGCTCTGGAAACACTTCGGCTTTGACTTGTATCACTAAATAGCTTTTTTATCTTTCTTTTCAGTTTTCACAGAACTACTTCACAATAAAAGCCAGTTTCAGATGTTTCACTACATAAACCTTACCTTTGCCTTGCAAAGTTGCTGCATATGCACTCTGGCATCAGCTGATGGAATCCAGTCAGTAGCTCCGAATATGGATGGTCATTATGTAGCTAATCATGCAACTCCTTGAGTCATGTCCTCCTTCAGACTCTGGAGCTCATCAGAAGGTATCAGCCATTCTTTTCCTGTCCTGGTGGTAATACATATTAGTAACAAAATCCTCACTCTTTCAAGCATGCAGCTAGATATTTGGACTAAGTGTAGTAGAAGTTCCATTAAATTCAAATGAAGTTGTAGGCTGGCCTTTATAAAAGGAACCAAAGAAGAAAGGCAGCCACACTCACATGCATTTCAGTGGGAAGCATAATCTAGTAACAGTACTGTAGTTATAAGTCATGACAGACCTTATTTCTATGATAACAAACATTTTCTTATATTTGACTCAATGCAAAAGAATGTTATTTTATCAGATTCTTTGCATTTATGAAGATTCCAAACAATATATTTATGTTTCCATGAATAGCAAACGTGGAAAAATAGTGCCAAAATAAAGCCAGGGCCATCAAAACCATCTCCAAAATGAACTATTCTGGTGGGATAAGTAGAGGAACTAATTTAGTAGCAGAGTAGTCATTAAATTACTGGGTTTGAAAGAACATAACATTTTGTGGGTAACCAACTGTAACAATTTTGCTTGATAGTTATAAAATGGCTATGTGTATTCAGCAGGAGTTTCATAGCATCTTAAAAATCGAGAAGATTTTCTGTTAACTGAAATGACTAATTGAAAGCTAACATAAGTGCCAAGAATTGATTGTAAGACTGAAAATGAAAATTAATTCAGATTCTGATAGGCCGAAAGAATTATTGACTACTTTCACTTTTGCATCATCCTTTCTTATGAAATACTCTGCCCAGTATATAAACAGAAGAGAGATATGTGCCAGCATAATATCACACATCTAACTAGGAAATCATTAACATCAAAAAGATGGTTATTGCAACTGGTTACATTTGAGGGTATATCAGAACCTATTTTAAACAATATTGTCAAATTATGAGACAACATTTGCAATATTGATCTATTTTGATCAAGCTTGGACAGCATGAGGAACCTTGACATTTGTACTGCATAATGAGTGTGTCTCACAAATGCCTTCTGTTTTCATTTGGTCAGGGCTATCTCAAAGTCCTTCTGAGAAGGCATGGAATTTTACATTAGTTCAGATGAACTCATTACTGCATGCTCTATATTGGTGCTCTGTTGACACATGCTTTTCCATACTTTAACATTGTATGCTTCACATAGCATGGATTAATTCCTACCTTTATGTTAGATCGGTGGTTCCTTCACCTTTTCCTGTCCCTTTCAAGTCAGAAGCAGTTTCTGCCCATCACCTTGTCTAACAGGCTGGTACTAAGAAGAACTTGGTGGTCTGTGCTGGATGTCACAGGCACAGGAGGAAGCATACAGCTGTATTTGCTGCACGAGCAAGTTCTTTCTTGTCTCAGTTTGAGACAGTGGAGGGGTTATTTATCACCCCTTGGATGAGAGATTGTTAGAGATGGAACAAGATTCATTAAAAAAAAAAAAGGAAATATAAATGGAAATACAGTCAGCCCTTGAATATCACGGTACCATGGGTCTTGTTACCCCCTGCACAGCCCTCCATCAGCGTAGAGTGGCAGCTCATGAATATGCAAATTTCATGCCCCGGTCATCCCACCCCCTCAGCTCTGGAGTGGCCATGGGGCATTCCTGGAAATTCCTCACATGCTCAGGGGAGTGAAGCGGGTCTCCTCTGCCCTGGCCCTGCCTGAGGAGTCCTCAGGAATTGTGATGTAGGGGTCCCTGAACCCATGCCACCTCCGAGGCAAGTCAGGCTTTGGCTGCCACCATTGTGGGAGGTGCAGCGGGCAGAGGAGGCACCACGGGGCTCTATGTACTTCTGAGCTCTCCCCAGTGTGTTCCCTCCTGGGGGATGTGTGTGGTCGGCTTGCTGGCACTGGCAAAGCTTCTGCTGCTGTCCTGCTTACATCTTTCAATGCTGAGTGCCTCCAGATTAAAAAAAAAAAAAAATTGTTCAAACCCAGGAATCCAGGAACTTTTTTTTATACCAGACGTGTTTGTGTAAGTATCTCCTCTGGGATGTGGGGGTGGGCGAGGGGAAGGGAGCTATGAAAAAGGCAGGTAGGGGCAGCGGTCAGAGCCAGAGAAGAGTCAGAGAAGGAGACAGCTCCCTCCCTCCTGCAGGCAGCCCGAGGGCGCCATGGGACCATGAGGGATCGTGCCAAGCCCCTGCAGTGCTGCTGGAACCAAGCTCTGGATCTAGCGCTGGTTCTGGAGGTGGGGGAAGGGTAGCAGCACTGTGGTCCTTCCCTTTGGAGCTGCCACCTCACTTTTATGTGGGCTGCTGCAGCACACACGTTTAAAGTGGAGTTTCAAAGCCTGTACTCCACATGAGCTTGCACTGGCGTCCCGAGGCTGGCTACACAACTGCCTAGTCCCATTGGCAAGGCAATGGTTGTGAGGCAGTGCCAGCCACAGCCCCTGCTCCGCTCCCGCTGGAGTAGTGGGGTCCCGGAGCCTGTATGGGGAGAGAGGGGCTTGCTCGGCCAGCAGAGTTACTACGGGGATGCAACTCAGCAATGAAGCAGCCAGAACAGTTTGTAGATTCGAATGTTAATCAGGGTACTTGTCTTAGTTGACATATGTTAAGAAAACTGAAGAAAGGTATATACAGTTTGTATACAGTAATGCTTTAACACGTTAACTGCACTGCTGGAGAAACGGAGCAGAGTGAGAACTTAAGAGGAAAAAACTTTCACAAGCAGAGGTGCTTTTGTCCCCCTGGGGACTGGCCAGGTGGGATGGGGGCTATCTTCGCTGCATTCCCTGCTGCAGCTCTATGGCTGCGCCCCTGCGCTCTGATGCTGTTTTGGCTACCTTCGCTCAGACCAGAGTGGGCGCTGGGGGGATGTCCGTGGCTGCCTCGGTCAGACTGGGGAGGGGTGGGCCGGGCAGGGTGTGGGCGCGGCGCTGGCAAAACTGCTGCAGCCGCCTCGCTCAGAGCACAGCGGTGTGGACGTGGCATGGGCAGAGCAGTGTGCCCGTGGTCTGTGCGGTATGGTGTGGGGGTTGATTTGAATATTCATGACCGTCTAATTTGAATACTCATGACTGTCAGTTCATGCAGGTGCAGATGCAAAACAGACCTCCCCAATTGCGGAAAAAATCACGCCACGCAGTAATGAAGCTGCAATATGGGAAACACAAAGTGGAAGAGGGTTGACTGTGTATGTACACGGTACAAACCAAGCCCCCCGATGGCCTGAACAACCCCAACATGCCATGGGACCCTGATCCACACCAAAACACTGATACTACAATCCCAAAAAAGGATGAAAACTGTAATGAAAGGATTCACACATCAGGGAGAGTCCAGAGTCCACTGCTTATCCCTGGGAACGGGATAAAAATACAGTCTTTTGCTGTGGGAACAGGCATCAGCAGAAATATTGGGAAAGGGTGAAGAGCTTCCATGGAGCAGCTGGATCTGGCACAGTACCTCGCTGGAGCAGTCCCAAAGGAAAGAGAGGGTAATCCCAGAAAGCAGCAACTTTTTAAAAGCCCCTCCCATTGTAATTCCATCTCTGCCCAATGGGGCGCAACTCTGAGACACTAATATTGTCTGTCTTCCCCTAACTCTGAAAGAGACGCTAGTCCGCACCATGACATGGCAACCTCCATGGCATGTCCACGTGCTATCACCAGCCAGGCAAGGATCAGAGAGGGTGCACAGTGTTGCCAAAGCAGAAAATGTGCCCAAGCACGGTTCTGGTGCCTGCCGTTGGCAGCGTGGGCTGCCGCAGGGCTGCGGGAGGCTAGCCCCTTCCCTGCCCAAGTATGCCAAGCCGGGGCTCTGGGAAACGCACCCCTGGCCATCCACAGCTCTCTCTCACTGGCTGGGTTTGCTGGCAGCACCCAGCAGCAGGGAACAGCGGGAGCCAATCATCCGCGGATACACTGGCCCCCCTGACATCATCCAATGAAAGAAAAACAGCCACCTGCCTGAGCTTACCCCAGGAGGAAAAAAAGGAAAATATTCCACGAGTGGTCCTTTCCCTGATGTTATTGTTCCAGTCAAAGTCTGGGCAAAGCTGTAATTGAATTCAATTGAATTCAATGAGGACAAGTATTCAGTCCTGACCAGGCAAGCAGCAGTCCTAGAAAGAACTGAACTTGGTGTACATGAGCTGTCTCTGCAATGCTAACATTAAGGGAGTATAAGAAAGAAACTATTAGGAGTCAGAGAATGTTACCTTGAGAACATCCTTCTGGTAGAGGAAAATGTGCTTGTTCAAAGAAACAGAGCATGTCACCACAGACATAGCATGTACTCAACTATCAAAATGACCTTGCTGGGAGTTTGTAAGTCATCCTGAATGGGGTGCACTGGCCATGGGGCTGCAAGTCGAAAGAGTGCCACATGGAAATGATGCTCTGTATAAGTATGAATCAGTCCTCCATTTCTACTTTGCTTTATTTATGCCCTGCTGCTGCTCATCATCTGCAGGATAAGTATTTCACAGAATCACAGAGTCACAGAATATTATGAGTTGGAAGGGACCCACAAGGATCATCTAGTGCAACTCACCATCTAACACCTGTACAGAGACCGAAAGCACATCCCAGTGCGGTAACACAAACCTAGTTCCCTCACAGTCTAGCAGGCCACTCCGAGCCGGAAGGGACCCAGGATCATCCAGCCCTACACCCCCCAGCTAGACCATGTCACTAAGCTCCTCATCGAGTCTTCGCTTAAACACCTCCAGGGACAGCTACTCCACCACCTCCCTGGGCAGTCCATTCCAACGTGCAATCAATCTTACATGCCATACATCCAAAAAGCATGTAGGGACTAGGAGAAAGGAAGGAAAACATAGGCTTCATATAACTCCCTGCTCTCTGTCTTGGAAATGTAAAGGAACAAAACTCCCTACTATTAAGTCTCCAGGAATAAGGTATTATACAAAGAGGCAGAACAAGTGTATTTTATGGTCATTAATCTATTGCTACCTAGGAATAGCAGGCTCTACTGCCAGTGAAATATCAGTGCTATTTTTGTTTTTTGCAGCTGTAGTGGTGATTTGACCCTGGTTGGATGCCAGAGACTCACTAACAGTCGCTCTCTCCCTCCCCTCTGCATACAAACAGGGGAGAGAGGAAAAAAAACTGAAGGGTTTTCTACAATAGAGATAAGGACACTTAGAATCTCTTACTATCACAGGCAAAACAAACTCCAAGGTGGGGATATAAAGAATTTATTTCTAACAAGATCAGGGCTTAAGGTGAGAAGTATCATAGATCTTTAAGGCACTATTCCCTCCCATCCCATTTTCTCTTACAACAGATACCACTTTCCCCACTCCTCCAGTGGACAGAGGGGGACAGGAGAAGGGGGAACCAGGCAGTTGGTGTTTCTCTGCTGTTGCTCAGGGGAGGAGGCCATTCCCCTGCATTCCATGGGGTCCCTCCCATGGGAGAAAGTCCTTCATGACCCTCTCTGACCCTCTCTGTCCATCCCCACAGTCAGCAGTTCTTCAAGACACTGCTGCCCATGGGTCACTCCACAAAGTGCAGTCCTTCAGTACAGGCTGCTCCAGCGTGGGTCCCTTACCAAGGCACAGATCCTACCAGGAGAAGCTCTGCTCCAGCGTGGACTCTCCTCTTCACAGGCCAGAAGACTCTGCCAGGACTCTGCTCTGATGTGGGCTCCAATGGGCTGCAGCCTCTTTCCTACATCCACCTGCTTAGGGTGGGCTCCTCCATGGTCCACAGGTGGATCTCTGCATCCCTGAGAGCTTTCCATGGGCTGCATGGGGACAGCCTTCACCGTGGTCATCACCATGGGCTGCACCTTTCCCCCCTCCTTCAGCTCTAGCCTTGGTGCTCGCATTTGCTGTTACATCTTCTCACTGCTCTTCTCTGGAGGCCGTGATCTTCTTCCTCCCCCGTAACTTTTTTTCCCTTCTTAAGTATGTGATCACAAAGGCGTCTCCATCGCTCGTGATTGGCCTGGCCTTGGCCAGTGGCGGGTCCAGCCAGAAGCTGGCTGGCATTGGCTCTGCCGGCTATGAGGGAGGCTTCCAGCAACTTCTTGAAGAAAAGCCTCCCCCATAGCTCCCCCCGCTACAAGAAACCCAGCCACAGAAAAATCCAGTACAACAGCTATCAAAAATTTGGCATTGTGTCCATCCAGCACGAAAATGTGTTTGATAAAACGAACTCAACGAAAACTATATGTAAGAGAAAATTAAGAACTTAAGTAGTGAGAGATAAATCACCTGAGGTAGCAATTCCTGTGAACTTCTCATATATTTTCCTTTTAGCCTCAACAAGACACTGAAATATTTTCACAAAAAACCCCAACCAATGAACACTTTATATGAATCAGTATGAAAGACAGGCACTGATTTTAATGGTGTTTCAGTTTATGATTTACATGCAAAGTGTTAGGAAAAATACAATCAATGTAATATATAATTTTCATAAAATTTTACCTCACTCTACAAGAAATTCGGTAACTTCTGTTTTGAAGTAGTGTGATTTCCATGCCCAAAGTTTATACACTCCTTCCTCTCTGTGCTGATCTTCCTTGAAGTCAAAGGGAAGACACAAATAAAAAATTTTAGTATGTGAGTTTAAAATGAATAAGCAATAATTAGAGGAGCTGAGGAGGTGGTGCAGAACTACCACCTGCAACGAACCTTAGCAACATTCTATTTGACTTCTCTTCAAGTTATTTTGAAATCTCTTACTACTCTTTGGATGTCTGACTGGGCTATTTTAAGGATTGAAAGAGGATCACTCAAAATAAAAAAGGAGGGATTTGGAGCTAACTGGGTTTTTTAATTAATCTGCAATAGGATAGTAATGATAAGTTCTCTCAACTACTTTGCAGCAGAGCTGTGAGGCTTGTTCTAGATTAGGCTAGTGGAGATGAGCAGGTTCCTGAAGTTTTTATAACTCTTTTTATTTTGATTTTAAATTGGGAATCAACAAATTTTGCCTGCTTTAATCTTAAAAAATTAATAATTATAGATTTTTTTCTCATGGTTTGCTCCAGCAGGGAATATGGAATATACCTGTGGTTCTGTATTCACAGACAAATTTAATGGATTAAGAAATACAATTTTGCCTTTATGACTGTCTGCTGCAGCATATGCTCCCATGTCAGTTAAGTGCCACTTATCATATATTGATGGCTTTGCTTCACAGAAATTTGAAGTAGAATATAGGGGTAGCTCAAGTCTTACCACTGCGCAGAAGTGGATATAAGTTGGCATACCGAGATCAGCTGGCACCTCATCATAATTTATTTATTATTTTTATTATAAAAATTCCAATACTAAAATATCAGCACACAATTAAAGCCATATTGAATCATAGAATACCAGGTTGAAAGAGACCTCAAGGATAACTTCGTGTAACTTTTCTAGGCCAAAAAATAGAGATGTAATATTTGTTGTTAGAAGCATCTTATCAATAGTAGATCTTCTAACACAGAGATGGTTTGATTACATGAGCAGAGCAGCCCAGATTCACAGAATATTCTGAGTTGGAAGGGACCCACAAGGATCCTCGAATGCAAAGGCACCACTGCCTCCCTGGTGGGAATTGAACCCCTGGTCTCCCGCATGGGAGACAGGGACACTCACGACTGTACTAAAGTGGATTTCATGACACAATACTTGTCAGAGGGCTGTGAGGCTAACAGCCTTGCACAACATCTTTGGATTTTGGTGGATTGCCATTTCCTCATTAAATTAATTCACCATTACCTTTTCATCCAGTATTATGATACCTCAAATTCTATTTCACTGAATATCTGTTCTAACTTGCACAAGTAAATGTGGGTAAATATACACCCTAAGAATGATGAGACCAGTTCTAAGTGGAAGAAAGTTACAATGGGGAATTTATAGGAGAACACAAACTTACCTGTAATGGTTTCTGATACATCAATGTTTTTTGGGCAGACAACTGAAGAAGTTCTAAACTCACTGTCTGCAGTCTATCCTATCCTTTTTCTATGTATTTACACCTTTCCTATTCACTCATGTTCTGCAAGTTGCAGACAATACTGCAATGCATTGCTTTGTGTCAGTCAACAGAAGCTCTTGTTCCTTAGGAAGCTTCTGTCTGCAATCTCTATGATGTCTAAAATTTGATGCAAGTGAATTGACAGAAAGAATAGGTTATTACTCAAAAAAGTTTCTTACATTGCACTAGTGATCTGGAAAGCCCCATACTTCCTTGGTTCCTGCAAGTCAAGATTCACAATAGTCATGTGGGTTGATTGCTTGTCTTATACTCTATATGAGTCATAGATGGGAATTTTCTGCCAAATGTGTAGGAGTGATGCAAACCAGGAGCTTTTACTCTTCTCTCATACATTAAAATTCACAATATTATAAAAGTATTCCTTTTACATGAATTGCCAAATTAAACTTACTATTTGATTTAAAAATAAAATGAGAAATGCATTAAGGAATTTTTTGACTACATGGTATCAAAGAAGAAAGGAAATAGCTTTGTTAAAAATTAAACCTTGACACGTTTCCAAAAAGGAACTGGCTCCTATCTTCTAAGTATGATAAGAGGAACTAAAATAGTGGAACTTTCAAAGAAAGATCACCACAGATTCCTTTTGTAAGAAATATTTATAATGATTAATAGGAAGTTGCTATAAAACAAGCAGGCAAGCTTCAAGGACTAGACTATTATTATTACAGTAATAATGAAGGAATAAGGAATTAGTATTAGTAAATTAACAATATAAATTTTGAAATATTTTCATCTTCCCTCTAGTTATGTAAGAATATATTGTAATTGTGTATTTCCATGTCATAACGTTTGGAGTTTAATTTAAATTTGAATTTATTAATTTAAAAGTAAACATTTGAATATAATTAAAACATTATTGGACTATTTTTTAGCCCAAATTATTAAATTTCATAGGCTCCCAACATTAACTCCATTTTAGTATTGTTTCTGTTTGGAAAGATAGATTTGGAAAATAAGTAGTAAGGGATGACCATACGTGCATATACTTGTGTGCGTGCATGCCTTTAAACATATAATATACTGACTGAAACTGGAACATCAACAAAAAAAGAATGCCCAGTGGATATTACTGGAATCCCATCTTGTGCGCCAAACAGCTATTGCACTGTTCAGATAGTGGCTTCTGAGCCATAGAGCCTCTTGTGCAGTGTGCATCTATACAGCTATCACATATGTATGTATATAGGGAATAACTTTCAGTACTTTTATCTTCAAAGGTCTGCACAAATACAAGCTCTCACAACCCTTTCTATACTCCTGTGAAGCTGAAAATTATAATAAAACTAACAGCTAAGGTTGCCTGCATATTTTTGTTCTTTAGTACTTTTTTCCTAGCTGTCTACAAGAATTGTGACATTTTGGGGCTGAAATTTACTCTGTTTCTGGACTAATTATGATGCAACAGTTGTGCATGATGCTCACTGAGAAACTGATTTCTTACAAAAATCTGTGTATAACTGAAGGCAAATAAATTTCAAGGAAATTAAATAGTTTGGGTGTTAATATTTGATAGAATTATATGGAAGACCTTTAAAAGGACTGTTTTGGCTAAGCACAAAGCAAGACTTTGGAATAGTGAGTTGTGAGTCTTCCTGACAAGAATGTTTGTCCATTTGGATCTTTGATGACTTGGCAAAGCACTAGTTGATGTCACGAAGGGAAGAATCTTATATTAGAAGAGAATGACAGGAAGATAATCTAGTAAGTCTTTCAGACACTGGATTCTGGACTCTCCCCTTCCTCCCTTACAAATAGAGAGGAAATTAAAAGGAAAAAGATGATGCCAAAAATATAAAAATGTATTTCTCTGTGACACTCCCTTTGCTTCCTCAAATGATCTCATCAGGAAATTCTGCAGCAATAACCTTTCTAGTGAGATTATTGATAAAAGTGGAGGCGCCAAGAGAATAAGAAATAAATAAATTATGGTGTTTGAAGAAAGAAATGTTTCAGTAGAAATACAGAGTAAACTAAGATATGGAATAAAGGTTCAAGCTGTTTCTTTTATAATCAAATTCTTCATCTCATCCTGACATTATTTGAATTTCTAACATATTTATAGGAAAAAGAATAAATATAATAAATGAAATAAAGTTTCTAGAAGTCTTGTCCAGGCATGTCTAGGTACACAGCTGAATTTAATTATACTAGCAATATTTGACAAATTTCTAGTGTGTTATTTGGTGAACAATTCCTTCTTGTGGAATACTTAATTAGATATTGCAGTGGATCTGTCAGGTGCCACGTCAAGGATCGAGGTCCTGAGAGAGTTTGCACTAATAGAATCAGAGAATCATGTAATCACAGAATTATTTGAGTTGGAAGAGACCTTTAAAGTTCATCTAGTTCAATCCCATAGGCATAGTTATCTTTAACCAGATCAGATTGCTCAAAGTCCCATCCAACCTAGCCTTGAACAGTTCCAGGATTGGGGCATCCACAACTTCTGTGGGCAACAGGTCCCAGTGTCTCACCACTGTTATCATAAAATAATTTCTTTCTTATGTCCAATTTAAATCTACTCTCTTTCAGTTTACATCTTTTGCTCCTTTTCCTATCACTACAGGCCTTGGTAAAATGTCTCTGTCTTCCTTAAAACCTTTATATATTGAAAGGCTGTTATAAGGTCTCCTTAAAGCCTTCTCTTCTGTAGACTGAACAATCTCAATTATAAGACTCCCAGATTCAAGCTGTGAGCACATTGAAGAAGTTTTACTTTAAAAATGTACAAGGCTCCAAAAATCCACTTGCGAAATTTATTAAAAGGGCCTTCAGTTCTTCTATACCTTGCAAGATCACACAAGAGAAGATGCTGCACACATTTCTCAGGTCAAATAACATATTTTACTGGCAAACTTTAGAAAATAAGGGAACTTGGTAAAAGTTTAAAGGGCAATATTCAACCAAAATAAAGCATTCCACAAAGCAATGACTTAGCAGATGCTAAGCCATACAACTTAGAAAAATCCAACCCATTTAGCTTTAAGTTACCCAAATATTAAGAAAGGAGATGAGGAGAAGAAGAATTAAAGAAAGAGAGAGAAAAGAGAGAGAATTATAGCTACCACCCCAAATCCAGCACAGATTCAGCCAGACGAGGTGCTCAGTGACATGGTCTAGATGTTGGGAGGCTTGGATGGATGGAGAGTGGTGCCCATGGTTCCACACTTGTGGGCCTGATCCCTGGGTAGGCGTTCGCTTGGGAGTTGGACTAGATGATCCTGTGGGTCCCTTCCAATGCAGAATAACCTGTTAACCTGTGAAACTGTAAGTAGACATACATGGCCTGGGAGGCAGACTGCATTCAAATCATATCAGTTCTGATATGGTGCAAGTATGAGTCATAATATTTAAGATAAAATAAATGAGTATCCAATTATGTTTTGTTGCTTGAACAAAACTACTGATTAAAGGATCTCCTTTTGTTGCAGACATAGTCCTTTTAAATGGATGTAACCTCCCAATTGCCCACGAGAACTTCAGCCAACATCTCCCCTTTCTCTACACAGTGTCCTGGATGTTTTGGAACTGGCTTGGAACTATGGCTGCCTAGTTGGCTAGTCAGTAACCTTGGGCAAGGATATCTTTGCTAGGGGAGGAAAATCCTCAAGAATGAACAATGTCAGTTAATTTCATGTGGCAGAGTTTGATAAAATTATTAAAAAAAAGCTCATTTAAAGAAAACAATCAAACAGTTCTCTTTGATACAAGAAGGACTCTTCTAAGTACCAATCTCTATTAGTATCAGGGACAAAGAAGTCTGTCCCAGAATATTCAGAAAGATCAGCTGTCCTAAAGACCAACAGCTCTAATCTGTGCTTGGTCCATGGGGCTTTTTGTTTCTGGTACTGAGATGCTAAGCAGACTAGTAACAAAATAATGAAATATCTCTATTCAATAGCTGTGTTGTGGTTGGTCTCAGAATAACTAATGAAGGCCCCTAAAGTTCAGTATCCTGTTACTAGAGGAAGACATTTAAGAGACTGGAACATGTATTTACCTCAAAGCAGAAGAGTATTGTATGAGCAAAAGCTCATATTCAACTCTCACTTTCTCTCTCTTTATTCCTCCATTTTTTCTTTCTGTGTTTACCTGTTTCCTCAGGGGCGTATATTGGCCTCAGGGTAGCAGGCTGCCTAAGAACTTATTCAGCTGTCTTCTAGGAAAGAAGCTTCCCATGACTCATTTCACACTCCCCAGACCCTTTATACAGATAGCATTAAAGTTCAATCATGTAGGCAAACAGTTTTCTTTCCTTAAAGGTAATTGGTACAGACATACCCCGTCATTTGGGCCTCGTGAAAAGCTAAACTGGCAAAGAACTGCAGGTCGTTAATATGCATGCAGGCCACGCCCATTGCTCCACCCCCGGCACTCCGAGCGCTGCGGACAATTTTCTGCTTCTCCCCTCGGGCTCTCTGAGCACGGGGATGCAAAGGGAACCATTTCTGAGCCCCCTCTGACTCAGTAGACCCCCCTCCCCCAAGAATCTGTGGGCGTCTCCGGGTCGCGGCGACCGCGCGCCCACAGCCCAAACCCCGTGGCGCTTCCCTTTCCCCGTAACCCCAGCGCTAGCGCCGGGGCGGCCCAGCCCTGTGGTGTGGCCCCACTATGGCAGCCCATGCCAGCAGCCACTGCGAGTCGTACTGGCCCCATGGCCAGCGAGCGGCATGGCGAGTTGCTGGCAGCCCCTGTGAGGCATACTGGCCCCATGGCCGCGGCGCACTGGGATGCCCGGGCACGGGCCGTGGGGAGGGAGCAGTGGCCTGGGGTTTGGGTTGTGGGCGCGCGGTCGCGGCAGCCCGGAGCGGCCCGCGAATTCTCGGGGTGGGGTGGGGGAAATCTCCTGAGTCAGAGGGGGTTTGGAAACCTGGTTGCTGCAACCACGCATGCTCATCATTCCTCCGCGGTGGGGAAGGGGTGTCCCCAGGACGGGGGTTGGGTTGGTATGGGAGTTTCCTTCCCTTTAACATCCACACTTCCCGGGAGAGGCAGCACTGCCCATACAGTCCCAGAGGGCAGAGACAGCTGCCCCCTCCCAGCACACAG
>WEKX01017890.1:19358-56836 GCA_013390025.1 Pitta sordida
CCCCCGGCACTCCGAGCGCTGCGGACAATTTTCTGCTTCTCCCCTCGGGCTCTCTGAGCACGGGGATGCAAAGGGAACCATTTCTGAGCCCCCTCTGACTCAGTAGACCCCCCTCCCCCAAGAATCTGTGGGCGTCTCCGGGTCGCGGCGACCGCGCGCCCACAGCCCAAACCCCGTGGCGCTTCCCTTTCCCCGTAACCCCAGCGCTAGCGCCGGGGCGGCCCAGCCCTGTGGTGTGGCCCCACTATGGCAGCCCATGCCAGCAGCCACTGCGAGTCGTACTGGCCCCATGGCCAGCGAGCGGCATGGCGAGTTGCTGGCAGCCCCTGTGAGGCATACTGGCCCCATGGCCGCGGCGCACTGGGATGCCCGGGCACGGGCCGTGGGGAGGGAGCAGTGGCCTGGGGTTTGGGTTGTGGGCGCGCGGTCGCGGCAGCCCGGAGCGGCCCGCGAATTCTCGGGGTGGGGTGGGGGAAATCTCCTGAGTCAGAGGGGGTTTGGAAACCTGGTTGCTGCAACCACGCATGCTCATCATTCCTCCGCGGTGGGGAAGGGGTGTCCCCAGGACGGGGGTTGGGTTGGTATGGGAGTTTCCTTCCCTTTAACATCCACACTTCCCGGGAGAGGCAGCACTGCCCATACAGTCCCAGAGGGCAGAGACAGCTGCCCCCTCCCAGCACACAGTGCTTGCCCGACTTGGCTTGCCTCACTTTTGTGGGACAGTTTCCTGGGTCAGGGATGGGGGAACAGTGCTGCCATTGTGAGCCCCCTCCCCGCAGGGCGGGGTGACTCCCACCCCACAGGCACCGCAACACCGCCCCTCGGCAGAGCAGAGGTACTGCACATGCGTTTTGAATATTATCGTAAGACTTGATGGTATATTGTCATTCACTCTGCAGCAGATGCCATGCAGACCTACTGAGACAACATTGACTTTTCACCAGCTCCTGCTTGGAAGTGTACAGCTTTGTGACAAATGAGCTACATTTGTGTTGCCAATGCCCACTGCATCTAGACAGTTTCAGGCCTATTGGTCATCCTTCTACCACTGTCTCACAAGTATCCAGTTTTCTTTATTGGGTTATCAATAAAAAAAGCAAATACCTTTTTTTCCTCCCTGTTCCTGAACCTTCTAATTAATTTCTGGTAAAGGTTCTCAATGATTACAGAAAATTAAGTAAAGGTGCTGTGTACAGATAAAGACTCTCAGAGTCCTTGCTTCCTGATTTTATGAAAAAGTTGAACAAATAATAGTTTTCAGAATACTGCAAACTTAATAATTCACGTCTTCCTAGAAGGTATATTTTCAATAACTTGTCTTCTTAATCTTGTTTTTACTTTGATTTCCACAGGAAGATCCCAATTTCTTGGAACACAAGCCTGGTTATTGCAGGCAATCATGTAATGTAATCCATTTTATGAAATGCTCTAACTCTTCTCAAAGGCAGGTGCATTGATTTTCCCTTCTTCTCTTCCAATTATAGTAAACCCCCACATATCTGCTGTCTGCAATATATATATTAATTGTGGTTTATTTTCCAGCGAGTTGTGGATCCACACGCATGCGCAGATGACGTGAGTTCCTAGCCTGATTTCATTCAAGGCATGAATATGTAATGAGCTCATGAATATGTAAATTGGCCCCACCTACCAGCCCTGCCCTCTGGAGTTGCCATGCACCCTCCATATTCACTCTTTAAGGGGAACGGAAACTGCCACCATCACCACAGAGCTACAAGTGCTGTGGTGGCAGAGGGGCCATGCTGGCATTCCTGAACATGGCGACGCGGCCGTGACAGGGCAACCTCTGCATCTGACAATGGAGGGGGGTGGGGATAGGGGATTGCACATCTGACGACCGGAGGGTAGCTAGGGACAGCAGCCGGAACATCTAATGACCAAAGATTGACGGGCAACTGTGCGGCCGCATCTGGGGACTCATGGGTAACAGGGGAGGAGAGGTTTAATGCCAAAGCAGTGCCAGCTGGGCAGGAGCAGAGCCACTGGCTCTACACTGCTGGCTTTGCAGCGTGGCTCAGCTATGGGCACAGAGCCACCCTCACCACCAACAAGTAATGACAATTTATTAAAGAGAAATCAAAAGAGGGGAAAAGCCTCATCTCGACGCTGTTGCATTCTTTGAAAACAATACACATATCAGCAACATAGCCCAGTGTATATTGGCACCAGTGTCTCAGGCTTCTTACGACACAATCTGATCCTTAGTGCTGGCAGCAGAAGCATCCGTACTGCCCCAAATAAAAGTTTCTTCTAAGCACCAGCAGTATGTACAGTTTGTTTTTAGGTATATGTTTGTTGCTGTGCCAGAAACACTTGAAACAGTTGATACCGGACGGGGCTGGGGGCTCTGTTCTAGGATGTGTGGAGTGGGCAAGGGGGCTGAGGAAGTGTAGAGAGAGGGTAGGAGAGGGAAGGGGAGAAAGGTGTGGGCAGGGGCAGCAGGCACAGTGGAGGAGCAGGAGGCAGGGAGGCAGACCCCAGCCGCTGCCCACCAGGGACTGGGCAGGCGGCAGTGGCAAGCCAGGGAGAAGTGACTATGGTCAGCTTCTGTCAGCCCTCCCAGGGGCTGCAGCGTTGGTCTGGCTGCATGCAGCCCTCAGACTATGGAGAGCCTGCTGCCACAAGCCAAAACAATCCTGGGGGGTGGGGGAGGGGAAGGAAATCTACCAAAATAATCCCCCAAGACCACCTAGCCCATCATGGGGAGCAGTCTTGCTGCCTTCCCTCTCTGCCGCTCCTGGGCCGGTGATCCATTCCCCCACTCCCCACTTTTTCCTCAGAGGCACAGCCCCTGTCAGTTGGGGCGTGTGGACTGATGCTGAATGACCATGAATGCTAACAGGTTATGTGTGCAGGACCAGAGTCCACACTGGAGCCACAGCATCCTGGCCTAGTCCCTGCACCTCAGAGGGAGTGCTAGGACCAAGGCCGTTGTGAGAATAACATTAAACCACTTTAATAACATTAAACTGACTTTAAAGCCCAGTTCTGTTGCTGAGGCAACTTATAGTGAGCCAGTCCTGTCACTGACAAGTGGCAGGAGGCTCCATGCCTGAGCAGTTCCACTGGGGGGCCATTCACCAGCTTCAAGGCTTCCGGCCGCACTGGCTGCTGCAGGGTTTCTGGACTTGGAAACGCAGCTCCCGTCCGGGAACCGGGATTCCATGGCCGTAAAGCAGCAAAAAGCATTTCCTCCACTTTAATGAGGCACTACAGGGCACACCATGCTCCCAGGACTGACCTCTAGAGCTCATTAATGGAGGGGGTGTGGCTATGGGTAGGGCCTAATTGATATTCAGGGATTTGGTATGTTCACGGATTTCATGACTTGTGTGGCCTACCCAGATCCATTCCCCCATGAGTTCCGGGTTCTCACTGTAATATCATTTTGCCTGATGATTCCAGCAGTTTCATTTTCTTCATTACAGCCAAAGGACAGTGTTAGTACTTTGTTAACTGGTGACTGTGTTGTACACCAAAGACACAGATTCTACTGCTAAATATCTCGCCATTTGTACTTCTTAATTCCTCAAAGTCATCTAGAATTTCATACGTAATATCAAAATTCTTCCTATATTTCCAACACTTCTGAGGTACATGTTATCAGGGAAATTTTTCTAGCCCATCACTAGTTTCCCTGACATCAACTAATCAAAAAATGTAGACTAAGTGTAATTGTTAAAATGAAATTTATATATGTCTTTTTCTTTGAGATTTTTAGTTTTTTAGTCTGTGTCTTCTTTACTTAGCACATACTTGAATAGACTTGTATTTGCATATCTTAAACTGAAACATAGCAAAAAGATGGTGAAAGACAAAACTCTTCTTTTACACACTGGATTAATTACAAAATTTCCAAAAGATGCCTGAAGTTAGGGACTCGCAGACAGATATAGACCATACAACTGTCCTTGGTAATCTTCTGCGACTGGCATTGAACCCTATGACTCTCCAACTTGATTAGCTTTTTCCCAAGAATTAGCCCAGTTGCAGAGTCCCGAGTAATGTTGGATTCCCCCTTTCTGTCTTCTCAGAAGTTTTCCCTTCTGTTTCAAATTTGAACTGATTTTTTTTTTTAATACGTCTAAGACATATGTTTGAGTAATGAAGCATTTCAAAGCTGGGATTTTCCCTTTCCCACCCCCAATAAAATTATAGCATTTCCAGTCTTAATTGATACATGAGACACATCCCATTCAGAGAACTAATGAATCTAAACACTAAAAAATCAAGGAACATGCCTCGGAAATGAAGACCAGTACATTTTTGTTCCAGAGATATCATTTTATCTTCAGTAAAGGATATCTCTGGGGGACTGTCCCGCTAGAGTGAGTCCAGTTATAACATGAAGGGTTTCACTGGCTTAAGTCACATGTCATTTCTTGGGTTAGATTCATTGTAATAAAGAACCTGAAACTTGTAGTCTTTTCCTGATTTTATTTGACCTCATTAATCTCCAGGAAGAAAAAATGAAACACTACTGCAGCAGGACCAAAGCAAAATCTTCTAAAGTAAGATCATTGAAAAACAAATCTTAAAAATCCATCCCAAAATTCAAAGCAAGTTAGAACAGCTACAAAAGAGGATGGTCTAATCCAGAGGAGGAATGTACCAGACTGAAGAACCTTTGTAATTACTAGAGAAGTAGATTGAGTTTCCATGCTTGTCTACCCCTGTGTCTGGAGAGTGAGCATATTTATTGTCACATGAGGCTGGAGCATGGTGGATGGGATGCCAAATACTGACCAGCATAGCTGTTGATCAATGTCAATATTTGCTAGTGCCCCGCAGGCTTCTATGATAAAGTGTCTACAGGAGAAAGCTGACACTAATGGGTCACCCACTCACATGCAGTAGGACAGACCTCATTGAGTTTGGAGTCTTCTGCACCTCAGATGCCCTCCTGACATGTCTTCACACAATTTCACCTGCACATTGTAAAAAGCTACTTCTACTCCAGCAGAATGCAAACCCATCTTATTGGTGGCCTAGGCTGTCCCAAATATCCCAGGAGAACAGGAAAGAACAAATAGGGAAAGCCAGAGTTGATTGCCTCTGTCAGTCCTGCATGTACAAGAGCACTGCTGACTGTGTTTCCAACATGCATGGTTTTCCCACCTTCCCTACAGAAGTGGCTTTAGGGAGTGCAGCATGGAGACCAGAGGCATCTGATCCCATAGGATCCCTATGTTATGTAACAAGATGGATATTTATTTATGTTACTGTGGCTGTAACTGATGCAGAAGGTAGAATTCCTATCTGCATTAGTAGTGTTAAATAAAACAGCAAATTAATCATAAGGCAGGCATATGGTAGAAAAAACTAACTTATATCAATATCTAGTAAGGGGTATTTTGTCTTTTCTGAGTGTCCTGATTACAGAGGTTCTTTTACTGCCTACTGTGGTAAAAGCTGCATTTTTATGTGTCAGTGGTATAGACCAACTTACCTATGAACCACGGCCCCTGTTTGAGAGCCCATCATGCTCACTGGTGTGTTTCATTGCCTAAGGGGGTGTTACATTAATTAATAAAATATGTGGGCTCAAGTTTGGGTTCTTACTCTAACTAACCTGCAGAATCATCTTGGCTTGTATTTCAGCAGGTGATCAGTCCAATGGCTCAAGGGAAAAAGGACAGGTGAAAGGTCCTATAGTCCAGTCCTATACAGAAGGGAGTGGCAAGTTACTAACAATGACCTAGGAAGAATCCCCCATCTGACCTGAACTGAAAGTAGCACTGTGTTTTCAGCCATCGACAGCTTTGTTGTAACAGCAATGATCAAAGGCTTTCAACATTGCCTTTGTCAAACGTCTGCAAGAAGCAATGTTTGCAACAGCACTGACACATGGTCCTGCTATCTTAACTAAGATCAGCTTTAAACTACCAAGTGAAACAGAAGGTACAAACTGTTACAGGCACAACTTACAAAATGATTTCACAGAGCTTGCCAAGGAGTTCTGTCTGCATTTTAGCAGAAGTTTTTAACAGGATGCAGGATGTGGCTTTTTAGTTTGACAAGCCTATCTAGAGAAAAATAACCTTTCCTTACCCGTAGTTTGTGCACACGTGCATACTTATACACAAACAAGGACCAGTAGAGGAAACCACACAGTGTTCTCAGTTTTGCAGATCAGCTGTTTGACTTCACTGTGCACCTATCTGCCTAGTAATCTGAGAGCACATAGCAACAAAAGTGTTGCTGGGCCAAAAATAGTCCTGCCTTCAGCAGACTTCTCATACTAACCCTGAGCAAAACCATGTGTAGGAAATGGCGTCTGACAGGTAACAGCTGCTAATTATCAGAAAATGGGTGAATGCCTGATTAGCTTTCATTAGTATGATATGCAATTAAGAAGTCAATTTCCTATATGTGTATAGTCTTTTTGCAGCATATGGTCTACATTATATATTAATAATAAATTTCAGTAGTGTTTAAGGTGGTTAACAGAGCTGTTTATGACAGGAAGTATCTTACAGTGAATACAAAAATAACATTTATTTTCCATTATTACATTATTTTCTGGGTTTTCTGCTTATATAATTCAAAAAAATGTAACAAAAAGAAAAAATGTTATGTCTGAGATTATGGTGGGAGCAGCATGTTTATGCCCTGTAATCTGTATGAAGCTGTTTTGAATAAAATGCACAATACATTTTGCAGTGTTTCCATGTATACAAATAATGCATACTATAGAATCACAGAACGGTTTGGGTTGGCAGGATTGAAGATCATCTAGTTCCATCCTCCCTGCAATAGGTGAGGACACCACTAGACCAAGTTGCTCAAATTTCACAAAATCACAGAATCACAGAATCAGTAAGGTTGGAAAAGACCATAGAGATCATCACGTCCAACCTATCACCTGTTACCTAACCTGTTGTCATCCTGCTACCAACACCCATCCTGCCAATAACACACTACCCCAATATCTAGGTCATGCTACCAAGTACATCATCCAACCTTTTCTTAAACATCTCTAGGGACGGTGACTCCACCACCTTCCACTGAAAGACCACCCTCTCTGTGAAAAAGTTCCTCCTAATGTCAAGTCTAAATATCCTCTGATGCAGTTTAAGACCATGTCCCCTCATTCTATCACTTGTTGCTGGAGAGAAGAGACCGACCCCCAACTGGCTACAACTCTCCCCTCAGCCTCCTCTTCTCCAGACTAAACCACCCCAGCTCTCTCAGTCGCTCCTCATAGGGCTTGTGTTCCAGCCCCTTCACCATCCTCGTCACCCTTCTCTAGACACGCGCAAGGATCTCAACATCTTTCTTAAACTGAGGAGCCCAGAACTTTCAGAAATTTAATCTGAGGAGCCCAGAAATTTCAGTCCAATTTGGCCTATATAAGTATTTGTGTGCTGCTTGGGGGGTGGCAATGAGAAAATCTGCACACTTTCCATAAATTTCAATGACATGTGAAGTCTCAACTATCAGGACTACTACAACTTCACTTGCTACTATACCAAAATGTAAAATATACAGCAAGTCCCTACTGTGTATATATAAAGAAGTGATTTTAAAGTATGTCTTAATGCAAATTAGTATAGACAAGAAGATAAATCACTTGTGACTTCTTGTAAGTTTACACCTTTCAGTACAAATGATCTACAAGTTGTCAAGATGAAACATCCTCTTAGTTCTCCAATTTTAAATTATCCTTAAGCAAAAAGCAGAGTTGGTTTGTGTTTTTGGGTTTTTTTACAGGACTTCTGTAAAATTCACCATGCAAACAAGCAAATACCCTAGGAGAATTAAGATTTTTAAAGTTGTAGGACAAGATTACAGAATCCTTCAGTGTGAAAATGTGAATGGATGTATTAGGGAAAGACTTGAGAGCTCATGGCATTTAAAATCCTGCCTATAGTACTTTCCAGGACTATTGGGAACAAGGGAGAAACAACTTTATTTACCCTTGTTAAAGTTCCTTCTCGTACTACCTGGAATACATAGGAATAAATATACAAATATGTATGCAAGTGAATTTGAATTTCAGTTCAAACACATATGCCTATCTTAAATTGTTGACACACCTGTGACAGAGCTTTGGGTTAGAGAATAGAGGTGGAACAGCGTGCAGATTCAGTTATCTACTTCTTGGAAACAAAGTATGCTTACAAACAACTTAGAGGTGGAGGTGGGTTTTAAATTTTTTTTTGTTTACTTTTCATGGTTTGAATGCAAACCTGAAAACTAAGAAATAAACCGAAAACATGAAACTAAGGCCGTATATTTAGATAGATTTACAACAAACTTGACATCTAATTTGGAATGTTTTATTTTGCAACACATCCTTTTGAAGGATATTTTAAGAAGTGTAGAAGCATCTCAATGGAGAAGGAGTGGATTACTGAAGCAAATGGAGAATTTCAAGGGGACACCTCTATAATTGGGAAGCAGATGCAGAATGTACTTAGACTGAAAAACATGTTCAGAAAGCAAAAAAAGAGGTATCTTCCAGGA
This sequence comes from Pitta sordida, assembly GCA_013390025.1. NCBI lineage: Eukaryota > Metazoa > Chordata > Aves > Passeriformes > Pittidae > Pitta > Pitta sordida. The sequence goes on from WEKX01017890.1 coordinate 27,849, forward strand.
AATAAATTGTGAAGCAGAAAAAGTGGGAATTAATAATAGAGCATTACAATACTAGCTGACAAACGGAAGGCGCTGTGTGCAACGGCAAATACCAAATGATAGGTTTATAAAAGGTGGTTTCATGTTTCTGGCTGCTATATCTCTAATGAATTGCTAAGCTTCTCTGGTATGCATTTTAGCAATAATTTCAATTATTTCAGTAAACACACATCATGACAGTCTGAGGTTTTAATCTGGGAATATCAGAAAAACCTAGTTTACAGTATTCTGCGGAAAACAAAATGGGTCTGGTGCCTCAGTATGGTCTTTTTTACATGTCTATCTGTACATCAGCCATTGGTAAACATCTAGAGAATTTTCAAATATAACACCATTTGTGTATCATCAACCAGTCATTTCATCCTTCTATAGACTACCCTATAAACCTGTGTTTGGGATTTTTAATTTTTTTTTCCCTTTCTTTCCCAATTTCAGAGATATTTTGGAGTTAAGGAGAAAATTATTGGTCTCAAAGTACCCAAATTGTTCCCCACACATGGGTTAGCACACCAGTTGGTATTTTTGATGCATTCTAAACCAACAATTTGAGAATGAAAACTTCAAATTCTAGCAGAATGCTGTGTTTAAACATAGACATTCCACTTTCAATTTATTACATTTCCAAAGGCATATTTACCTAGTTGGTGTGTTTGACAGGGTTCCATCCTGACATTTCCTGGCTCCTGGTTTTCTGAGTATAACAACTACATGCTTTGAATTGCACTTTAACTGGTATTCCAGGTTCTAGACTTCAGATTGCATGGTAACTTCTTAAATGCCACTTCATTCACAGAACATTAAATGACAACTTCTATCATTCTCATACATTCACAAATATTTTAAACAACACTTCTGATATCGATCTAATGAGCTCATCAGATTTCTTACAGCTGGAATGTCTCAAAAAATATTACTCAGTGATTAAACTTGTCAAAAAAATTATGATTTTTGGTCTGTTTTGAAGCTGTGCATCCTGCATGACAACATATTCTATTCCTGGAATGATATATTAAAACTTCAGAAAATATTGTCTGCTAAGTCAGCAGGAAGAGATTCTGACTGAGCCACTAAAGTCACTGCTGAAAAGGGAGGCTGTATGGATACGTAGAGGGGCTGTACTTTTGGGGGACTGACTGATTCAGGAAACTAGAAGGGAGGTTTGTTTGTAGATCATGAGGAATATAACAGCTGAAAATCTGTGTCAGGTGAAGTATTCATGCAAAAATGTATTGCTGAATAGTATTTTGGCCCACTTGTGGTAAGCCATACAGAAACAATATTGCACAGAGAAAAGTGTGTTTCAGTTACAGAGTTGCTTTTTACATGTAGTTGTTTTAGATATATTTTAAGCCCAAGATGATCACTACACTCCTACAATGAATCTGTACAGAGCTTGTGATGTGAAGATGGTCTTGAAGTGTGTAAACAATGTCACAGAGGAAATCCTAGGAAAGACGTACTTATCCCATGGAACATTTGTAAGAAATGGAAGGAAAGAGAGCAAAAAAACCTCTAGAGAAAGAAAATTGGTGAGTTGCTTATATAATAAGAGAAAATTGAATGTAAAATGTTGAAGAAGTTAAAAATATCTTCTATTTCTGTGAAGAGGGAAAAGACAACAAACACTTAAAAATTGCCATCTACAACCATTTAATGAAATATATGGCAGTTTTGATGTAGATCTTGGAAAGAAATATCTCAAGTGTCTTAGCTTATTCATGAGGAAACATTTCTCTCATTCTGTTCTTAAAGTGCTTTCTTCTTGATTTTCATTGTGGAATTTGAAGTGCAGTGGTTTTCTCAGGTGTGTTTTCTGAATGTAGGTCTGCTATTTAGTAAGCACAAGTCAATGCCATGTGGCTAAGAAACAATCATATGACTCCATTTAGCAATAAATAGTGACTCTTTTGAATAAAGAATTTGATTTACTAGTACAAACAGGGAACATCGTGATGGGTCCAGTGAGACTTACTAGGTATATGTACGGTCATTCATCCAGCATTACTATTCACAACTGCATGCTGTACTGGAGGGCTTCCTCTGTACACATAATGTTGGTCTCTTGGCAGTCAGAATCACAATGTTGTTTGAAACAAAATTTTCTGACAGAATACAAACTTGAAATGTTTATTTTCCTTCCAAAACCATTCTCAGCTGTACACACCTATCCTTCATGTTTTCTTTACATTTAGTAATACGTACTATTCATCCCTTGACATCCCACTAGGTACAATTTCGGACTAATATAATATTATGAGGATGTTTCCAAAATATTTTTCAGTTTCAAATAATAAAAAAAAGTATTTCTCTCCTAATCTAATATTTTCATTCATTCATTACAACTCAGCCAGCAAACCCAAATATTTAACATAAATACGTAGGAGTTAACATTTTCCTGCAGTGTTGAGAGTATTAGTACAGTCTTTAAGTGTATATGTATCAGAAGTCATGGGTACTGATGCAGAAGAGGCATTCACTTATTTTTAGGTTTATGAATGTGACTAGTCCCGTAGAAGGAAGAAAACTCCACAAAAATGTGCAAGTCTTTTTCTTTTACATAATAATATGAAAGTTATTGTATTTACAGGCTGAGTGAAAGGAGAAGTGCTTTTGTTAAATATTTTTTTCCCTTTAGACTTTCAGAAACCTAGAAAGGGTTTTTTAATGCTCTGTACTGATCTTTCTAAAGGAATTACTCATATTTTATCTTGGAGTCATATGGTGCATTATGAAACATTGTACACCAATACGTGCTCTATTCCACACTTATTTAGAGCTCCTTGTTGCTTGTTTGAGTTCAGAAAGCAAAACTGGTGCTCATTTCAAAATCTTCACCTCATGTTTTCAAATATACCTAGTACAATTCCTTATAAACTGTAGCAATGTAAATACAGGATCAAATAAGTTGCACTTGGCTGCCTTCATAGAGTTGCAGAATTAGTAATGTGTGCTACATTTTCTGGAACAGGGTAAGACAAGTGCATCTATATATGCATTGATTTCCACAGCCTTATCTTTGAACGCCTAGTGTTCAACATATGTGAAATGATTAAGTAGTATTGTGTGGTGCCCTCCTGTCTGCCACGTTCTGTCACACTCAGATGGAGATAAAACCAAACCAAACCAGAAAACCTCAGGGCATTTTAAAAGAGCCACGTGAGTGATGTCCTGGACCTTTCATCCATTTCATGAAAGACTGATAATGATAGCCTGTCAGACAACACTGGAGTCAAAAACTAATCTCAACTTGTTAGCTAGTTGCTAAAAATTTAATGCTTGAGTTCCTAAAGTTTCAATGCTTGAAAAAATTCAACTGAGAGAAGGCTATTTTTCTGTCACCTTGTTTTAAAAAACAACTATGGTGGTGCTGTTCAAAAGTGTTTACAATGCCACAATGGAAATACAGGCAGTGCAAAGTCACAGTACTGAAGAGAGCCAGCCTTCTTTTAATAACATCCATTGAGACTAGTTTTGTAAGAGTTGTACTCTTTGAAATCTATTTTCAAGTTTTTTCCACTAAAAGGAAATAAATGGAACATAAGATACAGGGGTATTTTAAAGCTGGGATACCATCCTGAGTTAAAATCTGCGGTAACTTTGTTAGAGAGGTCTTACTATTAGATTATTTTAATCGGCAACAAAATGGGAAGAATAGAGATAATTTGAAAAACTTACATCATCGTGTAATTTGATTCATAGTGCTTCCTGCTGCCTGTTGTCCTCCTGAGTTTTGTACTACATTTCCCTTTTCTATTGGCCTTTTCTTCAGCCCTCAGGCATCATGCAATGAAGTGTACATAATTTTCTTTGTATGTTTAATCACAGTCTCCAACCTTCTGTGAGAGAAAGAATACTTTTCAGCTGGATGGAAATAAATGTTGGGAAACAGAAAGCATATATAAACCCTTGCTTCTTCATCCTCTCCATATGAATCATAACTGGTGGAGAAGTTCTTGTTTTGCCTATATTGCTAGCATATTTACCTCCAGAAACCCACTACCATGGTAGAAAAACTGAAAAATAACAGTAGTTTTCTCATTATACATAACCAAACAGAGAGGATAGGAAAGCTCCTGAAGTGGTAACACATAGGGAAGAATAGATGCAACTTAGTCTAAAAAAGATTTATTTAAGATTTAAGCAGATTTTTTTTTCTTATGGAATTATGATGCCATTTTCACGTATATTTCCAGATATTTAACACATTGCTGCAATCACTTTCAGATGACTTAAACATATGCACAGTTATTATTGTTTATTCTTTCTGTCGTCTCATACATTCTCATTCAGCTGATCTTAATTTTGAACCCTCTTTGATGTATCTTGATTTAGGTCTTGCCAAACTGAGAACTCTTAATCAAGAGAAGACATACTTCAAAAAGACTTTCTGGCATCAGATCTTTTATCCCCCCACCTCTCTCTTCTTCTTTCCCTCCATTTCTTCTTCTTTTTGTTTTGTTTTGTTTTTGTTTGTTTAGCAGATTGGAAAGAAGGTGGAGAGGATTAAAACATGAAATTTGCTCTTCACATTATGTGTTCATATAAAATATTGTGCTGCTGTTTATCAAATTTATTTGAAGAATGCCTCTATATATTTTTTCATTATAGAAATTATAGTTAGGTACCACCACCTGCAGGGTTGCAGGGCTCTGAAACTTCCAGTATGATGTACCATCGTGCCAAACTATGATATAGCATTTTTTAGACACCCAGATCAGTAGTTTTATTAATTTTAGTAAATACAGCAGAAGCTGCAGAAACAGGGACTGGAGGCACTCTCTGGTAGTTGCTTTACTTTGGATAGCATCAGGTTCAGTCCTGCAAATCTCCTAGTCTGGCCTGTGAGGACTGTCAAGTGGAGGGAAGGCATTTGATGGGGGGGAAAATAACTGTTTCACAATGACACACAGATTAAGGCAAACTGAGTATTACGTTGGGAATTTTATGATACTTAAGATGGACTCAGAATAGTTTCTGGCTAAGGGAAACCTCTCATCACCCACCTGGCTCTAGCCGCATGCATTCATTGTCAGTGCGGTACTGCTTGAGCCAGGATTTGTCTCGTTGCAGTTTTACTCCCTTTTTCCACTTCAAATAGCTTCTGAATTCTGTTTCTTTATAAAAAGTAGTGACCATATCTGAAGAAAAGTTTTTTCATACTTGATGTCAATTTGATAAACAGCCCTTAACAGATAGACCTAGAAAATAGCCTTTTCAGCTCTCTGGCAGTCAATGAATTCAATTAAATTGTACTCCCCTTAAAATTAGAATGAAATCTGATTGGACCCCAGGTTGCTTACTGGCAATTCACATTAAATTTTCTTGTACTGAAGCGTTTTTTGTCAGAAAATTCACTTCAATCACACTGTTCTTACATCTAAGCTACTTCAAAGTGAGAGACACCTGTGAGGTATTAACTTACTGTTTGTATTTAATGGAGCATTGTTTACACATGTTTTGTCTCTTCTAGAGATGTTTGAAGTACATAAAGTGAATGATTCCTTAGAACAGCATATTTTTCTCCCTGGTAAAAAAGGAGTCTAAAAAAGTTGCCAGCTATAGGGACAGGCATCTGCATTCCAGGCATCCTAATGCAGATGAATTAATTTCACACTATGAAGCCACAGCTCCAAAGTTCACACTGTATTAAAATTATCATAAATAAGACTTCATGTGTGAGATCATGATGGGATCATAGAATGAATAATAGAATGTTTAAAATTAGCATAGCACACGCAACTGAGAGTTTGTATGATACAGCTATCACGTTGGATATAGCTTTGAACATCCACATTGTGAATGAAAGACTGGAACTGGAAAAGTCTTGTCTTTTTCTGGACACAGAACTAAGAAGAAATTTAGCCTCAAAGACAGATTTTTGCACTGGGATGAAGTTTTCCTCAGCTTTGTGGATGCTGTGTGCCAGCAATCCTGTCTTGCTCTGTCTTGGATTCAGGACAGTGCATTAGAGCCTTGGTGGTTTGGGGATAATGTGACTTCTTTGGCGTTTCTATTTTTGTCCTCCTCTCAGGTCATCTTTGCACCACATCACCTTTTCCCAGCCTGAAATGTTCTCTCTCCCACGTTTCCTTGTGAGACTTCTGATCTCTCTTATTGATTTCTTAGATATGTTGACAGTTTCCTTTTCAGGTCATTGATACATTTTACCTCCCACAAAGGTTTCAAATTTCTTTCTGACTTCACAGGTTCACAGGTTATTCTAAGTTGGAACGAACCCCCAGGATCATCTAATCCAACTCCCAAGCCTCCCACCAACTAGACCATGTCACTGAGCTCATCACCGAGTCTCCTCTTAAACACCTCCAGGGATGGCGACTCCACCACCTCCGTGGGCAGACCATTCCAATGAGCAATCACTCTCTCTGTGAAAAAACTCTTCCTAACATTCAGTCTAAATCTCCTCTGGTGTAGCTTAAGGCCATGTCCTCTCATTCTGGTGTCGTCAGCCTGAGAGAAGAGATCCACACCCACCTGGCTGCAACCTTCCCTCAGGTAGCTGTAAATAGCAATCAGGTCACCTCTNAAAATTTACAGAGCATGTGCTGTGCAGAGAAAAAGATCTAGAAGCGGACTCATATCCATTAATCTTTGAGCAAAAGAACCAGTAGGGTATAACGAGAGGGCACGGCCTCAAGCTACGCCAGGGGAGGTTCAATCTTAACGTTAGGAAGCGGTTTTTCACAGAGAGAGTAATTGCGTATTGGAATGGGCTGCCCAGGGAGGTGGTGGAGTCGCCATCCCTGGAGGTGTTTAAGAGAAGACTGGACGAGGAGCTTAGTGACATGGTCTAGCTGGGGGGTGTAGGGCTGGATGACCCTGGGCCCCTTCCGGCTTGGAGTGGCCTGCTAGACTGTGAGGGATCTAGGTTGGTGTTATGCTCTGGGATGTGCTCTCGGTCTCTGTACGGGTGTTAGATGGTGAGTTGGACTAGATGATCCTTGTGGGTCCCTTCCAACTCATAATATTCTGTGATTCTGTGATTTTGAAACTCCATTATTTTTGATAGTGTAGGTTTTCTTGTCTTTTACTACTCAATGACCTTTTACTGTTTTACATTTTCATTTTAACAATGTGCCCTAAGGAAAATCCAGGCGAGCCTGAAGCAAATTTTCTTGTAATCATAGTATTTCAAATGAATGCTCTTAGGGTAAGGTAATTCATAAGGTGATTTTAATGCCGCAGTGGAAGCCATATCCTCCATAAGGATCTCTCTGAAATAGTCTAGTCAGCCTTCTACTCTGCATGCAGTGCCAGGGCAAGCCCTCTGTAGAAATATGATGATCAAAGTCGGATTGAACTGACTAGATTTTTTTCTCATGACTGGCAGTGTTTGACAGTAAGATGACAATCATTTCCTTTTTTTGGAGCTTTTACAGTTCCACTTCAATATTTGCAGTCTCTGCCACTCATCTAGATGTAGATGCAGGCTAGATAAGTAGTTACACTTTGATATAACTCCATAACCCTATTTTAAAACACTATAAACAAGTGGACAAGACAAAAAGAAAGGAAAAAAAAAGCTCTATCCTTGTAAATGTTTATTGCACAAATGCAATAAAGATTATTAGGCAAGGAGGATCTCTGAGGGGATCCACTGAGGATCTCCACATACAGTGACTGGCCACCACATTTCTGTAATTAGCTCTGGGTTCTGTCCCACACTAATTAGTTGTTTTGCTTTGAACAGCTAAGAAAAGCAGAAAAATAATGCCCTTCAATGTTTTGTTTAAGAATTATTTTCTAAACTCGGAACCACACCATGTAGTATAAGGTTTTAAGATTAAATTACACAATGGAAAGTATGATCAAAAACAAGCCAGGATCCTGCCAGGATTGATGACTCCACCACTTACAGGGACTGAATGGCTTTCTTTAATTGCTCGCACACCTAATTTGACAAACTATTCAAATTATGTAAAAAAATTACCAGGGTTTTGTGCATTTCTAGCCACTGAATTACACAGTTGAGCAATGGGAAACTTAAACAAAATTTCTCCTTCAGGAAAACAACAACATGCTCCATTATTGTTAATCTTGAAATGTTAATTGTATAAAAAAGGAGAACTGCTTATGCACTAAAAAATGTTAGCTGGGAATTTTCCAACAGAGTACCTTCCTGAAGGGAAATGTTGTTACACCACAATCAAAATCTTAGATTGAGACACGTTCATACCTCTATAAAATGAACTGCAAAAATGGAGTGATGTAGATTTTTGTTCTGAGATTAAAATAATACTTTAAAATCAGTAGACAACATTATCAAACATGACATTATGGCAAGAAAAAAACAAAAAACAAAAAACAATGTGAGATATTATGTCAGAACAAAAGGGTTTGGCTTTAGCACTGGAGAATTTTACAGTTCCATTTGAAAAGTTTTCCATAACATTAGCTTTAAGGAAAATTCAGAAGATTCATCTTCCAAAATTCAGAACTGAAACATCAAAATCCTGATGAAATTATATTAATTATTACTATTTGCAATATTTTGCCTTTCATGGCTGCTGCTGTATTTACCACAGTTCAGCTGCAAATGTTGGCCTCACCACTTACAGCCAAGCTGTCTTGGTAAACCAAGTTTGTTTGTTGAGTTTTCATACTTTACATAAAGATACAAAAAATCATCACATCTAGTCAGATTGAAAATGTGGTTTTCATTCTTGACCCCAAACTTGAAAATTCCATTTTAAGCAGAAGGAAAAGTACCTGGATTTTATAAAGAGGAATAAAAATACTCTGGCTGTCTTCACCTTACAGATAAACAGGCCTGGAAAACTCACTCAACAGTTTTCTTGAATAGTGGAGCACAAATCCACCCATAACTTAAGACATACACTATTTTTGCATTTCAAAATACAAACATTGGCTGCATCTATGTGTCACTGAGAAACAGAGAAAATATTTAATGTGAAATAACTTCTCATGAGATTGACAAAATATTAATTCATGAATTTCACTACTTTGGAGCAGGAACCTTTGTTATATTACACCGGCAACAAGGGGTCATGCTATAGCTACTGGAATACTATAAGAGCAGTGACAACAATACTCATTTTTGCTCTTGTGATGTAGTAGATGAGGATATGAGGACACTGCTGTCACAACTGGAAAAAAATAGTACAAGAAACATACAAGCTGGTGTGAGAACATTTCCTGACAAGTGAGAAACGGCAAGTTATAGAATATTTCTCTAAGGGAAATGGTAGCAAGTTCATTGCTTAGAATGTGTAGAATGAAAATACAAGTTACTAAACAATAAACTCTAGGAAAAAAATTAAGAGAAAGAGACTGAATAATGTTTAAAACATTCCATCACAAACTTTTTATAAAAATAATATAGAAGAGGATTAAATTGGTTTCTTGGAAGTTTCATGAACCTATACAATTATTTTCAATGACAAACTTAGCATAGCCTTAAATCTAGTGTAGCCAGCTCACCCAGTGGTGACCTAGCACCGTTTTACATGTAGTTGATGGAGTAATAAAAAACTGGTAGCATATTCCATAATTTCAATACAGGATACAGAATAAGCATGGCAGACTACTCAGGGACAAGATCCATAGTGAATAATACTGAGTAGTAGAGTTTTTTCCTTATAATTAAATTATTAGACATAATGCAGTTACAATGAAAATCTTCCCTCTTAGGGAAGGATCTGATAAGAATACACACTTGAATTTTATTGTATTCTTATAGTTTTCTCGGCTGATTTGAAGGAAATAGTTGTACTCCACTCTGCAGTACCATATACATAGAAATAGCAGCTTTAATGAATGATGAATGATGTCCTTTGTGACTTTGTTTTGTAGAGTCCTGTACGAAAATATGACAAATATTAAAATAGAATAGATTAATCTCCACAGACCTCTCAACCTTCTACTTCCAAATTCTACAATCATAATGTAAAGTGCAGTCTTGATTTCAGTCATGCGAGAAGACCTTCAGCTCAGACTCTCCTGTAGCAATTCAGTATTCACTATCAGCCTTTTATTACATTTGATCTCAGTTAAACACTGCTGGGTGAGATTTATCCTATACTTATTAGACAGAATACACAGAATGAATAAGTAAGGTCCATTGTTTGCATTTTTTCAGGGTAACCATTTTTCATAACTTCACAGTATCACAGTATAACAATTTTTCAAAACTTAATGCCTTTAAGAACTGAACTTCAAAGGCCATACCTGCTGTAAATATTCAACTCCTAAGTAATTTTCATAAAAAGATGAGCAGTAAAGCAAAATTAATTTCTAGCTGAAGCTTAGGCTCCAAAGGTTAATAGTCTCAGCCTTTTTTTAGATAAAATTTTGCTGTCCAAGATAAAGGAGTAGTGTTATTTGAATTTCTTTTTTTGCTACGGCATAGCACCATGACCTGAAGGTAAAAAGATCTGGAGTGAAATCAGATTGCTTGATCTACTAGGAAACTGCCCTGGTCAAAAGAGCCAGTCTAGAAGCCAGAGAGTGGGCCCCAGTTTACTGCCTCACCATTTCACTGAACCAAGGTAGTAGACCCAAATCAGTGGCATTCCATTTTTTCCTATATTCCTGGGATGTTTATTGGGCTTTTCTCATCTGCCTGTGTTTGCTAGCCTGGTTTCACTTTTATTTCTGAAAGTATTGGATAACATATGTGACTGGAGAGTTAGAAGGTTTGAAAATGCCTTTGAGAATCATGAATATCTGTGCACACAAGTCTCTCTTCTGGCCTTATATTTTGCTCCTCTTATAAATGCTTTTGTGGAGGCAGTGCCCCTTCTCATGTACTGTCATCTGCCTCTGACCTATTTGACATACTTCACTAAAGGATTTGACCTCAGTAAAGTACTGAGATCTGAGATATTGCTGCTGCAGGCAACAGATATTTTATGAGTTCTAAATTCAGGAATGTTATCAGCATGTTCCAAACTAGAAAGCAGCTATTAAGCTCTCTATCTCTTAGTGCAATGTTTGAAGTCATATGCTGATATCCCTGGAATGGTGTCAGACTGAATCTCCTGGACCCTTAGTCACTGATCTATTTTATCGGGCAGCTTCTCTGCAACTATTAGTGTGTTTCATGTACAGTGGTTGGTGTTCTGCAACCGACTGTCTGCCTCAGGTTATTGATTTTTAGCAATTTTGTGTTTGTGACCTAATGTTTTTAGTGTTGCTTGTACTGCTATAGTGATCTCCAACTTTTTTTTCAGTACAATTAGCTCTTAAAATATTACTGATCAATTAGTAACTAATTTCTTTCCTGCTAAACTTTTGTTGAATTTACTTATTCTGTAAAGTTCATAAATCTGAAGCTTTAAAGGGGATACTGGTAACCTCTAAGAGTATGTGGTAATATGAACATACATATTGTCTTATACTCTCAGTTATAAGACTTTCACTTGCCTTTTCATTATAAAAAGTCTTAATACTTTTATTGTTTATGACAAGCTTTGAAAGGAAGAAGAAGGGGAAAAGACATATCTCTAGCCCAAGGCTAGAGATATGTTTTTTCTTGCTCCCATGCAATTCCAGAGAAGTTCAGCAGAAATATAAGCTGCTAGAAACTACTTTTTCTTGCCTCACACTCATATTTCTTGAGAAATTTTAGGAGCCTTCACAAAATAAGTCCACATAAACATTTTAAATAAGTGACTTAAAAAGAAAAGCAGCAGCATCTGCCTGGAAACCACAGGCTGAGAGCCTCAGTAAGATAACTAGAAACAGATCAGCTTATGAAAATCTTTTTTCTGTCCTTCAGAAACCCAGCTGAAAAGATCCAACATTGGTTATAGCAGTCCATTCCCATATTTTTGGAAAATAACTTTCTTTTTTTTGCCAAGCACACAGGACAAAGGAGATATCTGCAATATTTTACAGATTACATAGATGTGATCCTGTCTGTCTGAATGTTGTATTCGTGGTGACCTGCAGCCCAGCCAGAGTCTAGTCAGTAATCCAGCCTTTCTGCTTCAATGGAATATCTACCCCTGTAGGCAACCTATTGTCAAGTGTCTGCCTCTTTCCTCGGTACTTCCTCTTGCCTGTCCCCATGTGCTGTGAAATGGAAGGGAGTCTTCCTGCATACGCCCTTGCTGTAATCCAGCTGTAAATGTAGATGAGCCACAAAGCCTTCCTAAGATCCCACAGGAAGCTCAAAGGAGAGAAGTAGAGTCATCATTACAACAAACCTCACTGTAGGAATGGGTGGCAGTCCACTTTTTGAATAATGGTCTTACCTGTGGCTTTAACATTTAGAAATGAAATCTTAGGTTAAAGGATTTTGCTGCTTTTATGTCAAGGTTCAATGTTATCCATATCAAGCTGAAGAGTGTTGTAGTTACTAGCACAAAACTAAGATAATTTTTTGAGTTTTCCAGCTGTCTGCAGGACTCCCACCTGTCTGGCTTCATGGTGACTCAGACTGTAAAATGAGATGAAAATCTCTTAATCAGAAGTGTCAAAAATCGCCTTATGGTGTTCCCGAAACAAAATCACTGGTATGTGTGTAAGGGGTGAGTAGCACATCCTGCCCTGTACCAATCAGTGCCCTGCTACAGAAGTGAATCATGGAGCTAACAGAGGCACTTACCACTTTCCTACCAGTCTATATATGACTTGGTGAACCACACTGTACTGTGGATATGCCTAAATAAGATGAACCAGATACCTTTCAGCAGGCCTCCAGCAGCATCTTGCTCTCTTTGCAGACTGAATATGGAACATTAACAGTTTGCCTAAGGTGAGCTGGATCATATGTCTCATTTAACTTTGGGATGTAATTCTGCCTGCCAAGATGTACTTGTATCAAAAGGAATCACAAGCACTGTCAAGGAGGAAGTGAAACAAAGGCAGCAAGATAAGGCATCTTCGGGTATGCATATTGTCAAAAAGCTAAACAATGGTCAAGGAATTGGCTGGGGCAATGATAATTCTAGGTGCCAGCAGAGTTGCATAGGCTACTTGTGAAGGCTAAGGATCAAACTGAAACATTAAAACTTTCACTTCAGACAGTCTGAAGAAGTGAGATAAAGTGAGAACTTGGATGTCAGCAGCTTCATATAGTCCAGGTGCACTTTGTGTCAGCAACAAGGCTGCCTCCAGGGGAGTGAGAAATAACAAATTGAATAGGAGTTCCAAGCTATCATGGCTTTTTTTTGTTCCTGCTCACCATGTGCCTGAGGCAGAATTACTAATGAGTTTCCCATAAGAAGTTGCGAGTTTGTGGTCCCAACTATAGGCAGGGTTTCCTGAGAGGAGCAAGGGATTCATGGTAGAGGAGATGCAATTGATTCCTGGGTCACTGGTAGAAGCAGGGTTTTGTTTGTTCGTTTGGTGGGATTTCAGTTCTCTTCTGGAGAAAGCGGGACAGACTTATCTAGCTTGGGTACAGGCTGAAGGATTGTGTAGGTCTTAGCAAGTCACTGGTGCATGTGTAGTCCAGGGAGGAGGACATATGTCTAGAGAGCTTTTGGGGCAGCAAGGAAGTGTCTCTAATTCCCATATTTTCTCCATGTGCTGGGCTGCTGCTCATCTAGGGCAGCAAAAGGAAAATTTCTTCTGTGTGGCAAACACAGCTGGCCCTGCCACATCAATCAGGCAGAAAAAAAAAGGGAAGATATCATCAGAGATTATGATACATTCACCCAGATATCCAATCTAAAGCGCTGGTTGCCACAGCTAAAGATGTGAAGGAAGCTCAGCCTCTCATCTCTCAGGGATGTGCACAGAAGGAAGGGAAAGGCAGAGTTCATCCTGAGGCCAGGATACTCAGTGACACATTTAGTCCTAAAGATGAAGTGGAAGAGGTTTTTAGGTTTTAAAACAGGATTGTATCTCTGATGACAATATATACTGTGAAGAAGAGATCACTGCATACAGTACCGTTTACTCTTTCTTCTAATTGACCAGAAAAGGCAAATTTAATAAAATCTATTAAACCCCTCTCTGTTAACAGATTTTATTCAAGACTGCAAATCGAGGAAGTGAGAAGCTAGGAAATGTCAAAGCACTCACTTTCTTTGAAGCTGTAATCAACCACTTGAATATATGTGTTATGACACAGCTCTTCAGTTGCATAGCAGTGTGGTCTGTGTCCACAGGATTCAGCACATAACATAATCACTGCAATGCATAAACAGCTGTTAAACACAAAAATAACTGCTATGAAAGATAAGTTTAAAAATGCATTCCAGAAGATCTATCTGATTCTACCCAAAGAATCAGTAACAGTCTCCAAATAACAAATCTTCATCCAACAGGAAACCCTTGGGATTAAAAAACCTACCTAGCTAAACAGGAAAATGAAATGTACATGTATCCACATAGCCTTGTTGCTGAAATACATATCATTTTGCTAAGCAAAGCTAACACTGGGGGATACTGCAGAAGTGATTAAGGGTCTGCAGTGTATTCTGTCAGGAAAAACGCCATACATAACGGAAAAGGGAAACAGAAGGACTTTTAGTTCATTTGTCCCTATTCTTTAGGTTTAGACTGGATGTTAGGAAGAGGTTTTTCACAGAGAGAGTGATCTCTCATTGGAATGGTCTGTCCAGGGAGGTGGTGGAGTCGCTATCCCTGGAGGTGTTTAAGAGAAGACTCAATGATGAGCTCAGTGACATGGTCTAGATATTGGGGGGCTTGGATGGATGGAGAATGGTGCCCATGGTTCCACGCTTGTGGGCCTTATCCCTGGGTGGATGTTCGCTTGGAAGTTGGACTAGATGATCCTGCAGGTCCCTTCCAACTCAGAATAACTTGGGAACTTGTGAACTATATCACAAGGCTTTGTGTCTTTTCTAACACTCTTCCTTAGAAGTGGCCACAAAACTAACACCAGATAAAGCTGACTATGGCCAAAACAAAGCAAAACAAACAAACACACAAGGAATAATTCCCCTAGGCAGATCCTAGGGGAATTATTGCAGGTAGTCAAACTGGACTTCTAGGCTTCTTACCCTGACTGTAGACACAGACTGAGCATTAGTCTGAAACTTCAGGTGACATCCCAGACAGAAAATTTCTCAAAAGAGCCTCATTTTTATTGTTCAGGTCTTTCCTTGGTAGCGTCTCTGAAATGGCAATACAGGTGAAGTCCTGGGCTTTATCCTTCTCCTAACCTCAAGCTTAGCCTAGATGTATTCTGTGTATTAGAAAATAAACCCAAGGATAGCTCAGGTGAAAACCATCTCAGGGAGGATTTCCAGCTTAGGCTTGTTTGCATTATGGCTGTGGTTGGGCTGTAAGTTAGGAGAGGGAAAATACCTTGATTTATTGCAGAAGAACGGCAAATAGACTACCAGAGCAATTCATTTTTTTTTTGTGGCTTGGAGTCTTTTTCTAAAGCTTAACATGTCTAGGTATAAGACTGGGATATGGTGTTTAGGAGGAAGATAGACCCTAGGGATCCAGTTGGAGAGGGTTTGCCAAAGGTCTACCCACAGAAAGTTTGCACAACAGAAATTAATCTCCCTTAAGAATTTTTCATTTTCCCCAGGCCGAGGTTTATCTGTATTGAAAGCTTTGACCACTTTTAGGGTTAGGGAAATGACAAAGCCCATGCATCCCAGGGGATTAACGTCATTCTATCTTGCAAAGTGGTTTCCAAGAGAAAGTTTTTGCACCAAACACATTCTTCCCTGAGAAGCCCAATTGCTTTTTGGTGTAGGTTTACTGTTAGGGTTAGCAGAGAGAAAAAGCCAGTGTTGGGGGGAGCGCTGTAAAGGGCCTGTAGAGGCAAGGTTCAGGCAATTAAAAGAATTTTCCACTGATTGTTCCACTTGGTCAGAGCTGGAGGTCACTTGGTAATGCCCAGTCAACATACAGGATTACAGTTGAGGCAACAGCCTGAACAAAGCCTAGGGGTCCAATTGAGGGTGTCTGTCCAAAGACTATTGAGAGAGAAAACAGTCTGCAAATAGAATTCCCTCACAAGACGTTTTTCATCCAGGACACAGCTGTCCTTTGTTGTCTCATTTCCCTAGGACTTTCTCTTGTAGGATATAATGTTTATTTCCATTAAAACCCTTGCTGAGAAATATGAAGAGCAGATGTGCCATTATGGTTTTTTAATATACAAATTGAATATAAAATTGCAAATACTCCTATGGAAAATGCTCTCCAGCGGGAAAATAGAAGTTGAAAAGAAATGCCCTGTATGTTATGGAATACAAACTATGTATTAAAGGGTCCCTGTAGAATTTGAAATTAAGTGCGTAAGTGGTAAAGAAACATACAACTCATGACACAGGAGCTAGTGTATGGCACGGAGTGAAAGACCTCCTTGTTGACCCATAAGACAGGAATGGAAGGAATATGAGATTCCAATTGCAATCTTGAGTACTGTATGTAATTTAAAAGTAAGCAGTGACTTTATGGAAGTCACCTATGAACTCACATACTGGTGATAATCCAGGAAAACATCTCAGTTTTAATATGAAACTACATAATATATACATAATGCCCATAATTCAGAATTTCCCAGGCTTTTAGAAAACTTAAAGTTTCAAATTCCCCGAAATCCATAGATTTTTTTTTTCTGTGCTCAGTTGGACGGCTGGTTTTGGTTCAGAACTGTAATGCCTGATAAATAAACTGAAAAATAACTTCCTTTAATATATTTTTTGTGGGGAGGATAACCATAGCAAATACCTCTTGATATCAATTACAGTATATCCTCGCTGCATTGCGCCCCCTCCATTATGACCTCACTGATTTGCCAGGTTTTGGGGATTTGCGATGTTCCGTGGCCGACACATGTGCAGTACCTCTGATTCGCTGAGGGGCGGTGCCAGTGCTCCCTGTGGGGCGAGACTGGCTCACTGTGGTGTTTAGAGCCTTGTGGCACCATGCCCCAATCCCTGACTCCGTCCTGAGTGTCTCTGTGCCCAGTCCCTACACTGGAAGGGTCATGCCTCAGAATGCCCCAGGCGGCCGCTGAGACCCAGTGCAAGAATGCCAACCAGAGCCCAGGGACACTCCTTCCCTGCTGGGGAGGCAGTGCGAGCATGCGTGGTGGCAGCAGCCAGGTGGCGGATACAGAAGCGGCTGGGACGGTGGAGCGGCGGGATATGCCCACTCCACTGCTGCGCTGCTCTGACAGCCCCAGCAGGCTGGGACGACATGGGGCTGGGACAGCATGGGACCGGCCACTGGGGACGGGGAGTGGGGGAGGAGAGGTGCGAGGTTTGCACTGCTGGTGGGGCAGTGTGAGCACATGCAGTCGCAGAAGCCCGGCCCTGGCTGTACATGCGGAAGTGGCAGTATGGCTGAAGAGAAGCCCAGGGATTCTCGAGGGGGTCTCCCAAGGCGCAGAGGGTGCCGAAATGCTTCCCTTTTCTCCCCTGTGCTGCGAGAGCCTGTGGGGAGGAGTTAAAAAGGCTCCCCTGTGCTCCTGATTGGCTGGGGGTGGAGCAACAGGAATGCCCTGTATGCATATTAATGACCTGCGTGTATTTGCGAATTTGACATTTCACGAGACCTCTGACATGGCCTGTTTCTCACAAATGAGGAGGTATAACTGTAGTTCTTCCTTTACACTGATAAAATTAGCTAACACCTCACAGGGGCTTCATAAGAATGACAATATTTTCATAATGTAGCTGAGGCAGGAACTGTGCACATCACATTGCTCTAACAGTGGCATTCACAGTCTGTTAATGTATCCCAAACTGAATTGGTCCCTATTGTTGTAGTGTAGCAATGATGAGATGAAGTTTTTTTCTATCATTCTACTTTGTATTAATATCTCTATTGTGTAAAGCTGCTGCAGGTTGCAGCCTTCTTTACAGCCCTCAGTATCATTTTCTTTCTCTGCATTTCACATTAAGAGGGGACAGAAATTCAAAGGGCAGATGATCACCAACTCATGTGGCAGCCCATGCGTACAGAGAGATGGCAACCTGCACCCAAACCAGTATCTCCAGCAAGAAAAAGCCATAGACACAAGCCTTTAATCATGTGATGATGCTGATAAGGGTGTCACACAGAAAAAAAACACAGAAAATTTTCAAGAAAAAAAAAGGATATTTAGTAATCTGTTAGAGTGACCAGAAAGAAATAGATTTTATTGAGTAGTATTTGGAAAAGAAAAATACCTGCATTAGCGTATTGTTCTATGTGTTCTAAAGCATAAGTCAGGAGAAGAGGGACAAGAGAATAGAAAGGCTCTAGGACTCCTTTGAGAAATGGTGAAGCTTGGGCAAGGATATTGGCGTAAGAGTGTCCAAGAGTAAAAATTAGTTGTCTTGCTAAACAGCAGTCCTGACCTTCAAGTGGTGAATTTGTTTACATTTATGCCTCTCAAATGTGTCTTGTGTCTTTCCAAAATTATCTACAAGCCTGTACAAATTTCTTGGTCCCGCAATTTTTTAACTGGACTACAAGAGAGAGACCTGAATCATAAAACCACCTTTTTTCTCACTTAGTTCTTAGGCAATACAATAATGTGTTTCCTTCAGAAAGGCAGAGACATCTGATTGTCACTATCACTATCTGTGGATGTTGTGTTACATTTAAATCTCCATCCTTGGAGAAAGTGTGCAGCTTTTTCATTTCAGCCTGCCTGCAGACCTTTCTATTTATTTATTTAATATTTATTTATTTATTTATTTATTTATTTATTTATTTATTTATTTATTTATACAGCTGACTGAAAGCATGAAGTGCTGCTCTCCAGGCCTCCACTGTACCTCAGTGAAAAGACGCCTGTCTTTCTACCACTTACTTAGCACTCTGCTTTCAGCAACCCCAAATAAATCCCTAGTGTAATAAATAATTTTATAATCTCTTTGCCTCAGAGAAAAAACCTCCAAACAATACTCAGAAGTGCTCCTTATGTGTGCCCAGTAATTTTCCTATCCAAAGAAGGACTTATTTTCACAACCAAATGGATTAAACACTCTGGTCTTTCTCCCCTGTAGGTCTAACTGACATAGCTTCTTCCTTTACATACAGCATCTGATTGACGCATTTCTAGGTTTAACAGGAACGGGTTAGCTTTAACTCCAAAAATAAACAATAGAAACAATAAACCTGTTTTTCAGCATGAAAGACTGAATGCCATTCAATGCTTTTCATGGTATTTAGACTTTACCATGTCAAGCACGACTGATTTTGAACAGAGCAAACAATTTTCACTTGCACAGTAGGCACTCTTAGCTCCTATATCTGGTCTCCACTGCAATTAACATTGAAATAATGATGTGTAACATGTTCGTCAGAGAGAGAAGACATGCAGTAGATTTTCAGAAATACATTTATGGTTTGGAGATGAATTATTTATGTAACCTAACTGTAGATCTGGGTAATAATTCTGTCATCAAATGTTATCTTACCCACTCCTTCTGTCCTCTGCCAAAATGATAAAACACCTGAAATTAAATAACTACTTTTTAAACTCTAGAACATTATTTAATATAATATTGACATACATAAATATATAGTAGATTTATTATATGTTATTAAAAATATTAATTTACTTTATGTATTTGTACTTTCATGCCTTTTAATATAGTGAATTATAAAAACAAAAATTGTCTGCACAATTTTTGTTTGATCAAAGCACGTATTTGGAAAACAATCTGTCTCACTAGTGACAGATACTGAGCTTTAACATCAAGAGGTATACATGAATTCTACCCACAAAATTTCTTGAAATAATCTTCAAACTTGGAGTCTATATGCACACATTCAATATTTTATTAATAACCCATAGCATCTGCCATTTGTGTTCCTGTAGCATTCTTCTAATATTTTTGGATGCTGAGTAGCTAAGAAAATGCACTTACAAATGGTAAGCATGAACAAGTTAAGAAAATTCAACTAATTTTGAATATGCTAATTAATTCTCTGTCAGTTCTATTGTTATAGCACTACAACTGGGGTCATAAAATTGTCACAAATTACTGCAATGAAGAATTTCCATTTTCAAGATTGACATTCCACTTCTTAAATTCCTTATATATCTATGCAATACACCATTTTTCTTAATGTAACTCGTCAATCAGTATTCATACCCAGTGATTCTGGTTACAGCTATTATATCTCTTATATCTCTGGTAGTGCATTATTTTTCATCTTAATTACAATACAATAACAGAAATTTTTCAGTTAGAAACTTTGTTTAATGCACGACCAACTAGATTTTGGACATATACTTTATTAATACTAACAGTGGCATGCCTTACTTTTCTTGTTAAAGAAGTATCACTCTAAATTGAAATATAGATTGAGTAAAAGAGAAATTAAATATTGTATCTATGGGTAAAACATGATCTGGATTACCTAGAAATGTCGCTAACCACACACACACACACACACAAATGACTTTATGAGACTGGAATATCAAATGACACATTGTGAAATCCTAAGTGTAATTTCTTTATATATTTGTTTGGTTGTGTGGTAGTCCAAACTGCTTCATCTTCACACTTATACGTTTGTTATATCTGGCATGCACAGCTGTTCATGTGCTTTCTTATGTATATATTTTCTTTATTTTGACCTATTTAACGTGTGGTGAGGGAAAAGTGAGTGGCACGTTTCTACATATGCATTTGTACTGCATGGCTCTATGTGTGTGTATGTGAATGTATGCATGCCTGTGTGTGATGGCTGGAGACAGCTTGCATGTGCTGAGTGCAGAGATCACATGTGCAACCATGTAATTTAACATTGTGAAAGAATATCCACTTTCAGCCTCATTATTTTTCAGACAAGGGGTTTGGTCGCATTGTGTTCAGAATGGGCCCACCTGGCATTAATTTTCTGCAGCTAATTCCCTATGGTATCTTACTTAAATGCACACCATTTGCTGTGCATTTGAAGCTGAAGGCCTTTCTTACCTAATAATGTGCAGCACAGCCTCACAATGTCTCCATGATGCTGGCTGTGCCTGGATGCAGCTGAAATACCCATGGTGCAATGACTATCCAGAGCCAGCCTTCTCTGGGCCGGTGAGGAGCAGCAGGCTGCACCTCTTCTTTTCATTCTCACTTGCTTGTTTGTACTCAGAGTAGGAGGTTGTGCAGATGAAAGAGGTACAAATAAAAGAATGAGGCACGTGACATAGGACACAATCAGAGAATGTAATGCAGCAATGAGCAACTGCACTCTACAAATCTGACAGCTTGGTTCTCCATTCACGGGAATCCTGCTCTTTCCATGTCAGAGCCACTGACAAGACTATAGCAGTCCAGGCCTGGTTACACCTAAAGGCTTAAACTCTGCTTGCATTGTTTCAGTATAACTTGGGCTCATGGCAAAAGAAACTGTAAATCCAAGAAAATGGATACAATCATACTAATATCTTTAAATTATCCTTCTGGCATTTAAACCAGTATTTAAACAGTTTTCCTGTTGTTTTCCAAACTTGATCTCACAGCATATCTTTTTTCAACATGACATTAAGAAAGGATAAGCACATTTTTAGTTTTACTCTTAGATGTATTCTACTGTTACAGAAAAGCACTTCTATTTTCAAAGTGACAGTTTTAGCAAAATGCATGTGTTTTCTGCTGGTATTATTTGAACTTTGCACAATTACATCTTAAATTTTAACAGTTCTTTCCCTGACTGAAATGTATTTAATGATATATTCCTTGTATATTGCTTGTTTCACTGTAATTGAGGATGTGTTCCCTAGTACATGTTTAAATGCAATATTCCAGACAACAGTTGTTTTCTATTAGCCATCTTAACAGAAACAGTAAAATACTTTAAATTGTGACTGCTAACTGTTCTTTTAAAAGCCAGAAGCTAAATATCTTCTGTCTTGTCTGTTCATTTTATGGAAAAAAAAGGAAAGTATTGTGATGATTAGGTACTTTTCGGAAGCTTATAGATATGCTACTCTTTTACAGAAATTTTTGAGAGATATTATTTTCCAGGATTGCAGAAATTAAAAGGAAACACAAGCCACAGGTTCACAGGTTCACAGGTTATTCTGAGTTGGAAGGGACCCATAGGATCATGTAGTCCAACTCCAAAGCGAACGCCCACCCAGGGATCGAACCTGCAAGCGTGGAACCATGGGCACCATGCTCCATCCATCCAAGCCTCCCATCATCTAGGCAACGTCACTGAGTTCCTCATACAGTCTTTTCTTAAACACCTCCAGGGATGGTGACTCCACCACCTCCCTGGGTAGACCATTCCAATGAGTGATCACTATGTGAAAAACCTCTTCCTAACATCCAGCCTAAACCTCCCCTCGCGTAGCTTGAGGCCAGGTCCTCTTATTCTGGTGCTGGCAGCCTGAGAGAAGAGATTCGCACCCACTCAAATACAATCTTCCTTCAGGTAGTTGTAAACAGCAATGAGGTCACCTCTGAACCTCCTCTTCTCCAGGCTGAGCAACCCCAGCTCCCGTAGTCGCTCCCCATAGAGCTTGTCCTCCAGTCCTTTCACCATCCTTGTCGACCTTCTCTGGGCCCTCTCAAGCAGCTCAACATCCTTCTTAAACTGGGGAGCCCAGAACAGCATACAGTAGTCAAGATGTGGTCTAACAGGCGCTGAGTAGAGGGGAAGAATAACTTCCCTAGTCCGACTGACCACACTGTGCCTAACACAGGCCAGGATGCCATTGGCCTTCTTAGCTACCTGGGCACACTGCTGTCAACCATTACTCCTAAATCCCTCTCCATTTCATCACTCTCCAGCCACTCGTCCCTAAACTGATAGCGATGCATCGAATTATGTCCAAAGTGAAGAACCCAACACTTAGACTTGTTAAATCTCTTATTATTGGAGTCTGCCCATTCCTCTAGCCTGTCAAGGTCCCTCTGAAGGGCTCTCCTACCCTCTGTCAGTTCACCATTTGCCCCCAGCTTGGTATCATCTGCAAACTTGCTAATGGTGGACTCACTTCCCCCATCCATATCATCAGTAAAGATATTATTATCTCAGAATCTCAGAACATTCTGAGTTGGAAGGGACCCACAAGGATCATCGAGTCCAACTCTTAACACTGTCTCCCTGGCGGGAATTGAACCCAGGTCTCCCACATGCCAGGTGGGGACACTTACTTATTTTAAACAATGCCAGGCCAAGCACTGATCCCTGTGGGACTCCACTGGTGACTGGCTTCCAGCTGGATGTGAGACCATTCACCAGCACCCTCTGAGCTCGTCCATCCAACCAATTCCTAACCCAACATAAAATGCTTCAATCCAGTCCACGCTCCAAGAGTTTCTCCTGAAGCTTACCATGGGAAATCACGTCAAAAGCTTTGTTAAGGTCCAAGTACACAACATCCACAGCCTTTTTATCGTCAACCAAGTGAATCGTCAGATCATAAAAGGAGATCAGGTTGGTCAGGCAAGACCTACCTCTCCTAAATCTGTGCTGACTGGGTCTAGTGTCGTGGTTATTTTGCAGGTCCTGTGTAATAGTACACAGGATTATCTGTTCTTTGCCCAGGACTGAGGTCAGGCTGACAGGTCTATAATTACTCAGATCATCTTTCCTGTGCTTCTTGTGGATGGGTGTCACATTAGCCAATTTCCAGTCTTCTGGTACATCATCAGTGAGCCGGGACTTGGTAAATTATGGAGAGTGGCTTGGCGAGTTCATCTGCTAGGTCTTGCACCACCCTAGGGTGGATCCCATTTGGTCCCATAAACCTGTGAGGATCCAAGCCGCTCAGTAAGTCTCTGACGACCTCCTGTATTACAGGCAGGTAGTACTGCACCCCTACTCCTTCCTTCAGGAGTCCAGTTGTCCTGCAGGCAGTCTGCCTTACTGTTAAAAACAGAGGCAAAGAAGGTATTAAGCATCTCTGCCTTCTCCTTATCTTTAGTTACTATATTCCCCTCTGCATCCAATAAGAAGTGAAGGTTGTTGCAGCCTCTCTTTTTACTGTTGATGTACTTATAGAAACATTTCTTGTTGTCCTTTACAGAAACAGCTAGGTTGAGTTCCATCTGGGTTTTGCCTCTCTAATTTTTCTCCTGCATGACTTGACAACCTCCTTAAGCACACCCTGACTTACGTCCCCTGATTTCCCAAAGGCTGTACAATCTCCTTTTTCCCCCTGGTTCTTTCAGGAGCTCCTTTTTCATCCAGGCCGGCCTTCTACACCTCTGACTTGTCTTTCGACATATTGGGACCGCCTTTCTCGTCACACTGTTGATGAAAACTCTATTATCTCATGGTCACTGCATCCCAGATTTCCTCCGACCCCAATGTTGCTAACCAACCCTTCCCTATTTGTACACAGTAGGTCGAGCACGGCCTCACCCCTGGTAGGCTCACTCACCCAAGTGTGCTACATGAGTCTGTCAATGAAACATAATGCGTGATGGTAGCTGAGGCAGAATCATTTATTCACAATAAAACTTTTAAAATTAATTTTTAGCTGTGCTCTTCCTATTTATTTAAGACAGGAGAAAATGTGGAATTTTGGTTTTCCAAAATTTTAGGTTCTTATTATGACTCATCGTGTTAATGGCAACTATGGGATTATATGTGCTGTGGGGCAAAGCCACTTGAATTAAAGGAATTTAAGGCTGTGGATGTCACCACTGTTGTGGGATCTTTCAGAAGTATGAAAGAATGAGAGGGATCTTATAGATTCAAAGAATACAGATTTTCTTGTCTTGCACATCGAATGGAAAGCTACTAACTGAGGAAAACAATTACAATAAACTGCATACAAATATTTTGTCCAAGGCAAGTATTGTTGGAGCAAAAATGTCCAAAGCCTATTCTGAATTCTCTGAATTTCTAATGGTAGCTCTTTTATGCCCCAGCAGCTGGCTTCCTTTATCAGAGATATCATGGATGCTAGATATTTGGCTTAATCCCAGTTTGAAGTTTTCTTTCCAATAAAAGGTTGAATAGGTATTGTGTTTCCTACCTTACTAAATGCGTGCTGAGGTTATCCTCTGTCACTTGCTATGCTTATTATCACTGCATCCCCAAAGAATCATCGTCTCTGATGCAGTGCTCTCAGAAGTGTTATTTCATCATTGAAAAGATGGATTCCAGATGAAAGGGCACTCTACAAAAATAACATTTCATTTCAGGAAGATAAAAGCAGCTGCCTGTGGCTAGGTCTGGATTGTGCTACTTTTCTTGCACTTCCCTATTGATTTTTGAGCTTTAGGCCTTCCTTTGGCCTAAAATGAGGAATAATGTGAATTCAGAAAGACTGCAGCCATAAAAGAACAGAGACAGTGTGAGATGTAGATAAAGAGCAACCTTTGGGGTACAAAATGACATCTAGAGTGAATCACCGGTCAAGAAGAAAGGATAAAGCAGGACAAAAAGAAAAACAGAAGGAAAGAATGTGAAGTCAAGCTTTGAAGGACTTGCTCCTGTTGTGGTCATACATGGTAAATCTGTGTCCTATGCCACTGAAGCAAAGTCATGAACAAACTGTCTTCTTGGCAGTTTAGTGTAACAACAAAATTTGGACTTTATGGTTCTAGGATTCCAACAAAACTGGTTTGGTCTTTGTCTGATCTAAGAAAAAAATATGTTCCTGAAATAAGACTTGTCAGGCACACACTGTTCATAGGGCTAGAGTGCTTTGACCTTGTAGCAGCTGTGCAGCAGCAGTTCACACACAGAGCAAGAGAACTTCTATTAAGTAAAGGATGTAGAAACTCATCAGCTTGGCAACAGGAATAAAGTTACAATTGCTCAGCTGTTGTGCACCCCTACATTCAGCTCTGCCCTGAGTTGTGAGTGCCCTTAATTTCTGCATTTAGGCCGCCTCCCAAGTCAATGCAGTGGGACCTCCCTAAGCTGGGCTACCAAACAGAATAGGGTAGGTCATCCCTTATTCCACAGTGGTCCTTTCAGTCACTGTGGGGAAAAAAAGAATCTGCTACTGAGAAGTGATTTCTCTGTAATATAAATAGCAAAGAGCACTTGAGTCTTACAGGTAGTACCTTGCTTTCCTAGGAACAGAACAGCTCCCCCGGCCATGTGCTCTCTCACCATCTTCTGAGTCATGTCCACATCTGGAAGAGTTACGGTAACTTAGTAGTGTCCCTGTGGATTTCTGGGCATTATATTGTGTCAAAACATGCTGAAGGGTATTTTCTACTGAAAAATTGTTGACAATAAGGAAGCTGGTGCTTTCTGCCAGGTAGGTCTTCTGAGCTGCCTGGCTTCTCCTGCTTAAGGGCTCCCTGATATGCCCACCTTGTGAGCTAACACATTCTTGAACTCTGATTTTTATGGCTCCCTAGATTTTTGACTCACACCTCCACTGGCTTGGCAGCAGCTGGCAGCCTGGATGATTGAGATTTTGTAGAGATTTACTTCTATTTCTCCAAAAGTATTTTTTGGGAATTCCTTTTGGCAAACATTTGGCATTTTTAAATGACAAAATGATTTTCCATTACGCCATCCACATGCAAAATTTTTCACTCAGAATGGGACAAGGGAAAGGAAGAACACACTTTCATTTTTGTACACCAGACACTGGGTATGTGTTCTGTCTTCACAAGTCTACAGTTGCAGTCAAAATAAGGCTTTTACAGAGAAATTATAGCACTCTACATATGTGTGATCTTACTCATTTCAGTTTAGCACAAAGGAGTTGTAACACAGACATGAAACAGTCACCGTACCAGAGCCTGTGCTAGTTCCAAGAAGAATATAGGTATTCTGGGAAAAAGTGGAGGCAACATAAAGGTTTGAGGTCTCTTAGCCTGATACCCAGAGTCTGGTGTTTCTGAACTTCTCCTTTTGCCTCACAGGAATTCTCATTAAAAGAGTAACAACTAGAGACACCTCAGAGATACCTCAATCCCTAACCAGTCCTTGACCCCCTGAACTAGGAAACTGGGAGATTTTTTTCCCATTTGATGATCTAAATCAGCATTAAGAATATTTGAGTCAAACTTCTTGAACTGAGAAACAAAGCCAAGTGTAAATTAAAGAATGAAATTATTTAAAGTGCGGTCTTTCTTAAAAACACACACAGTTGTTCAAAACCATTGTTATCTCTTTTGACAATCTTTATTATAAAGCAGTTCTAGCTCAGGTTGGACTGGATTTCATGTATAAAATATGAGATGAAGTGAGTCCTTACACAAAGAGTTTGAACTAGAAGTTTAAAATGTTGCAACAGAAAAAGAAGACAGGCAGGAGGATTAATAGGGGATTTTACTGATCTTGATCAGTAGCACACAGAGATCTTATCTCACATACCTGCTCAACAGGTCAGAAAAGAGGCAAGATTTGAAGGCCTAACTTGGAAGAGTAGCAGAGGAAACTGTGTTTACTAAGAGCAGGACAGCATTTGCGTCAAAACCGTTTATGCAACATTTTACTTTTTCTTATTGTTCCACATGTAACCATAAGCCTTATGCTCTGGTGATCACTCAAAACCTGATCTTAATTCTTAAAACAGTTCCTGACGTTGTTTTGGCTGATACAGATTTATCTGATAATTCTTGAGCACAGGAGTCAATCCAGGCCAGGAACTAGTTGCAGTAGAAACTGCAGGAGTCCATGATTTTTAGGAAGCTGTGCATGGACAATGGCACTCCTTGCAGTTGATCCTGAAGCAGTGAGTGGTCCTGACAACATTAAATATCTGTAACCTGTATGTTTACAATACATCTCACACTGGTTCCAGTTACAATTGGAAATGGACAGGTGTTCTCTGTAGTAAATCTTTCGGCATCAAGCAAAGGACTCCTGTTGTGGCTCACTGCCTGTGAAATGTCGGCCTGAGAGACAGGTCTTGTTATCACATTGACAGTCTGTGAAAATGGGACAGAATTCAATTCTCCAGTTTCTTCAGCATGAATTCTCTCTATTTGTTTGCCTTATTACTGTCTGATCACAGAAACACAGACTATTCTGAGTTGGAAGGGACCCACAAGCATCATTGAGTCCAGCTCTTAAAAAGGGCACCACTGCCTCCCCGGTGGGAATTGAACCCTGGGTCTGCTGTATGAGAGACGAGAACACTCACCGCTGTACTGAAGTGGATTTTCGATGATCAGATGCAAAAATAATCTCAGCTGGAAGAGAACACCTAAGTGTTTTTCTGTTCTTCCTGGATCATTTAATTAATGATCCTCACATGAAAAACATGTCAATATGCTGGGGGGCAGAGATCTTCTGACCTTCCCATTTTCTAATTGTCAGTAGTTATTTTTCACTTCATACAGTGCTTTAATCAATTGACTATAGAATCAGTCTCTATTTGCTTGTTCTCTTGGCTGTACATTTCTTACTTTTTATCTTGTATGTTGTCTTGTTTCAACATAGGTCTCAGAAAATGTATTGAAGACCAGCTCTCTTTTTATGTGGGGTGAGTGTCTCAGTGGTAAGAACATTTCCTGAGAGACAAAAGTTGTGAATTCAAAGTGCCTTTGAAGTGCTACAACCATTCATAGATGTTGTTTTTTCCAAAAGCATGAACATTTCCATAACTGGCAGATACTGGCTGTGAGGAGTTTTTCTACTGGGATATACACCAGTTACAGCAGTGAGGCTGAGTTCATGTGTGATGCAGGCTTTTTAGGCACACAGTGTTTTGTGTCATAGAGCCGTAGAAAAATTTAGGTTGGAAGGGAATCACAGAATCACAGAATCACAGAAAATTATGAGTTGGAAGGGACCCACAAGGATCATCTAGTCCAACTCACCATCTAATACCCGTACAGTGACCGAGAGCACATCCCAGAGCGTAATACCAACCTAGATGCCTCACAGTCTAGCAGGCCACTCCGAGCTGGAAGGGGCCCAGGGTCATCCAGCCCTACACCCCCCAGCTAGACCATGTCACTAAGCTCCTCGTCCAGTCTTCTCTTAAACACTTCCAGGGATGGCGACTCCACCACCTCTCTGGGCAGCCCATTCCAATATGCAATTACTCTCTCTGTGAAAAACCGCTTCCTAACGTTAAGATTAAACCTCCCCTGGCGTAGCTTGAGGCTGTGCCCTCTCATTCTGGTGTCATCAGCCTGGAAGAAGAGGTC
>WEKX01017890.1:57495-68802 GCA_013390025.1 Pitta sordida
AGCTCCTTCCATGCCACTGCTGATCCAGTTGTCTTGCGGGCAGTTTGTTTCGTTATTAAAAACAGAGGCGAAGTGTGCTCACCTCCCCTTTTTTGCAAAGATTGTATATCCTCTTTTTCTCCCCCAGCTCCTTCAGGAGCTCTTTGCTCATCCAGACTGGCCATCTGCCCCTCCGACTCACTTTTCGGCACATTGGGATCGCCTGCTCCTGTGCCTTCATGAGCTCATTCTTAAAGTATGTCCAGCCCTCCTGGACCCCTCTGCTATTAAGGGCTTTTTCCCATGGTACCCTCTCAATCAAGTTCCTAAACAGCTCAAAGTCAGCCCTCCGAATGTCGAGCATGGAGGTTTGATTTGTGCCACTCTTGGCACGTAGCCGATTGAGAACTCTATGATCTCATGATCGCTGCATCCCAGATTTCCTCCAACCACAATATCACAATCATCTAGTCCATCTCCCCACTCGGGGCAGGGCCAACTTCCTGTTAGGTCAAGTTGCACAGGACCTTGTACAGGTGAGTTCTTTGGATCTCAAAGAAAGCAGAACCCACTACTTCTCAGGTTCCCTCTTTCAGTGCTCCACTACCCTTATTAAAATGTCCCTTTCCAAAGTATGTGATCAACCACTACATTTTGTCCTTTTATTGTGCATCTCTGAGCACTACTCTCTGTGTTCCTCTTTAGGCAGTGAAGAACAGTCCTCTTTATGCCTTTTTTTTCCAGCTAAATAAACTCTTTTCCTTTAACTAGTTCTTTCTATGCTTTAGACTCGTTAGTCTCTCATTTACCCTCCAGAGGACTCCCTCCAGTTTGCCTTATATGAAAGGGTCCCAAGCCATACAGAATATTCTAGATACGAGCTCATTCATGAATGATAAGTAAAAGGAAATAAACACTTGTCTTCTTGCTATATATGGTTAGTCTTCATTGCTGCAATAATAATCTGTTCATTCACGTTCAACTTGCCCACTGTGATTCCCTGGAATATTTTCTGCAGAGCTATCTAAAGAGACAATTCCCAGACTCTGTTGTTGCATGAGGTTATTCCATTTCAGTTTCAGGTCTTTGTGCTTGACTTTATTCAGCATCACGAGTTTCTGTCTGGTTCATTTATCCAGAATTTGGATCCCTTTGACAACCCTGCCTTCCATGGTGTCAGCTGCCTCTTCCAGTTTGGTGGCATCCATGAATGAGCTAGGGTGCCTTTCTTCACATCACTCAGGTTGCTGATAATGGTGTTAGACATATTACCCCAGCCCTGAATCAAGGAGCACACTCATAATTGGCCACCAGCTATATTTTGAGTATGACCCTTCAAGCCCAACTGTCCAGCAGTTTTTCCCACCAACCTTATATTCTTCCCTCTACTCCACATCTCCTCAGCTACAGACACATGGTGAAAGAGTATGTCAAAAGCCTTACTGAAATCAAGATGAATGATCTTTACTGTTCTCCCCTTATCAAGTCTTTCATCACAGGTGGCAATCAGGTTGAACAAACACAATTTTCCTTTGATAATGCTGTGCAGTCATTTATTACCCGTCATGCACCAGGGAATGTCTTCTACAAACTGTTACTTATCATATCCAATACTGCATCCATCCTCTGCAAAAATATTAAGCCTTGGAAACAACAGCAACATCTTTCCAGGCAGTGATTTTAATGTGTAGAAACGTTAATATATAATTAAATTTCCTTGTGTGCAATGAGGAAAATAACAATATTGGATAATTCTTCGCAACCTTGATGATTGTGTGTCATGCACAGTATAAAAGGGTTAACAAGCAGATTTGTGCTGTTTCTCATTAGGGGAAGTTCAACATTTAGCTTTCAGACTTAAAGGCTATCTCATATCATATGTATGCTGCCACATATGTAATTTGTTGAGTAGGACTAGTTACATTGTGGAGATGGCATAGAAATTCCTAACAATCTTTCCTGCCCATAACAGCTTTCCAGAAGACAGAACATAATGCTGCCCATGCACGTTAAATCTTTGGATGAGCTAATATAAATACTTCTGCAGTTCTAATTTCCTCTTGTGTGTATTTTTTCCTGGCTCAGACTCACTGACTTAATTTTCTTCTTCATTCTGTTCAAGACTTGTGATTTTTTCCAAGCTACTCACATTGGACTCTTCTTCACTGTGGAAATTGTACCTTCATTACTACTTTTTATTAGCACCCTGAGACACTTGCACTGACTGCCCTGCTGCTGCTCTGTGACCAGATTATTATACTAATAATTGTATTATGGCATTTCCCAAAAATAGTGACAAAGATCTTCTACTGGACACATCTAAGGGAGTTCTTGCAAGTACACAGAAAGCTCTTCTTGTAGAGTTTACATTGGAAAGAACACAATTAAAAATTAACATCTACAAGAAAGTTAAGCTTGCTTTCCTACTCTGTTGACCGGAGAGATGAACCAGTTAGTGTCTCTCTATCTGTTTACTTGCCTTTGAAAGGTATGTAAAGATTTGCTCAAACTCCTTTTTCACAAGATGTGTATGGTGCTACATTTAACTAAGCAAAACATAGAAATGAAAGGCTCCTTAGTGTTCATAATTGTGTAATCCCTAAACTAGTGCATGCTTGTTTCCCAGTGTAGACTGAGGCATGCTATGGCCAGTTCAAAGGCATGTAGAGAGCAGACCCAGCAGTTTCTCAGCCTTTGATTTTGATTCAAAATATTTTTTTTTAAATTCCACCATGTATAGGAGGTTGACAAATGGCTAGCCTTGCTGTTTTGTTTCATTCAGCTGCACTTCTAGACCTCTATTCCTTTTTTGTTTTTTGTTTCTCAGTAGAACATTGTGGCTCCTTAGGGCTTCTGTAATGAATATCTGCTTTCAGACTCAGACTTTTACTTGTACGGGCATTTTGTGTACTTGCAAAATAAACTCCATAGCACCACTCATGGGCTTAGTGTATTAACCATGACACAGACTGTTTTAAACAATCTTCCTGGCTTGGCATGAATTGGTATGAGCAGCGTAATCACTGTTTAGCAGTGAGAGAGAGAGGATCATTCTAGTCAAGAAATAAAAACACCCAAAATTACGAACACGGGCCTGGAGCTTTAGCCAAAAAATAAAATGCATCTTTTCCATATAAGTTATACAGAAATTAAGTTATATAACTTCATCTGCAAGTTATACATATGAAAAATTCTTTACTTGATCTGTGTCTTTTCTCTGTGTAGTTAAAACAATTTCTTGAGCTGTAGAAGTAGCTTGTCACTTGGACTCTGTGACAGGCTGACTTCTTCAGTAAAAGACCAGCTTTTCAACATTCCTACATACATAAAAGAGCAAATAAGCTGCCTGTCACAAGTGCTTTACTACATTTAATTGTCAAGCCTTTCTATCAAGCTAATTTATATTTTATGTCTCTGCATTTTCAGCCAGTCTTACTCACACTCCTTATTGTTACGATCTTAGGCTTAGGGTTTCCTTATATGTTGGTGTGCATTTGTCCACATCTTAATTTAAGAGGAGCACAGATCCTTTGGTTTGTCACCAAGAGAGCACTGAGTAACTCCTGCGCCACTTTTATTTTGGGAATGTTTTAAGAACAGGGTTGCAGAGAAGTTTGTGTCTACTAGCTATTTTCTTCAGAACACTGCTATTCCTTTTACTGCTTCCATTACAAAACACCGGAGGAAAGGTATTTTTCATTAAAGATAAAATCCAGGAACACATGCAACTTTCTGGTTTTGCTTTGCCTCTGAATGATGAAATCAGAGTATGTATAAAAAGGCTTCTTACATTACTTGCAGAACAAAAGCCAACTAAGTTGCTGGCTTGTAAAAAGGAAAAAGAAAGCTTTGAGATGAAAGAAAGTTATATTTTCCTCACTCATAAAAAAACGTTTGTTTTTTTTTGTTGTTGTTGTCGAGTGGTTTTATGTTTTGTTTTGTTTTTTTTTCAATTGAATTAAACCCTTGAAAAAGTGCAATTTCACTTCAAGACATTTTGGTTCATATCACAATGTTAATTTTAATTAAGCAATAAGACCAAACAGGGCTTGAATTATTGTGCAATAATTTACGCTTAGGTGCATTCTCAGGCATGAGCCTGCAGGCTGACTGTTATCAAATCACAGAGTGTTTCATATAAATTATGCTGTGGTTAAAAACAAGAAGAAAAGAAAAAACACTAAAGGAAAACAATCTAAGCTAAGAGAAATACAAAAATGTATATAGGCTACATGAGACTATGCTTTACAGAGACCATATCTGAAAGCTCAGGCGTCCTCTATCCTTGGCTCTTGGAGTCACTGGAGGAGGTTCAGCGTCTGAAGTGGAGTTTTGGGGAAAGCTGTTCCTGTCTCTTCTTCAGGGGTGGGTAGGCATGCTGCCGCTCCCCAGAGCCAAGCTTTTCCCCCACCAAAGAAACTTTTCCAGGAGTCGTGGTATTCAAGATGCAAGGAGAATGAGACTTAAAAGGGCTGAATCATGGACTTGGACTTAGCTGCAGGGTGAATGCCAGGATGTCAGAGCTCAGCTGGGATTAAAAAACCACAGAGAACTGGTAAAAAACCCACACTTGACAGAGGGGATCCAGTTACTGACTAAATTCCCATACAGGTTACCTGAATTTTTAACTAAAGCTTGGTTAAACTTGCATCTCCCTGTTAGACTAAGTCCCATATCTAGTGAAGGCCACATAAGTTTTCCCTGGAGAAAAACCTTTTCATGACAAGAACATCACACACAACATTGATTACTTTGTTCACCCACTCTCAAAAAAATGCTCTGAAAACCACCTACAGCAAACAAGTAAACAAAGCAGAGAAACAGAAAATATAAAAGCAACAATGAAAAAACAAATATTCCTCAGGAAACAGAGATTCTTGTAAAGAATTTTAATGAAAAAAGAAAAGGACTGGTCATTTTTAAAGGTTGAGAGAAGCTTAAAAATGTCTGATTAATTTTTTTTTTCCAAAGGGACTAAGATATTATTACCAGTGAACAGTAAGCAATATAATAATAATAAGATAGCCCTTGGATGTAAAGCAGAAAGAGAGAGAGAAGTCAGAAAAGGTTGGGAGTTGAAAGTTGTAATGATTTTTGGAACTTCAGAAGACACTTGCCCTAACCTTGAGGAGAGAAGAAGTAACCAGAACATTTGTTCTGTGCACAAAATATGCACAAAATGCTCCCTTAATGACCATGGAAATTGGGAAACAAAGCCAGCCACACAGTAGTACTAAAATGTATGGCGAATGTCATTCAGCAGCACTGAATCAATCAGAATTTCATCTTAATCATATTGCCTTCCCAAACAACATTTTTTCAGATTTTTGTCAAACACAGATAATATTTTTCTTTCTAATGAGGAAGCAAAAGAATCTAGAAACAAAACAGGCATTGTCTATACTGCCCACATTTGCCAATGTTTAACTCATACAAAGTTAATGTGAGTGACCTATAGCTCTTAACAAAGCATAGAACCTACAGTGGTTTTCCTGTCACCATCAACTCAAAAAAACCCAAGTCAACAAAACTAGTCGTTCAAGCACATTTTCCCATTTCATTATCAATATCTCTTAAAGCCTTGTAATTCACTCCAGATCAGCATAAGAGTGTTGCCCAATGAATACGTTTTTTTAAATTTTGAAGGTGTGTCCATCAGGACAAGATTCCTTCAGGTTTAAACCATCAGTATCACAAGTCCGAACTAGAAGTAGAGGGAAAACCAGAGGTGTAAAAGAGGGAGAAAGGAAGGGGAAGTCAGAGAGACAGAGAAAATGATTATAAATATGTCAATAAACTTGGAGAGTGTTAGCTCCATTGGCAAACTCCAGACTTAGGCAGTAGCCAATACTAGTATGTGAGCAGCTCTCCAGTTGCTAGATGGCAAGAAAAATATCCAAAAATAGATTTTTCTAGAATAATGAAATGCAAAGAAATTGATTAAAATAAGTCCTGTGAAATGTCAGGAGGAGAAATACCAGAAAACATTGGAGGGGTAGAACTCAGCAGCCTTCACAACATCCATCCTGTTGAGGTCCTGTTACATCCCAGACATAGCACCATCTCACTTGTTCCTGCCAACATGGACAGCTTGAGGAGGGTGCACCAGTACTGTGTTTACTCCCTGTTCTCATTGCTTAAGGCTGACATTCCATTCCCAGAGGTACTTCCACCATTGGGAGAGGGTTCTAAGGGAGCTCTAGGGTACATGGGAGGTTTATCTATATGAATGTTCTGTCAGGAAAGCTCTGGTGCAAACACTAGGCTGACTGACAGTAGTACCCCCAGAAAAATGAGCACTGTGAATAATAGTAGAAGATCCTTAGAATCTACTTTAGTACAGTGGTGAGTGTCCCTGCCTGCCATGCGGGAGACCAGGGTTCGATTCCTGCCAGGGAGGTAGTGGTGCGGTTTAAGAGTTGGACTCAATGATCCTTTTGGGTCCCTTCCAACTCACAATAATCTGTGAATCTGTGAATCCTAGTTTTTTAACCCTCGATCTATCAGGATTTTGCACTGCAGCTCTGAGAAAGCTGCTTTTCTTACCTGTTTTGACCTCCTCCTCTACAAAATGGGACTGGGAATACTTTTTTTTTTTTTTTATGTTTGCTTTTTTCTTCCATTCCTCACACAAATGAAGTCAAATTTTTCTGTGTAATTATTTTTGGGTTTGATTTCTTTTACTTTGGATGTTTATCTTTCCAGTGGAGAAGGATAAGGGGAGGAGAACACATCACCAGGTATTAATCTGCACCCCATAATTTAAGTTAAAGACACTATCTTTGGAACAGAGCTAACACCACTGAGCTACCATCTCCAAGATCTTATCTGTCTGTCCTATGCAGAGTATTGTGGCTGTTGAACTCTTGAAACTCCTGAACTCTCAAAAACTTGAACCTTAAAAATTTTTCCCGATGAAAATTTCAGTCAAGCCATCCAAGTTTCCATAAAGAGGACAGTTTTGAAGAACAAGATTTCTAATAAAATTCAAGTTTAAAAATAATTCTTAATGAACCTTCACTTTAGTTCAAAAGGAAAACAGGTACAATAAGTAGTATTGGCATTTTCTGAAAGAGCCTATGGCTGTTATGCTCCCAGGCTAGCAAAGACTAACAGACATGGGGAGTGCAGAAGAGAAATCCCACTCAACTCGCTTGGTCCTGCCCTCATCATAAGTGTTGTCAGTTCTCATGCAACATCACGATCTACTTATACTGCTTACTGTGCTTCCTCAAATGTCACAATGTGTTCAGTCCAACATATAATAAATGACTACACTCCAGAGCAAATACAGCCCTCACTGCACAATTGTATCTATGGCATGAGTATCCTGCTGACTCTGCATAGGCAACGATGCAAAGCATGGGGTTTCTTTTTTTTTTCCCATTTCAGATTGAAGTTTTTCAGTAAGGCTCTCTCTATAGCTGTCCATGCATTTTTAGAAGTCTCTTGCAAAAACTTATTAGTCTATTTTCTATATTCTTTCTGTTCCTTTCCTCCTTTGTACGAATGTAATCCATTTTGTTTTCTGAGTTGCTTGAACAGAGCACTGTCTGCCATATTAACTATATATTAACTACATGGCAACTTCAGTAGTACTTCATGTCTTAGTGAAGTACACTCTACAGTGTTCCCCGATTTCTCCTGTTACCTCTCTACAACCCCAAATATGTGTCTTTATCATTGCAATTTCAATAATGATTTTTGTTCCTTGGGAGGAGTGGTCAGCTTGAGGGATGGGGGGAATACTGTATCCCATTCCTGGGCCTACAGGAGCCTCTGGATTGAACACAGAGAATTCCAAAATTACCCCTTCCTGCTTCTGGCAAGTGATTTGAGATCTGCAGTTGAAAACTGCTAACAAAGACCTAGGTATTACTGATCAATATTTTTTACAGGTGGATATTTGCAAAGTCTTACTTAAATTTCACCTGCCGCCCTCTCAAAATATACACAGAGAAGGCAGTAAGAAAGTGAGAACAAGAGACAAAGAAAGCTGCTACAGCACAAAGGTAGATCTGGAAATTAACAAAAGCCTCTGCCTCTCAGTGTACATTCTTGTTTACTTGTGCCAAATCCATTCCTCATGTAAACCTGTTGCCTGAGGAGGTTAGGTGCTGTGGCCACAGTATCTTTGCCAATTCTGAAGACTTTATTATTTATATACTTATATAATTTGTTGCAATAGTCTAGAGAAGAATAATATAAAGGAAGCATTTTCTTGTGACCCATTTGTAGGAATTCTAAGATGCAGAAGATATGTGGCATAAAAAGCTTAATGGTTCCTCCCTTAAATGTGTATTGTTTCACAATGGACTGGAATCTCTATTTCCTTGATTAGTAGGGCTATAATGCCTAGGAAAGAGTAGAACAGTTGGGCCAACCAGAAATAAAGAGCCAAGAAAAGGTCAAAATGGTGGAGCACTTTATTGTATTTCTTGAAAGATCTTGGGTATTAAATGTCATGTGCAACCTTTGTTGTGAAAATTAAGTAACAAGCCACCAGTGTGACCCTCTCATTTGAATGAGAGTCGTGTCGCTTTTTCTAATGCTCTTTTGTCAGGATTTAAAGTGGGAGAGAACACTGTTTATCTTGTAAGATATTGAAATAATATGTACAATATATTCAGGAAACAGAGGGAAAGTGAAAAAATCAGGGAAAAAAAAAGATCCCTTGTTAGATAACTGCTTTTCAGGCTTGGTGTCCTAAAATGTATTTTGTGCTACAACAAATCAGATGATAAGAGTTCAATACATACTGGTTGTATTGTTGTTTTATTAAGATGCTTTCAACTTTGGCTTTTGACTACCCCCAGTTCACTTAGCAGTAGCAACAGGCTTGTCTCAGTATAAGCAGACAGTTCAGTGAGTGAGACAAAGGAAACACACACTGAAAGAAAAGAAATAAGCCTTTTCTAGAAACATTACTTCCCAGCTGAGCTATAGAGCCTTTTACAATGCTCAACATTGTCTTTCCATATCATCATAGCACTGCCTTAGAGTCTTTCAATCAATAATAGATCTTATACTTTCTATAGAAAATTCAGCTTGGTCATCAGTTCTATGCCCAGTACCTCTCTGTTCTGGCAGCTCTTTACACTGCCGTATCCCACTTGGTCTTTATCAGTTGCATTCTCTGCTTTCAAAATTTCCCAGCATAAAATATTTTCTGGTCACTGAAGGGCACGTTTGGAGACTGTTACTCTGCCGTCACCTTTTCCTTATTAACATTCTCTTATCTTTTCAGTGGGTGCATCTACTGGCAAGGCAGCTAGGGAAAATGATATGAAAATCTTCTCTGGAAAGCCAGGCTTGCCAAAGATCCAATGAAACTTGCTTTATTTAGGCACATAAGAAAAGCAGGAAGTAGAGAGACAATGCGAATGGAGGCTCTCACCTTCTATAAAAGACCCAGCTTGGGTTATCTAATGAAGCATCGTGTTTCTACTTCATCTTTCCCACAAATAGTTCGTTTCTATCTGGAAGGAATCATCAAAAATATTTTTAAAGTTTTGCAAGTTTGCCTGTAAGTGTAGAAGACCCTTCCTTCAAGATTATTTTGAGGTTTACTTTGCTCAGGAAGTCTCTCCTGCCTAGAAGAGGTACCTTTCCCAGAGATACATAAATGTTTTTCTACCTCTGCATTCCAGAGAAGCTCTCTCTGCTACTGAAAGAAGATAAGCTCCTTGCAGACACCATTGAAGTTCCCCCCCCCGCCCAGCAACAGGGCCCGGGGATGATAAAAGTCTCAAAGAGAACAGAGGTGTGTCTTTTTCCCAAGGTCCAGTGTCTGTAACAGTGTTAGGTTTAATGTTCTTTAGTGTTCTTGTCTTCAGAAATAATTTTTCCTAAATCCTTCTACTCTTAGTGTTTTGAGGGGATACGTGTGTTATCTTTCCTTCACATGGCCATGATGTAACTGTTAGTTCTGCATCCTTGCAGTGTGGTTAGTGTCGGACATGGTTTAACTTCTATGAAAATGGAAAAACTCTTCCAGTTGAGCAGAATCACAGCAAACTGCCATTAGGACCAAAGCAATTTGTCTCTGACTGTACTGACAGACACTGAGGCACTGGCTTGATGCTGCCAGAGAGACAAAGTCACAGTGATTATGTCCATCTTGCAGGAACACATATGGACACTCCCTGCAGCCCTGTCCTTGATGGTGTAGACTGGAAATTGGTTGTACACCTTGAAGTTCCTTTTCTTGTTGCATGATTCAATTTTTTTTCACCTGAAAATGCAGGCACGAAAGGATGAGATTTCATATCTTTGCATTTACCTCAGTATAGAGTAAGGGAATGGCCAGAAAACCCATCAGAGGTGAGAGTTGTTGCCTGGTAAGTTTTCCTAGTTCCGTCTGTAAGGATGTATTGTACACATATCTCCACTTAGGCTGGTGTGGCAACTAGTCCAGGCTGAGATTATTTGCTGTTCATTTGCTTTTTCTCCTGAATTTTGGTTTCTCCTGTGCTTAGCAAAATAGCAGCGGTCTAACATGATCTCTTAGATGAAAAGTATAGAAGTCAGACACAAATATGAGCAGAAGGACAAGGTTAGTTCCAGCAAGAGCAAGCTATAGGTGCCATCATGTAGGAAAGAGAATGAGAAATTAAATACCTAAATTATGAATAAGGAAAAGGTAACTACATACTACATATTTATAGATCTTCAGCAGAAGATTGGAAGTGACTGAATGGAAGATTTCATGTAATATGCTTTGCCTCCTACCCAGTTTCATTCCATTGAGCTTTATTTTTTTTTTTAACCCTTACCTTTAAGAAGAACCCGTAAGTCTTTACCTCCTTCTCTGGCCAAAGTTCTTAAATAACACATGGCTTTACCATGCCCACCCATGAGATTTCCTGCCCTCAACTCACTTTCCTTCTTTCTTATTCTTCCTCTCATATTTAACGGAAAGACTGAATAACTGTCTAGGAATGTATATTTTTTTGGTGTAGATAAAACCATTATCTCAAATAGCTCAATGCTGATACAGTTTTGCTGGATGCACAGATGTCAGACTAAGACAATATGTTGGACTCATTTTTCCATAACAATAAGCTTGGAGCTACAACTCAACAGGATAGAAATAAATCACATTTTCTCCCTTTATTGGTCTGTTCTCACCTTGACTGTTTGTCTCACGGACATTTTAAAGAGTTGCAGTAACACCACCTCACGTGATTCTTCCCCTCCAACAGGGACAACCAATAACATCATTCATGTCATCAGAAAGATGGCCAGACAGGATTTTTCACATATAAAAATTCTCTGAAAGTAATGAAAAAGGGAATAAGGGATGCTACCAAAATGAAATATGACACA
>WEKX01017890.1:73370-101811 GCA_013390025.1 Pitta sordida
TTTGCCACTTCAGGTTAAGCTTAATGTATTGGTAGAACAGTTCAGTGTCAAGCTTTACTATGTCAGATGATCTGTGAAGAGCTAGAAGGGTTAAGAGTTCCTTCCTTAGAAAATTATTTTGAAATTCCTGACACCTGGTGCAAACTGACAGAAGAAAAATATTTACTCTGAAAAATGTCAATATTTTATTACATTTCATGTCACTTATTTCTTTACTAACAATGTATCCTAAGTTGACTGAGGACAAGTCCTTTTCCACTGCAGGCACAGTAGCAGTATTCAAAGTAGAGAAATACCATGGAAAAGGAAATCACACCCTTAATTTAATATTTATTTTAATATTTTAATAATATTGTTCAAAGCACCAATTACATTTCAGATCAACATGAGAAGGTCATAGAAAAATATGGTTTTCATTTATGATCCACGAGGAAAAAATTCCATATTTTAGACTTAGATGCCAAGAGAATGGAGAAAGGATTTGCTGAAACCAACATCTTCACATCAGTAAATTGGCAGAGCAAAAATAATTATGCAAGATTTGAATGAAAAATATCTGGGCAAAACTGGAGTGGTACCGGCCAGTGAAGTAAAATAAAAAGTTGGTTGAACATCATCTCAACCACCCCATTGGAGGCATATACCTATTTATCAACATGTGACAAAATCTTTGGAAGAGGAGGATTTTATTTATCTGCTGATGAAATTGAGACAAAAAGATAATGTTGTTTTCTAAACACTGAGATAAGAGCGAACAGAAATGTGGGAAACATCCATTTAAGGCATCACTGTATCCACCAATGAATAAAACTTTCCCTAAAGAAATCACAAATGCCGAGCAAAAAATGTTAGGCAGCAGGCTAATGACGTATTTGATGACTTGTCCCAGTGTGAACATAACAGGTCTTTAGAGAATTCTTCTAGCTATTCAGTTGTGATGTTGATGTCAGTTTACAGCTCTTGTCCTAGTTTACAAAGCAATTAACAGATCAAGTCTTTCCTATATGAAAGACCAAATTTCCGTGACAGATGAAGAGATTGTAAATCCCAAACATAAAGACATCCATTCAGAAGAAGAAGGAGCTAGGAAATAAAGAGGCTCGCTATGGAACGACTTGGTCTTAAAGATCACGTAAATACAATTGCTGAACATATTTTATCATGCATTTTAAAGACCAGTCAGATCAGAATAATCTCAGATTTATTCTTAAATTTATATTTTTCCAAAAATCTTTATTCCAAACAGAATTTTAACTTCAAAGATGATGAAGTGGCAGTGGCATCAAGATTTTAATTTTGCTTTTGATTTGTATGTGGAAAATCCTTGCATCTTAACAATGACAACTACCACTGTGCTTAAAAAAATAAGATGTAATAAGGTGCAATTCTACCTGACAGTAGAAGTAAATTGTAGGTATGTCCTGGTTTAGGTTTTTTGCTGCTCTGGCAGTCGGGGGGTTAACAGCTCTTGCCTGGGCCTCAGTGCTGCCATGGCATTCAAGGTTATAGAGATAGAGGCGTCTCTGTGAATAATCATATTTGGGAGAGAAGAAAAAAACAACTTAGTAGTAAGATGTAGNTGTTGTAAGAGAAGGAGGGGTGGGAGGAAAAGGTTGCCTTTTAAATGATGCTTCCTTTGCAGTTCTCATCTTGTTAGTTAGTAAATAAATCCTTTATATTCTTTACTTGTACTTTGCCTTGCTTTTTTTGCCTGTGACCAGTTTATTTTCCAGTTTTTCTCCTCCAGGAGAGGTTGTGGTGAATCTCTGGCATCCAACCAAGGTAGAAGCATGACAAGGTAGAATTGAGAAATACCAGTAGAAGAATGCATTGATTTCAGATGCTGGTTCACAGTTATCTCAACTGTGGGTAGAGAGCGGTTAATGGGTTTTATCTCATGTGGAGATGGCCACACAGTGATTTAATTTATAACTTTCTTAATTATAAAAACAATGTGGTTCAGCCTTAACATGCAGCTTAGAGAGAATATCCACATATAGAGGACGACCTGCTAGGTAAAACAAGCATGACACTTGGGATCTGTGCTATATAACAACTGTGAGGATTTTGAGGACTAAAAGCAATTCAGTTCTAAAACACACTGAAAATTAAGTTTAATTGAATAGGTGAGTCACACAAAATTCCATTACTTTATTTAGGCAAACACAAAGGCTGACAAAGGATGGCATCACTGTAAAAGTCTGTTAAGCCCATGAATATTTATAAATTTGGTATAGAAAACTTTCCCACACTACATGTTAATTTATCAATGTTATTAATTTATTTATTTGAGATTTATATTTATTGTGCACACAGCAGAAACTAAAGGCTGGAGAGACTCTTGCCACTGAGGCAGTACAGCACTGGCACCAGGATTGTAGTCTGTAGGAGGAATAATAACTTTGAATATCAATGGCCATTGTACAGGTTGCTGTTGGCTTTGGTATCTCTGAACTGCAGTTTTCCCTTCTCTTGATAGACACCATTGTTCAGCCCTTGTCTTCCCTGACCAGTAACTGTGAAAAAGACATTTATGAGCTGTCCAGTCCTTTCAGACAATTGAGGTCAGAAAAATCTAGTATAATCAGAACTCTTGTCCTTTGCATTTGCCAATAATTTATTACTTACATTA
Source organism: Pitta sordida (assembly GCA_013390025.1). NCBI lineage: Eukaryota > Metazoa > Chordata > Aves > Passeriformes > Pittidae > Pitta > Pitta sordida. The sequence goes on from WEKX01017890.1 coordinate 76,003, forward strand.
TTGTGTCTTTCATTAAATTGGTGATGGTGAAGCTGGAGATACTATAAAAAATTACAGCTATTTTCATGTGATTGAAGGCAAATTTGGAGGCTGGTGCTCTACAGACATGAAATGAAGTAAATTGTGTCTTTAATCTCTTATATTAAAACCTAGCAATAAACTAGAAAATATGACATTGATCTGCAAGAACATGATGGGGACAAAGCAAGGAGTGGAGAAAAGCAGAAATTGCTAATGGTCACTTTAATCAATGAAATTAGAGATGGAAAGGCTGTTAGGTCAAGTATTCATCCAAGGCCTCTGACAGCCTATTTTCTTATCACTGAGAGAACAGTTTTCAATTTCATGCTTGATTTTGGCTCATCCTTCATTTCCAGCTAATCAACAAAATCTGGTTGAATTTCACAGTTCTGATATTATTTTTCCAGAAGGATTAAAGAAAAATGAAGAAGGCATGTTCAAAAATGGAGGGTTAAAAATATGAGGAGTTTCCATTAGAAAACACTTCCATAGCTTGCCCTAATCTATTGTGGCTTTACCTGGAACAACCTTACATTTATTCTCTGCCTTGGTTCTTAACAGCATCTTGCAACTTTGGGAGAATACAAGAATTTGGGAGGTAAGGCTGCGCACAACTGAGGTTCTCAATGAAGTAGGATTGTACTTTGTCATGACTTGGGTGCTTTCCAACAGGTGGCTACAAGCTTCCCAAGATATCACCACGAGCCTTCAGAAAAACAAATCATATTACTGAGGCTTGGGCACAGGCTTCAGCAAGCCTAAACTGGAGCAGTTGCCTTGTATGACATTTTGCGGACTCAGTAATAAGCCAGAAGAAGCAGGGAAAGTGCTCAACTGGTTCTGCCTCTGCTGATAAATGACCTTGGAGGTATGGGTTTTGAGGGGTACTGAAAGTTAGCACTCCAGTATATGTTTCTGCATGCAGATAAGCTGAGGTTCCTCACATTAAACCTAAGTAGGTCCTCTGCCTTACTAAAGCAACAGGTCCATATTCCTCTCTAAAGTAGTTCTAATTACAGTAATCCCTCGAATATTGTGGGGGCTTGGTTTCAGAATGATACTGCGATAGGTGAAATTTGCAAAGTACCAATTCATATATATGTAAATACGGCCCACCCCTCACCCCCTCAGCCCTGAGCAGTAGTAGCAAGCAGCAGCAAGCCAGAGAAAACAGCAAGCAGCAGCAAGTGAAGGATGAGGAGGGCTCCGCATGGCAGTTTGCTTAATATGCCTTTGAGCTTTGTTATAAAGCTTCCCCACTATTTTATTCATTTTGCAACAGTGTTATAAGCAAGTGAGTTCTTGGTGGCCCCCGAGCCAGCGGCACCTGCTGGTGCCACCCCCCCAACCCACTAGGGGCAAATGAAGGGAGAAGCTGGATAATGTCTTCACGGGGAAAAAACCTGCAATGAACTGAAGCTGCAATAGGTGAACAGCAAAGTAATGAGGGATTACTGTTGCTCCTCTCTAAATTAGCCATGTTTTTTATCAAGAAATCTTGAATGGGAAGGGAGAGGACTGCATGTAAAGTGGTAGAGAGGACATGCCTGTCTGTGCATCACAAAAATCAGACACAGATCTGTATCAACTCAGGGAGCTGGGGTTATTTATCCTGGAGAAAGGAACGTTGAGGATAGGCCTTACATTTCTCTACAACTACCTGAAAGGAGATTGTAGCCAGGCAGGGGTCAATTTCTTCTCCTACTAACAAGAAACAGGACAAGAGGAAATGGTCTCAAATTGAACCAGGGGAGATTTTGACTGGATATTGATAAAAATTTCTACAACAAAATGGTTCTCAAGCACTGGACCAGGTTGCCCAGGGAAGTGGTCACCACACCTGGAAGTCTTCAAAAAAGTACGTAGATGTGACACTGAGGGACATAGTTTAGTGGTGAATATGGTGATACTGGGGTTATAGAGGGGCTTGATGTTCTTATGAGAACATCCTAATGATTTCCAACTTAAATCATTCTATGATTATATGTATACCCTGAAAGACACAACAAAAGTTTGAGTCCTCTTCTCTATTCTCACCTTGGTGTTAAACAAAAAGATTGATTTAACGCAGGGTAGGTATAAGAAAACAGAGTAGTAGGAATAGGATTTAACTGTCTCACGGTGAGAGTGTAAACAAATTATATAATTTTAAGTACATACTCCAAATATCGCACTTACAAAGAAAGACGCTCTTTGAATTTTGAAAGACCAGAATGTTTCCCTGTGGATACCAGACACACCACCTTCAGAAACCAGACTTGTGCCTAGGCTAGATGAGCCTGAGGACCAGGAGACTGAAGCATGTTGTATTGGGTCTGTCTGAGCCCACAGCAGTCCTCGCAATGCTGTGCCTTGGAAGGGTGTTGATAACACACAAATGTTTTGACTACAGCTGGGCACACTACCCCTTCCCCCTAACTGAGGATGAGATTCTGGGAGGGCACACGAGCAGGCCAGCTGACTCAGACTGACCAAAGGGGATATTCCATACCATATGACGTCAGTTCAGATATAAAAGCGGAGGAAGGGAGCAAGGGAGGGGGACATTCTTCCTGAGACGCGTAGGGCCCTGCTTCCCTGGATGTGGATACTTCTGCAGATGGGGAAGTAGAGATTAGTTTCTTTTGCTTTGCTTCTGCGCGGGCTTTTGCTTTGCTTCATTTGCGCTATATTAAACTGCCTTATTCCAAACCACCCTTTGTATATCATCTTATTGTCGGGACTGAGTGACCATTCGGGCCCCTGGCTTCCAGCCAGGGTAAAACCCGTTACACATGTACAAAGTCTAGGTGTGGGGAAAGAGGGAAAATTTCAGGGGTAAAGTGCTGAATAAGCATTTTATTCAGGGCGAGAAAAAGATTTTACACATAAACACACAAAAAGATACTGAACACTAATATTGTTTGGGTGCTTTTCCTGTGTAAAGTGTCCAGTCTCTCTGGAGTCAGAGGTCAAAATTTAGGCAGAATTAGCTTTGCCCTTCATCCTTAGTTTTCATCTCCATGGGTATAGACCATTATTCAGCAGCACATGCTCCAGGAAGAAAGTCTCTCAGTGTGTGCCACTCCTCTGATCAAGAGCATTTCCTGACTCCATGTACCTCTATGACCAACTTAGGGGTTTTTTTTCTCATGTTCAGCAAGCCCTTCTGAATGATTATAAAAAAATTATGAAGTTGCAGCATTTTATCCCTTACATAATTTAATTTTGCTTTTTGCATCTCCCTACAGGAGAACACATATCTGTAAATGCATAAATATACACTATGTATAAAGCCTGGCTTTTCAGTGTTTGTTCCTTTTCTTCTACCCTGAATGGACTCTGTAAATATAAACAATAAGAAGAACCAACAAATTAGATCAAAAAAATGAAGAAAACTTAGTTCTAGGTCTCATCAGACCTGCTTCATCTGACATGCTAACTAAGGTCATTTTTCACATGCGTTAATATAAAAGTAGATGAGTAAGTCAGTGACACATATGTTGTTTATATTAGTTAGCACTTAAATCTATCACCTTGTCAGACATATGGGTAAGTTAGACATAGGTTAAGTAGGTCTGACTTGACATTAAAATCCTATATTTGTGATAAATACTGCATTATAAACAAGTATATGGTAAATGTGACTAAGTTTGCATTAAAATTCAGGGTAATATTGATGCAACACCAGGACTATTCTGTATGATACTGTGAACAGGTTCAAGGTTTATTTACAGAATACAATAGAACACAACAAAAAAATCTAATTAGCTTCTTTTAATTATCTCCCTTGGTAGATGTGGACAAATTTTATAACTTTGCATATTCAGAACACTAATCCCCCAATAATCATCATTTTTTCCTAGCTTAAGGTGGGGTTTGGGTGGCAAATTAAAGAACTTCCTTTTTTTGAAAAAGGAGTGATGTTCTTCCTTGGAAAGTCACTTCTTCCTAATAACAGAGTACTAAAGTCATCATGAACCATTGTAATAGGGTTTTTTTGGAGTATAAGCCTAAGAGAGTTGTCAGGTGCTCTAAAAGCTCTAAAATTCAGAAACAGTTTGAAAATTCATTCAGGTTTCTTTTAAAACACATCTTTATACATGTTTCAAGCCTTATTGTTTAGTCAGTATAATGGATGTCTGTACAGAATACCAACACCTCTGGTCCACTGTGTTCAGACCAATCTGCTGGCAGGAGACTGCACTGGGCCAGGACAAGTCCTATGCACTGGTGCGCACATATGTCCTCCTTCATAATGTTCCCATTGGTTATTCACTGGTTGTCACAACGGCTTTCACAGGTGAGGCTGGCACAGGGGCTCCTTGGCTTTTAAGCTCATCAGCTGTGAGCTGTTCATTACTAAGGTTCACAGGTTATTCTGAGCTGGAAGAGACCCACAGGATCATCTAGTCCAACTCCCAAGCGAACGCCCACACAGGGATTGAACCCACAAGCATGGAACCACGGGCACCACACTCCATCCGTCCAAGCCTCCCACTATGTAGACCATGTCACTGAGCTCCTCGTCCAGTCTTTTCTTGAACACCTCCAGGGATGCTGACTACACCATGTCCCTGGGCAGACCATTCCACTGAGAGATCACTCTTCTGTTAACTCTTCTGTTTGGGTAAATGTACTCAGCTCTGCTGACATCTCTCAGCCTGTCACTTCATCTGGCACTGGGCCCATTCTACTCTGCATCTTTGAGCTGCTCTTTGCAATTTTCATTAATTTGTAATGCCGTGCTTTATAGTTAGGACACTGATTTTTTTTAAAAAGTATTATCATATTCATTTAATCATGTCATAGTGGTGGCATGCAAAGGTGTAATAGTTGTTTGTATTTTTAAGTTTTTATTTTCTTTAGGCAAGAAGTGCTTTGGGATTATTCATTCAGGTTTTCTCTCTACTCAGCTGTACCCAAATAGTAGTTGAGAAAACCAGAATGCATTTGGCCTCATCTTTGGCTCTTTTTTGAACATCAGAAACTCTTGTGAAAACAGTGACCCACCTGGAAGTCTCTACCCTGGCCTGCAGTAACAGGGGTGAAACAGACCCTGACTGGGGCAAGGAAAGCCTACAACTTGCTTGGTGATGCTTTGCCCAGCTTTTGCTAATGCCATTAGCTTCACACTAACAAGAACTCTAAACTGCAAATATGCAGATCCATTATCCTACATAACCCTTTGTTATTTCAAGGGAACATTGAGCTACTGATCTGTGCTTTTACACCAAAGAGTGGTCAATGGTCTACTTCACCTATAGCTTTTGCACAGTTCTGAAACTGCAGCTCCAGAAGAGAAATGTGTCAGATAAAATCCCAAGTACATTCTTAGAATAACTCCCTGTCAAAGTGCTTATGATTGCAGGAATGTAAATCTACTCTTGGTTTCTAGAACCTACTATTTTGTGTTGCTCCTGCTTTATAGTCATGTGCAACACAAGGATAAAATACTTTTGACTCTTTCCTGCAGACAATAAGTAAAAAGGGCTTTTAACACTATGATGCAAACATTGCAGATTCTTTCCTCTGAGGCTGAAGTATCATAGGCTCATAGGCTCATAAACTATTCTGAGTTGGAAGGGACCCTCAGGATCATCTAGTCCAACTCCCCACCAACTAGACCATGTCACTGAGCTCCTCATCAAGTCTTCTCTTAAAAACCTCCAGGGATGGCGACTCCACCACCTCCCTGGGCAGACCATTCCAATGAGAGATCACTCTCGCTGTGAAAAACTGCTTCCTAACATTCAGTCTAAACCTCCCCTGGCGTAGCCTAAGGCCAGGTCCTCTCATTCTGGTGCCATCGGCCCAGGAGAAGAGATCCACACCCACCTGGCTGCAACCGCCCCTCAGGTAGCTGTAAACAGCAATAAGGTCACCTCTAAGTCTCCTCTTCTCCAGGCTGAACAACTCCAGTTCCTGCAGCCGCTCCCCACAGGGCTTGTCCTCCAGTCCTTTCACCATCCTTGTTGCCCTTCTCTGGACCCTCTCAAGCAGCTCAACATCCTTCTTAAACTGGGGAGCCCAGAACTGCACACAGTACTCAAGATGTGGTCTGACCAGCGCCAAGTACAGGGGAAGGATAACTTCCCTAGTCCAACTGACCACACTGTTTCTAATACAGGCCAGGATGCCATTGGCCCTCTTAGCCACCTGGGCACACTGCTGGCTCATATTGAGTTTTCTGTCAATCATTACTCCTAAATCCCTCTCCATTTCCCCACTCTCAAGCCACTCCTCCCCCAGTCAATAGCGATACATGGGGTTGTTATGTCAAAAGTCATATAAACTGAAGTTGTCAACTACTTTTAAAGCGAGCTGTTTATAGACCATTATTCCCGAGGCTTTATTTGCTTGCTATCTTTGCAAGTGAGACCATGAAAACAGTTCAGTTATAAATAAATGTGGCACTATCCCTTCTAATGAGTTCATACCATCAAAAGACCCCATTTTTCTCTTCTGTCCCAGTCCCCTTGTTTCTCAGATTTTTTTCTTATGGACAGGAGGGTTTGTAAATGATAATGTCATCATTCAGTTATGGACATGAGTATCACATATGGAATACATAGTGAATCAAGCATTTGAAAATTAGAATCAGACATTCTTCTTTGATTTGTTTTGTACATATTGTGACCATCATGTTAAATAAGAAATGTCATCTCTTTTGTGTTGCTTGCTGTAGGATAGGACTTTTGATGACTGATAAACATTGGGTTTCACAAAATTCATTGGACTTGGTAGAGATATTTTGATGAAATATACTGCCTTGTAAAGGAAAGGAATGAAAAGGAAAGGGGTGAAAACCAGATAAATAAGAAGTCTCTCTTAGTCCTAATTTCCATGAAAAGATGTAATGTAGTAATGCTTTTCTTCAGTGTAGTTTAGCATGGTGTTTTCAAACACACATGCTAATCACATAGTCTAAGAGGAGGGTAGTATGATGATGATTTCTATGATGTATAAGCGGAGCAATACCTCATGATGGCAAAGACTCATTAATCCCATCAAACAGGATCTGGGTAAAACCATACCTGGAGTTTGTTGCTGCTCAATGGTAATGGAATTACATGGAAACAACTGAAGAGGACTAGAGGGTTGCAGTCTACAGGGCTGTAAAAGAAAGGAGAGCAAAGGTTAGAAATAAAGATGAGCAAACCAAAACGTTTAGATTCATAGAACAAAGACTGGGGAGTGGAAATATGGTTCTGTCTGACTATCTGAAGGTATTTCAGACACATACGAGGGAGAAATGTCTGGGAAAAAATCTAGATAAGATGTGGCAACAAATAAACTTGAATGAAAATGAGAAGATGATTTAGAGACAGAATAAAGCTCTGGGGCAGCTTCTTCAGAGGATCATAATTGCAAAATTCATAGATGTTTCAAGAAGTCTGTTATTTTCACATCTTCAATTATGCAGTGTCGTTGCTTGAAATAACTGAGGATCCATCTCATTAGCCCAGAAGGTCTCTTCTGCTGTTGAGTAAAAGAAATGGCATCTGAGTCAGTAATTACTTTTGGTTTTGTGTGTGAAGGGGAAAAAAAGCTAACATACAATTGAAATTGATTTTCTGATGCTATCTTTTAGTTTTGACTTAGATTTTTTAGCATTAAATGGTTCAACCTTGATGTTGTCTTATAGTAGTTTCTGAGACAGAGATATGTTACACAAAGATATTAGTGACATGGTCTAGCTGGGGGGTGTAGGGCTGGATGATCCTGGGCCCCTTCCGGCTCGGAGTGGCCTGCTAGACTGTGAGGGATCTAGGTTGGTGTTACGCTCTGGGATGTGCTCTCGGTCTCTGTACGGGTGTTAGATGGTGAATTGGACTAGATGATCCTTGTGGGTCCCTTCCAACTCATAATATTCTGTGTGTGATTCTGTGTGTGATATGTTAATTAATGCCATGCATAATGCAAAACAACTGCTGTCAAAAGTGCTCTATTATAAATAAAAGAGTATATTATTAATATATACTGAGTTCAACACCTTTAAATAGGCCCACTTACTCATGGACAAAGCACCAATGCACTGGTCTGCATCGAGAAGCTGTGTCCTTATTCATTGCTCTCCTTAAAGTATTTTTTCACGTTCTTTTGTGTGTTACCATAGTAACATTCAATAATTTTTTCCCCAATTGTTCAGTTTCAGAGGAATTTTAGAAAACTCTTGGGGATGAAAACAAAACAATTGCTGGAGAAAAACACAGCTGAAGCACTATAGAGGAAACTCCAGAGAACAGATGATAATTTGTGAGCATGTAGAGCTCAGGTTTTATTATCAATAGGAAGTGTGTTTCTGTAGCTGTTTTTTGGTTTCTCTTCCAGTGAATCTCTAGCATTTTAAAAGAAAACAATAGGTAGTTCTAATGTTTATAAGATAAGTGTATAATTAAGTCATGAGATTACATATATTTTTTTAAACAGGAAAAATAATGACAAAAAAACTTTTGAGAAAAATTGTTAGTGAAGATTTATCTGAAGTTTCTTTTTTAATTAGGATAACTCTACAATTTTTTTTCCTTCCATATTATATGTAATGCACAAAAAAATTACGTATATTCATTTGTTCTGCACGTCCTCTCTGATTTGTTTCCTTACCAAGTGATAGAGTTCTGTTGGGTAATACATTTATTATTACTCTGGCAGAGGCTGGGAGCAGGAAATGAACATCTGCTGTCAGGGGAGAAATGGTTCAAAGACCTGTGAGGTCAACAGACAATTTTCCATTTACTGCAGTGGATTTGGTTCGGTCTGTTTATCTCTGATAATTCATTATGATTTCAAGTGAGGTAAAGGAGCTGCAGAATCAAATCCATGTATGCGTGACTGTGGAAAGGCAGTCTGCAGTGTTTAATATGCTATGTGCAAGAAGCAGCTGGGTGCTTTACTTATCAAAATGTATTACTGAAGATTGGGGATGGTGGACATTAGAGAGTGAAGGGTCACCAAGGAGGAGAGAGTTTAGTGCCAAGCAAATAAGCTGTATAATCAAATCAGAAGCATAAATTGTTAAAGTAAATAGGATTGGGTTTATTATGTTTTTGCAGTAAATTCTGTCTTTGATTTATAATCTCAACTTAAAAAATACTGAATTATATTGCTATATCTGCTGGGGAACACGATTTCACATTGTATGATTTTCTACCTATTGAAACTATAAGTCTGATTAAAATAACATCTGGAAGTGCAGAATAAAATCCCATGTACTTTATTCTTTAAATCTGCAGTGTCGGATAGCACTAATAAATATACTGAAAGCAATGCTGCTTTTATTTATTTCATCCACTTTTTCACACTTTAAAAGTAATGCTGACTTTGTTCATGAGCTAGAATGCCCCTTCTATTGCTTATCTCTGTAAAGAGGTTTTATTTACTTGAAACATATCTTCTGTGCTAAAAATAATTTTTCACTAATCTAAATTATTTCTCCTACGTAAAAACAAACCTACTGTTACTCATCCTGGAGAAAAATTGCTTTAATCCCAGAGACTGCATTAAACTTAGGAAGAAGCTGAATCAATAAAGGTGAAGGTCATGGAAACAGATGATTAGAGCAAAGCGCAGGCTGTCTACTGTACAATAGGGTTATAAAATAACCAAAACAAAAGCCTATCAGAAGACATCAAGAATGAACTTTATGAATAGGTTCCTTTTCAGAATGCTGAATGATCTGATTTATCTCCTGCAGGATTTTCCCCCCCCTTGTCTGCTTCCCTTCCCCCCCATCTCCTTTCTCCTGGTTCTTTTCCTATTGTTTCCTGCCACATTACAAAGTAAATTACCCTGTGGAAAGACCAGTGAGTCCTGATTAACTAATGTGTCAGGTTTTAAATGCCCACAAGTATACCTTGTGCTGACGTGTATGTGATGTGAAGTTAAAATTGCTCTGAAATAGGTGAGAAATGCACCACTTTGTTAACGGTGTAACTGGTTTTTATCTCCCTACACACACGGAATACAAATACCCGGATGAAATTTTGAGCTGATTTTTTTTGAGTGGGAGATGGGACAGTTTGGGGAATGGATGTGTAAATAGGGAGGGGTGAATAGCAGCCACAATGATTGAGGACTTGGTTTAGGTCCTAGAGCTTAATAACAGTTAGGGTTAATGACTTGAGGTGATTAACGGGTTCCAACCAGTCATTAATCTGCAGGAGGTATCTTTAGTCTTGTTCACTATTGGTAAGAAATGACACTCTAGCATTTTGCTTGAACTTTGTTCTTCTGTTGTTGATAAATGAATATGGAAACAAATGAGGTGAAATCAACCCTGCAGCATGATGTCACTTTTCTGGTGCTCATATCAAGGGCTGTCCCAGAGCTGAGGTGGAGTTCTGACCTGACCATGCTGAGAAAATTTGACTCCTAATTCTGCATCTGAATGTCTGTTTTTTATTTCCTTTTCCCCATCAGTGTACTGCACATCTAGTAATTCTAAGCACTATTGATAATCGGGACATTCATTTAACTAAATATGGCTTTGAGTTTTATCCTTGTATTTTAAAAGCAGGAATATTAATATTTATCCAGAACTAAATTCAGCACAGTGAGGCTACCTTTGCCTGCTCCCAGTGTATTTCACTGGTAGGCTGGCAACGCTGAAGGGCATTTGCAGGAGTTGACTTGTAGAGTTTCAATTTCTGTCCCTTGCACTAGTCTAAGCCAAATGAAAATCTTGACAATCCACTTCAGCAAGGATGACAAGAGCAGTGCTGGAAATTTCACTGCAGCAGACTCAAAGCTGCTGATAAGAATGCACAATGTTATTAAGCTAAAACTGGAGAAGGCATCAATCATTTTGAAAGGATACCATTTGATTCTTTCCTCAAAGTCCAATCTGACCTGACACTAGCCTAACAATATCCTTTTATTTTATACAGGCCCATCATTATCTCATTCTGCTTCACTAGCCCATTAATAGGGCTAGTGACAAAAATAAAAAAAAAAAAAAAGAGCAGTTAGTGTGTATGAGGGGAATTAGGAAAGGGGGGAATAGAAAAGGTTAAAGGTTTACAAGTACAGAAGAAAAATATCTTTCAAATATTAATTGAAACTTGCTCTACTGCTGCAGACATGTTTGTCACCTCCACAGAAGCACATGAAAGTGACAGGCATGTGTAATCACACTTTGATATAAAATACATTAAAAGAGCCTAGTATTGTCCTTTTTTTGGAATATTTCATCTACATTTCCTCTTTCTTTTATACCACAGGTAAAGAAAAAGAAAAGAAAAGAAAAGAAAAGAAAAGAAAAGAAAAGAAAAGAAAAGAAAAGAAAAGAAAAGAAAAGAAAAGAAAAGAAAAGAAAAAAGAATGGAGAGCTGGTCTTAATCATGATTGAAATAGAAGAAATTCCAAGGAAACTACAGTGTAGAGGAAACTTTGATGGACAATGGATGCTGTAGATAAAGAACTGTAGCTGGCAAGTCATTACCCTTACTTTAAAATTAAATTAGACTTGGTACAAAATATGCCTGTCTTTGCCATTGAACTAAAAGCCAACATTCTATCAAAAATCAGGATACATTGCAACTTTCTGGGCTCCCACTGCATTTGGAGTTGCCTATTTATTGAAATGGCTGGATTTTGTTCACATGCATTAGACTGCCTACTGGGAGTTGAGACCTTTGTAAAATTATGTTACAAAATCATGATTGACTGTAACAGATCTTAAATTCCTCATATCTTTTTCAGATGCATACTTCAGAGAGATCGACAAAGTGACATTTAAGTCAAAATCAGTAATCCATGGAACCCATTTAAATCATAGAATCATAGACCATCTCGGGTTGCAAGGAACCCATAAGGATTACTGAGTTCAACTCCTTGCTCCTCACTGGACTACCTAAAACTAAACCATATAACTAAGAGTGTAATCCAGGCATTCCTTGAACTCTGACAGACCGTAAATAACTGTTTAGTCCTAATACAAAAGATGTTACAGCAGACTGTGGATAAGTTTCCACTAGTTCACATCCAGGCATGAGTGACTCAGATTGACTGGTCTGACGTGGGTCAAGTGCTGTTGTGGGTGGGAAGCCTAATCACACCTTTTTCTCTGAGGGTGCAGGTCTGTTGTGCCCAGGTGTTTCTCCATAGCTTCTGCAGCAGAGTTTTCAGGAGTACCTCTGTACGGACCATCCCCTATGACCACATAAGCATATGACTGCAACAGCCAGGGGGAGAGGAATTTCTGACCTTTTCTGGGCAATAAAATAATGCTCCTGCACAAGTGGTCTATGTCTCTCTCAGCATATTGTGGGAGGTGAAGCTAAACATCCTTGTACCAGGTGTATCTCTCTCCTACTGCACTCCCATAGCAAAAGCTTTATCACCTGTGTGCAAGTCCATATACCATTTCTGGACTGTGGATCCTGTCCAGAGGTTTCAGTGTCCTCCATGTGTACCCATGCTGAAGGGAAAGGAGGAATCTCATGTGTATAAGCTGCTACATGCCAAAAGTTCACTGCCAAATTAGAAGACAATGGCAGCATGGGAAACGGGGTGCACAGAACTATGGGCTGCCCATGGCACACATACAGCAGTTTGGACACATTTCCACTGGTCTGTTGCCTTGCCTGGACACGTGTTTTTGAAGGAATGGCTACTGAACACTGAAATTTTGGCCATCAAATTAGCTGAAGGTAGTCTGAATCTCCCCAAGGTGGTGGGCAGAACAGTAGTAACTCCTATGGCTTTTCACACAAATGAGGATGGCAGAGGTTAGAGGAAGGCTAAGTGTACTTTTTAATCTATTGCCCCATTCACCGTCTCTTATATCAGCTGCTCTCTTTTCCACCCCATTAACTGTATGAGCATACCTTTTCATCAGCTTAAAGGCCTTAAAATACAGTATTTTTTATGTAGATTAAGCGCAATGTGCAGCTTTAAGTAACCCATGCTGATGAATTACTTTTTCAGTCAAGTTGTAGAGGAGTGCTGCAAGGTTGCATGGCTTTTCTGTGTTGCTTATAAAAATAACAGATAAATGCAATTTGCCATCCCCTAGCTACAATAATATATTTGTGCCTAAATACAGTATTTCCTCTAGAGTTTAAATTAGTTTACTTACATTCAGTATCAGAAACCAGAATATATTTACTTGTAGTTTTATAGCCAAATCCATGACTATTTATTTTGTATGAAACGTTAAATGACTGAATAATAGTTTTCTCAGAAAGCTTTTAAATTTTCTAGCTGTTTGGAAAGAAGTGTAATGTTTTTGTTCCTAGATAGTGAAAAAATACATCATTATATTTTTAGTTTAGTTGTGTAAATGACCTTACTGAGAAATGAAAATTGATACTTCAAAGCTCCAGTTTGTTATAGCCCGATGGGATATTAGTCCTTATCATTCAAGACAGTATTTAACTCTGAATAAAATAATATGCTAACTTGCTGAAATTGTTATTATGAGATTTTAATGCACCATAAAACAAGTCTTAAGATCTTCAGTGCGCTCAAATGTCAGTCTAACATATTAATCTCATATATAACTTGGAAAACACCACCCCCCGCCATCTCCCGGTTCGCAGCAGTGCCACACCACCGTGCCCAGAAGTGCGGGCACGGCCCCGGCGCTTTTGTGCCGGCTGCGCGGCAGCACTCCTGGCATCATGGAGATGGTAGCGATTCCCCTTCCCCCTAAACGGTGAGAATGAAGGATGTACGGCAAGTCTAAAGGGCTTGACTACTGACAGGCTTAACATTAGAAGGGTATGTTATATCTTCTGTCTCACCAGGCTCAGAATTAGCGTTAAAACCACAAGGCCTGCATCTTAGATAGAGGTCTGTATTTACATCATTTGAAGACACAGGCTTAGAAGCATCTACCTAAACATGTCTCAGACTATCTAATCCAAGTCTTTTAGGTGGTCCAATTTTCTAAAATCTATATTTGCAGGCTACAGGAAGAGCCTTTTAATGTCCTAATTATGTCTGCAATGATCAGAGTCACTACTTTCTGATTTTAAAGAGGTAACGAAGAAAAAGAAGGAGAGAAATAATGATCAGATATAATGCTGAAGACACAATATAATTGAAAGGAAGAGCAGTATTTCTTAGTATATTGCAAACTGAATAGAGGTTTGAAGAAGAGGTTACAGGGTCTATGGCACAAGAAACTTCAATTTAGGGTCAGTAGTGGCCACCTGCGGTAAGGAAGATGCTACAGAAGAAAAAATGAGTGGTATGATGCATGGATAATAGGTTTCATAACGAAAGGATTCAATAAAGCAGCATCTGGAGAGATATCCTAGAACTACAGTAATATCTGTTAGGTATGGTACTGCTGTAAGCTGCTCTTCTAATTTCTATTGAAAAAATTAGCAAGAGCCTAAGCAGTACTAATGAAAATTAGATTGCATTTTCACCTTATCCTAATAGGAAATGGGAATTTTTTTGTTCAGTAGAAAATAACAGAAAAATCTATTTGTTCTTAAGGGAGTTTTTTCATATTTCCCTTCATCAATTAAACCTCCAATGAATCTTTTTCAGAAAGAATTCAGGGAAATAGTTGTCTGATTATATCTAAAGGAGATTTCTGGATTGCTACTCATGAAGAATTGTTAGGGATGGGCAAAGACTGCTCTGGTCCAAAAAAAGATTTGTAATGAGCTCATAATCACTGATATACAGGAGCTACTTATAAGTAGGCACAAAAATATTTATAAGTAAATTATTTAACCTGAATGTTATTGACACTAACCAACCACAGACAAATGTCAGTACATAAAAATATGTGAAGATCCAGCCATCATCAAAGACCTCAGTGCCAATTAGTTAATCCAACTGGATGGTTCTTGAAATGAAGTACACAAAGCATTTTAAAAATCAGATCTTCAAAATGTTACTAAATGTGAGTAAAGTTCCACTGAAATGGATGGAGTTGATCACATACATATGCAAAAAGAGGGATTTCTGAGCTGAATGCTTGGCATAACTACTGAAAATTCAGGCATGCCTCTGTACCAAGGCCCAAGTCAGGGGCACAAATTGAAATCATCTATGACATCCTGCAAGACCTAGTTGACTTCAAGTAAATATTTTAAATCATTGAACTTCATGTTTCTTTGCTTCATAGAACTGATCACACCATCTACTTATAAATGTATTTTAGTGGCACAGTATCCAAAACAAAACCAGCCAAACAATCCCTCAACAACGAGGAGAGCTTTATATCTTAAGGTGAAAGAGAGCAGAGACGTTATTTCCTGAGATAACAACAAGGAAGAAATGAATCGAAGAATATTTTCATCAAGAAGTTGCTGACAGTCTGAGGAAGACAAAAATTTCAATGACTGAGAAGTCTGCTATTTTTCTTTGTTGTATATTATTTGGAAAGTGTGATTTTTATTTTTATACTTTCTGTGTAATAGTAGAGAGAAAGCATAACTGGCATAATAGAAGGCGAAAAATGTCTCAGGCTTTGAAATATGTGCAAGTTACGATCTCAGATAAAGGTTCCTAATGGAGGAACTGAGAACACTTAAAGGGCTGGAAAATAAAAAAAAAACAAAACAAAAACAAACATGTGAACTTGTGTCATTACATGAACAAATGCTTCTATATCTTTTGTTTCAAGTGTGACCCTAGGATAATTAATCACAGTAAGACTGTCACCCATGGAAGTTTGAGTGTAAGACAAGGTGGTTCTACATCAGAAAACATCTTGAGAAAGAGAAAATATCCTCCACGTGTACCTCAAAAAGGAGAAAAATATTTCTAGATTTATTCCAAATTACATCATGTGAAGTGGGGTTTTTGTTGTTTTGGTTTTATTATTATTTCTTTTGTTGGTGTAATTGTATGGAAAATGGACAGGAAACATTATTTTTGCAATTTCACCCCAACAAATTTGATTCCTCAGGGCATTTCTCATTGTAGCTCTGTTAAAATCAGTGAAGTTATGGCCAGATACAATCAGTCATAGATTCAATCCATAATGCAGAATGAGGGTGTTTTCAGCAGGCTGGAGGTGACTTTTGCCATGACCCTCTTTTACCCAGCTGCACTAGCATGAGCCAGCTCACATGTTGGGCCATCCTCTTTTTTTCTGCATTCAATCACTCAATCAATCAAGAACAGCAAATATGACCTTCACTTCAACAAGACAGCTGACAATAGAAGGTGGTTTTCACTTGAATCATAGCTGTTTACAGAATGTTTTCTTCAGTTCTGACTAATAACCGGTCAGGGAAATTTTTCAGGGAAGTTTTTACATGGAACAGACACATCACTCAGATGACTAAGTCACTAAAATACCACTCTTCCTTTTCAATGAACAGTGTGGTACTATAGACAAAATCATTTGGATGACCCAAAAGTGAGATGCTAGAAAGACCAGGCATCTTCATTTAAAGCAGAGGTGCTCATTCTGGTATTCTGGCTAAAGTGAAGCTTGATGTGCTAAAATCTTTTGAGGCTTAAACATATGATCAGTGTCTGGCATCTCATCTTCTTTTCCTCTCCTATCTAGGTCAAACAGTTCTTGTTTTAAGCTGTTTATGGTAGTGTTGTGTTTCAGTTACATCTCATGATGCTTGAACCAGAAATTCTTAGTCATGATCACGAATCTATTTAATTGCCAGTGTTTATTCATAACATATGGGCATGCTTGTTTGCAGATATAATTCCTCTTTTTTTCACACAAAAATGGAGACCAAATCCTGGCTTTCCTTAGCAACACCTACATGTAGAAAATACAGATATACTAATTTTTTTTGTTATTTCAAAAGTTTTTTTTCTGTCACATATTTAACTTCTGCTGGGGATCAGAATGGAAAATACCAGCCTTGGAATTAAAATGTATATTGATAATTATTATGTAGTGAAATCATTAATAACGACTGATGAGCTCTTTAATTTTACTCATATTTTTAAAGCTTTTTTTAATATTGTGGTTATGTTAGATACGCATTGAAGCTTTCCCTATAAGTTAAGCATGACAAGCTTAAAAAATAATTATCTGGCTTAATGTAGCATTAAAATTTTTAAGATGTTTCTGACCCTTCTAGTTTAAAACCTTCTCTGCAACTCATCCCCCTGCAAATAGTTTCATTACCTTCAATTTCATTAGGAAATAGGATTCAACTTGTGACTAAGAGACTGCAAAGCTTGATTCAGTGCATATCTGGCAACTAAAATAAGAAGGTCTTTACAGTATTACAGAGTTTAGGCATAGTGAACACAGAAAGAATTACTTAAACTCTCAAAATGAGTGCTGTGTTACAAATTCCAGTCAGCCCTCTTCCGCTTCGTCCCCCCCATATTGTGGCTTCACATCTTAGCAGCATGATTCCTCAGCGATTAAGTAGGCTCATTTCGCAACTGCGCTCGCGCGACCTGACATATATGAATATTCAAATAAGGCAGTCATGAATATGCAAATCAACCCCCATGCCGTGCTGCACGGACCATGGGTGCACTGCCCTGCCCGCACTGTGCCTGCCCTGCGGCGCCCACCCCAGCTCCTCTCTTGTCCTGTGGTCCCCACCCCGGCTCGGCTCAGCTCCTGTGCTGTGGTGCCTGTCCCGGCTCCTCTCTTGTCCTGTGGTCCCCGCCCCGGCTCGGCTCTGCTCCCCTCCCACTGCACCAGTGCCAGCTCGGCAGTGCCGAAACAGCACCAGAGCGCTGGGTGGCGCTGGGTGGGAAGGTGCAGGGCAAACTTGCATATTAATGACCTGACGGAGGGCTTTGTGAAGTAGGGTCAAGACACACGGTACAATGGTATAGGAGACCTGACTGTATTAAAAAAGAACTTATTTACATGGGCCAACATTTTTAAGAATCAGGCTCAATTAAGATGTCTCAAACAGGTCTTTCAAAATCTATATTTTAGTAAAATTCAAGATATGGTGCTCCCAACAGTTTACACAGTTTCTAATCTGCTATTCTAAACAGCAAATTAACATTGTTTCTCAATGTCCTGTTTTATCAATTAGTAACATTGCTATTAAAGCTGTTAGAGTATTTTAGGAACAGGATCTCTGGGCTTTGAGTTTGGAGTCATATTAATCCTTTCAAATTTCAAATCAGGACAAGATATATTTTTGATGCATGCTACATTTTGGACTTCCCTTTGTCTGTTTCCTGAAGGCCATAGTAAGGCTTTTACTAGGCACAAAACTAAAAAGTTGCTGGTTTGTTTTTCTATATAGTATTTATTAGTATAGTATGAAATATGTTAAAACAATTAGAGAGAAAAAATCTCAGTGTGGTTTATTCCTGCAGTTTCTTCAACAAAATTCGGTACTCACAAACATTTAGGTAAAGTTTATTTCTTGCTGCTTAAAGGAATGATACCTAAGACCTGAAGCTCACTTTTTCCAGCCCGAAGGAGACGCAGACATCTTTCAGGGTAAGTTTAAAACCCCAGCACATGCATGGGAAAAAGTTTCTTTCTCTATAGGCTGGTTTTCACATATAAAACTCATCCTCTTTTCCTAAATTGCTGAAAGAAATCCCTACTCCTGCAGGATCCTAAGTGATGAAAACCAGAACAGAGAGAAAGTGTATAGTATATATGCCTAATATTTTTGTTAAATGTGTCACTTAAGAAGAAACAAAGGAAGAGGCGGTAATCTTTGGTAAATTCTTTTTCAGGCATGCATTTGCACCAGGGAGGCCAACATTGTATTCCCTTAGGTATGAAAAGTGCTAGAATAAAGTCTGAGACCTTTTCTCTGTGACATTCAAACACAGCTGTACAAGCTGGAAAAGCGTCGTGTAGTCTATAAAATGGGACGTACAAATAATCACACTTTGCTTTCCAAAATCTTCTATCCTCTACATTAAAGGTCAAGCAGAACAGTTCTTTCATCTCCTGGTGTTCATGACTAAGGACATGCATGCTCAAAAATGAGCAGTATTACTAAAAACACATTACAGTCAGCCCTCTTGCCCTTCATGCCCCCCATATTGCAGCTTCAGATCTTAGCGGCATGATTTCTTAGTGATGTAGGAGACCCGTTTCGCAATTGCGCATGCGCGACTTGCCATGGTGGCGGTAGCGGCGGTGGCGGTGGCCACAGTCCGGGCGGCAGAACAGGTGGTGGTGGGGGCACAGGGGCAGCATGAGCAGCGGGAGCAGCATGCGCAGCAGCCGCCGTGTGGGTAATGGTGGTGGGGCCGGCGGTGGTGGCCACAGCAGCTGTGGGGGCGGCGGTGGCAGCGGCAGCAGCGGCGGCAGTGGGGCCGCCATTCAACGTAGAAATCGGGCTACGCGTGTCCCAAATAAGACCGTGGATGCGCAATACAGGAGACCTGACTGTATTCATACTTGAGCCCTGGGCCCTCATAGAGCAGCTGCTCTGTAAATTTACTGGAGGAAGGTCATTAAATCCTTGTATGACCACTGCATGGTACATAGATCTCTTGGTGTTCTTTTGCTGTGCTATTCTGAATTTGAGGTGTCAGTGATTAAAAGTTGGTGTGAGATGACCATTTGCAGCTCAATGCTGATGTGACACAGTAGACAGTGCTACAGTCATCAAAAAGGTGCCAAAAGATCTGGCGGTCATGGCATGCCATGAGTCCTTTAATCTGGTGTAAAATCATGTTTGCGTTCTAGTGCCTATCTTTGCACCCTTTCTGCCTTCTCATATTCTACTATTTCTCTCCTTTCCTGTTTTTTCTGCCTCTTGATCCTGCCTTGTTTCTTGTTTTGTTGTCTCACTCTCGTGCTGGTGATTCTTCTTCCCTTTGTCTCTTTTAGCTCACCACCCTCTTACCACTGAGGGATGCCTTGCAGTTGATATTATTATGAGATTAGTAATGTTCTCAAGACAACATGGAGTATGCCACACTTAGATAATTCAATCCTTTTCCTGCTCTGCATAGAACACTTCAGAATAAAGAGATCAGAGAGAGGCCCCAGTGAGGGCAGTGTAATAATCCTCTTCCATATGGCATATAGAGTCTTTTTTTTTAAAAAGGGCTATTATTTTTCCATTTTATTGTTTCCTACCTTGCCCATCATACCCTGTCACAAGGCATATAGATGCTGGTCTGCCCTGCATTCCAGAGAGGGCATGTTTTTAAAGTCTAGGTTTTAGAATTGCCCCCCATGTGTCATTCCATCATGCCTGTAACACTGTGTGAATGATATATATATTATATACTCAGAGGTGGCAGTATTATTTTCATGGCATGATTTCTTTGGTGTCCTGTAACAGCTCTGTTAGGCAGCAACTGTCTCTGCAAGGATGTCCCTCAGAAACAAGATCTAGTTCCCATTACATAAGTAAAATCCATGGGGGAGAAATATAAGCAAATTGATCTGCTGGTCAGTTTGGACAAAGACATGAAAGTGGAAAGGTCTGACTTGGCACTTATTGAACTTTCTCAGTGAAAAATTAGGGGTTTTTGTGAGCCTGGGTTAAGCAGAATCTGCACTTAAGCCTAACAACGAAAAATATACAAAGAAGGAAGAAGGGACTGAGGGAAGCTGAGAGCAAAGCAGTGACAGAACAGATTGACATTCTGGAAGAGAATAACAGTTTTTAATTTGCTTCTGTGCATGATCTCATTCCTGTGTCTAAGGACCTCATTACATCCTTTACTAAGACTAATGTAATGGTAAAAAGGGATGTACAGCTGAACCTTAGCTAAACCATTGTCCTTTTTCCCCTGATGTGTGCTCCCTTAAATTCCATGCGGTTACCCAGCTGCTGTGAAACAGCTTAATTTTTTGGGTTTCCCTCAGATGAAGAAAGTAAAAATTCCTAAATGTAACACTGTTTCATTTGACTTAGTGCAGAAAATTGATGTAGGCAAACACTTGCAGAATTGCAAGTCGAAGTGACCAGTGCTTTATTTTTGCCATACCTTACCCCTGTATTTATTTTGATGACCTCAACGGCTTATCAGTAGCATTTATGTCTTTGACAGGTCTGTAACAGGAAATCGTTTTGTATGGAACAATTTATTTTCCCACATCACATACACATTGTAACTATTTTAGTCAATAACAATACATCTACAGCAATATTGTTGGCCTGAAAGCGAAAAACCATTCTCAATTCAAGGAGCTAAACACAGTTTGTGTTTCAATAATATCTGTAACTTGAGAAGAGCCTAAATGTCTGGGATCCAAACTGAGGCACTCCTAAAGACAGCCTGATGTCCTTGAGAATGCAGAGAACTCCCTCTGGTAAGCAACAGCTTAACTGGCATTGTGCTTCTTAGATGTGGGGTTTTTTTGTGAGGGCAGGGGGATGGTATTGGTGTTGATGTTCACTGTATGTAACATATAACTGTATTTCTTGTCTCTAAAAAGACAGATACGTACTTGGCATATGCCTTTACCTGTGCCTGCATCAATCTCTCTAGTGCCATTTGTGATAAGCTTCAAGGATTTACAATTGATGCTCCCATTTAAGAAGTAAACTTTGTAAAAATATGTGGTTTTCCTTCATAATACTCCATAGAGGCTAAAGTTTCAATTTCCGCAATACACCACAAGACTGAAAGGGGTTTTTTTAACATCTTCAATGCAATTTAGTGTTTTCTAAGAAAATAGGCTTGGGTGTAGGTCAAGCTTACCCATTATGCAGGATAATTCCAGAGGCCTTTGGTTTTCCATCCTATTATTGAGCCTTATAATTTCCAGACACTTCATGTTTATGTAATGTTCTTGCAATAGAGCAACCTATCTCTTTCCCAGGAAACATTTTTTATATTGTTCATCCATTGAAAGGTAAGTTGGTTTTCCCATTAACTCCTAAGAAGGCAATCAGCTATGAACTTTAATCTCACTGATCAATGCCATCTATAAATTGTGTTGTACTATTAATTTCTTGCTTTTGCACTAGGGATCTATGGAAACAATACAGATGAAGGACAAAGACATATTCTGTGTAAGCAGAGAGATTCCTGACAGCATAATCCGTAAGTGGAGAGTTAACACTTGGCTCTTTGAAGCCAGTTTTCTCAGAACTGGGTTAGATAGAATGAAGGGTCAAAAAATTAATTAATGTTCTGCTGAAACAACATGATTTTTGTACTGTTGATATGCAGTCATTTTTCCCTGCTCCAGCTCTGAAGTAATATACTTAGAAAAATTACATAAAATTATATAAAATACATGTATCGCTCTCCTGATCCTGAATAACACATAAGAATATTTTAAAACTCTATAAAATCAGTGCTGGTACTATGTTGAGTATTTTTATCTTTGTTTCTTTCTTTTTCTCTCTATTTTTTTAAATCAAAAGATAGAATTTTCAAAATTTTTGAAAATTATATATGTCTAAAACATTGTCACTTTGGCCATAGATCTCCCAGCTGTGATTCTGATACTAATTATTAAATGTCTCCATGGCTAATTACAGTCTGTTGGATGATGCCCTTCTAAATTTAAGTGCAATGGTCTCACAGTGATCTGTGAAGTGTAACGACAAAAGGCTCACCCTAATGCAAATACAGGAGTGATCCCACTTACCACTCTCCACTTCCTCCTCCTCCCACCATCATCTACAGCAGTTTTGAAAGGCATTCTTTTGATTCAGTTTTATCCATCCGCCTTGTAGTCAACCTTGCTTACTGTCAACCTTGCAAGTGTAAAGGAAATTATATTGCCCCTTGTCTGCATGGGTGGTGTCTCTTAGGATGAGAAAAGCCATTTGGAGTGGCTGTTGTGGGGCTGGAAGTGTGATAGCAGCAGTATATTTAAACATGACTCTCCTTCAGGATGAATCACTTTATCAGCCTGTTTAGACATGAGTCATGGAGGCTTATGAAAGTGTTCCAACAGATTGTTGTTGCTTTAATAAATTGTTTGTGGTAAATTATTTTATGTTCCTGGGTTGTACATTTTTTAATTTCTCAGGAGAAATCTTAGATAGGAAATGCTTTGCACTAATACAAGGTTGAAAAATGTCTCTTGGGTACTTTTTTCTCCAGAGTCTTCAGCGATGGTTCATTTACAGTAGAAGAAGAAGTAAATCTGGGGGACTACATCAACCTTGAAAGAAATTCAACGGGTTTTTGTGCTGTGAAATTGTCCATGAAAGGTTGAGTGATCCACATTGGAAAGGATATAGGGCAATGCTGATGGGCCTGAGAGGAAACAAGGAAAAATACTCAGTATATATGTAATGATATCACGGAGCAAGAGTACCATGCTGCCTTTTCACAATGAAGAGTATGAGGAAAACTGAGCAGAAACCATAGTATCATAGTATTGATAACTTGGAAAAGACCTTGAAGATCATCTAGTCCAACTGTGTCCCTTTCTTCTTTGATTTGAACTCATAGGAACATAGGCAATGCTCTGTGTGTAGCTTGTAATTCTGCCTCAGTGGACTCAAGGTTGGGTTGGAGCTGGAGGGCATGGCTGGCTTCAGAATCAGCCTTTCCACAGGTCTGCCCAGCAGGAGTGTTTGGCAATGGCAGGTAGCACCACTCGGGAAGGCTGAATAGAGCTTGGCAGCTGGCCTGCGGTCCCCTCCTTCCCTGTGGCAAATGGATTTTCCTGTTGGAATACATTCACTTGAGACCAGCTGACGGGGATTTTATGTATTTGTTGACTTTCATGCTGTTTGTGTGAACACATGCTAGCCAACGACGAGCTGTGACTAATGCCCAGGGTATGTGATGTTCGCAACAGGGTATTTGCACAGAATTACTGCTCTTGAAGAGGCAGCTGGCTGGCTCTGCTGCCAGGCAGACTACACAGAAAGGAGCCTTTGTTTGGGTAGATCAGCTACTGAATCCACAGTTCACATCCTACACTGTCACGAACCAGTTAGTGATGATAAACTAAACTAGTGCAAATGCTGCTGTGTGCACTGGTGGGTGTGCACCTGCCCGGTATGCACACGTGTGCAGCTTCTGTTTATGCAGAAATGTGGGCTCACAGGAGATCTGGGGTGCTTTCTACTCTTTCTGATGACTGTTGTGGGAACATTACTCTGTGAACACCTGTTGGAGCGAAAGTTCTCAGAAGTGCTGCTGACTGATAGGCATCCTCTGGTGCTCAGTGCAGTACATATTTATTCTCTGTGAATCTTGTAATGTTGTAGTTGGGATGTTCTAATACAGCTTGTCATACCTTTAATTAGATAGCTTTAAACTGAAGAAATAATTCAAGTTCAAAAAATAGTTTAACTAATAAGTTTTTAATTATTTGTCTAGTGAATACTTTTATTTCCAGGGCCCTGTTAATTAATGAACAATCAATTTAACAACTATTTCTGGTTGTTATTTTAAGAAATACTCTTAATATGCTACCCATTTGTAGTCATAAGCCATTAAATATTTCCTTTAAAAGCTCGAACCAGAGGGTGCATACTTTAGCTTTCCTTTCCAACCTGAAGCAAATGCTTTAAATGCACTTGCATTCTCATTAACTATTGTACAAGTTGCATTCTCTCACCAGATAAAGCTGGCTATTTCAGCACACTTGAGTCTTACTGCAGCTTGGGGTCTGAAACATCCTACTGAACTCAGGAGCTTTCTATCTTTTTTTTTTTTTTTTTCACTCTACAATGTCCACAGCTAAAACGCTAGAGTCATCTGCAACTCTGGCGATATCTGTGTTTCCCTGCTGGCCAGGGTCAAAGTCTGATGCCATTCAAGTAACATAAGCTCCACATTTTGTGCCCGGCTACCAAAACTGGACTAAACCACTTTTTGTCTGATCTGCCCTTACCTCTCCCACCATGTAAGGCGATAAGAGACTATCAGCTTAATATCTAAAGGAGAGGGATTTATTTTGCGCATGAGACAGATAAAACATTATTTCCTTAGATGGTGGTTACCCCAAGTAAGCATACTGCAGTTGGCTATGCTTTACTTGGAACGTAACCAATTGTATCCATAGCTGTGACAGTACCCAAGGATTAAAAAGACATCCTGTGGTTTTAGCATCTGTGTGCTTCAAAGAGATACAGTATATATTCTTGATGTACAGTCAAGGAATTGGAAAAGATTAACAAGCAATATCTGTCCTCTGTAATCAGCTTTGAAAACAATAATAAATCTCATTTGTTTGATTGTTTTATGGGGTCTATTGAACCAATTAGTAGGATGCATCTGTAAACAACTGAAAAAGTAATACTTCATATTCAAGAAGTGGGAGCAGCTAAACACTTCCTCTTGTGCTTCCTCGCCTTTGATTCACAGAATCACAGAATCAGTCACTCACTTTCCATCTGTGTACCACCGTTTTGCTCTCTACATCCCAGCATAAATACTACCTTGCTGGTGAGGCAGAATTAGGATTTTGTGTAGATTTGTCTGGCTGACCTGAGTGGGCCTCTGCCTATGTTCTCTGCTTTATCAGATGGTAGGCCACCTAGTACCTAGTTCTCCCTTAAAAGTCCAAACGTACTGGGAAAAAAAATTCTCATCTTGCTAACTCTCTCCATAAACATTAGGAAGTATTTAAAAGTCTCTCAAACACCAGAGCTATGATATTGTAATTGCCACTTGACTGTTTTTGTAGAGAGAAGAAAAGGCTTCATACTCACTTAGCAAGAAAAACACATTCCACTGTCAGGACCATACTTAGGCCAATACATATAGTTACATCAAAATTATATCTTAGTCTGCAAGGTGAAAAACTGTATTTTCCCTTGATTTACTGGCCTAATCCATTCTTCATTTGTAGTGGCTTGGACTAGTTTTATAATAGCACTTAGAAGTCCCATTCAAACAAGACACAGTATGCCAGACAGTTAAGAACAAAATTTAGTTTATATCTTGCATACACACTACAGAACTGCATACACAAGGACAATTTTATACATTTTTCTTAATTCTTTATGTAATCTAAATAATCACACAGAATCACAGAAT
>WEKX01017890.1:102086-112128 GCA_013390025.1 Pitta sordida
GAGCCACTCCTCCCCCAGCCGATAGCGGTGCATGGGATTGTTATGGTCGAAGTGAAGAACCTGGCACTTAGTCTTGTTAAACCTCACACTGTTGGAAATATTTTTCCGTTCTTGTGTTTTTGTAGATGAATATGCTAACAAAAATATTTCTTCCTGTTTTAAAGAATATCAGTGGACAAAAATAGACAGCGGCATGCAAACACAAGCTTGTATTTTCATGTTATTCAGGGTTAGCTCATTGTCCATGCTCCAGATATGAAACAAAAATGCAGGATTACTCTGGGAATTGGAACAACATTACCACCAGAACAAAATGGCTGGAAAAAAGATTACTGGGACAAACACAGTATTTAACAGCCTTAACTGAGATTCCAAAACCACTTTTTATCTGTCCTTCACTAGGAACAGGAAGGGAGGGAAATCTGTGCCCAGCAAAAAGCAGTATGCTGGGCCTTAGTACGATGCACTTGGAGACTGATCCTGTGCCAATTTTTGAGGGTTTAGTCTCATAAATTTTCAAAGTCAATCGATTTTTCTTAGACTGTAAAACCACAATTTTCCCATCATTTGGTTATGAAATGGCTCACAAGAAGCATAGCTAAAATCCAGTGCAGAATCTTTGAAAGAAGCATATGGACCCTACAGCATACCTAGTCCAAACACAGGTCATGGAAGAAATTCCAAAGTAGGTATGGTTTTGGTTTTGCTATGAAACACTTCGAACAGTCTTACAAGTCAGTTTGAGTAATTTTTGTACATGTTGAATAATTTCAGGGTTATTTTCTTCCTGAATATAGCAATTTTTTCCTATTGTGTTACAACACTGACATAGTAACAGATGTATTTAAAGCATGTTTCATTATGAGTACATAAACTAAAACTCAAGTCACACAGGTTCCTCTGAGTTGGAAGGAACACACAGGATCATCCGGTCCAACTCCCAAACAGCCTCCCACCAACTAGACCATGTCACTGAGCTCCTCATCAAGTCTTCTCTTAAACACCTCTAGGGATGGCGACTCCACCACCTCCCTGGGCAGTCCATTCCAATGAGAGATCACTCTCTCTGTGAAAAAACTCTTCCTAGCATCCAGTCTAAACCTCNTCTCTAGTCTGTCAAGGTCCCTCTGAAGGGCCCTCCTACCCTCCGGCAGATCAACATTTGCCCCCAGCTTGGTGTCATCCGCAAACTAGGCCTTTACTAACAACACAACTAAGTATTTGCTGTTATACATTTGAATGTCTCTTCCATAGTGCATGGTCATTGACACAAAAGACAACAAATATGCAGGACATAAACTACAGAAGTATAAATAAGCTCCACCTGAAACAGTATTTACTAGATCTGGCCATAGTACACAGATTTCCGTGTGTGGGTAGGAGAGAGGGAGGATCAGTCAGTTGGTCTGTCTTCCTGACTGCAGATATTCTGAGCAAACTCAATATAAAAATCTTTATTTAAATAGTAACATGTTCTGATTCAAAACCAAAAATTAAATTTTATGCCTTCACAAGTATGCTTACTGTTAGGTAAACACATATACTTCATAAAACCCCTGCAGAACAACTTCCAAATTGTTATTTAAAAAATAGTCAACTAAAAAGTTCCCTTTGGTTTGTAACTTAGTTTCAAAATCCTTTACAAAACCATGGTTAAAGTCCTACTAGACAAGCTATAGAGTTCTGCACTATTAAATACACTTATTCTAAACTGGGTTAGTCTGTCCTTCGGGGCAATGCCACAATAGTTAAGATAGTGCCAAAAAATCACACGCTTGCAGAATATTTACCTGGAAATAAAGCTAATGTCAGTGGCTTCAAGATCCTGCCTTGCAAACCCAGGTAGTGGGAAGCATACCTGGACAGGTTTCCAATGGCATAATATGATTGGCATTATGCAGAAGTGTGGAAAGGCTTAACCTCATATGGCTGTACAGTTCAAAATGTGTTGAGTATTTGGTTGTTGTTTTGTTTGGAGGTTTTTTGTTTGGTTGGGTTTTTTTTAAGAATTTAACTTCATTCATCATGTGAACAGGCAATTGGATGAATCACAGGAAGAGTTCATTTCTTTTTAATGGAACGACATGGCACAGCAGTTCCCAAACTGTAATATGTTGATTAGGGTTGCATGTAAACTGCAACCAGGTGATAGATGAACTGGTTTGAAAGTATAAAATCAGAGGAGGAATACATTTAAAATGCATGATTAAAGAACCTGGTATAACCAGGAGTCTAAGCCTCAAGTGCAGTATGTACTGGAAACAGTTTGAGAGCTACTGATAAATTTTAAACTGGAGAAAAGGCGCTGAGGTGGTGCTGCTCTCCTTGTTTGTACAGTGCTGAGCACTGCACATTATAAATAATAGATCTCTACAGACAACTAATTCCTCAATCACCATAAGGGCTGTGGTTGCTGTACGTATTTGAATCTCAGTTCAAGCATTTGCAGCTGCTCTGACATGTATTTCTTTGCGCCCTTGGAAGTCAGCCACCTCTTCCCCAAAGAGCAGTCCTTATTTTTTCTCTTTCCACGCTTTCCATGTGGTTGGGATCTGGGAGGAAAGTTTCAGTGTAGTTTAAGAAAAATCATTACATTTGACTTGAAATATTCCTTCTGTTTTAGAGAACAGTCTTTGTAACAAGACTACCTGAGCACTAGAAAAATCTGCTAGTACATATTTAGAAAATTTACCTCTACATATGATAGCATATCTCTGTGCACATGTTATTTCAAGGTATCTGATCTAGAAAAAACAAAGGGTCACTTGAAGCTTGCCTTCACACTAACAGCAGTTCTTTTATTTCATTTTTAGCTGAGCAATACAAAACTTTTACAATCACATATACTGGAAAGCAAACATGACTCTTTATCAGCCTTTCTTCTGTAAAAAAGTGATGCCATTTTCTCCATGAAACATGTCTGTACTAGTGTGCAGCTGGCTGATATTTGTACTTATCTATGCTATTGTCATTTTTGGTTACTGGATTAAACTTTGGAAAAGGCAGGGGAGAATATTTTTGTATGCCATTTATATAGGTCAGAAATTATTTACTTTTTGTACTGAATGTCAGAGAGAGAAAATAATATGAAATTAATTTTGACAAATGCTACATGAATGTCTAAATTCCTTTATAACAATTCAGTAACTTAAGCATCCTACAAAATAATGTAATGAAACTAATCAAATGTTTTATTTATTAATAAAGTTCCACTGTGCATACAGCCCTTACTTTAGTACCACTTAGCTTCAGGTGAAAGAGAACAAACCAAAAAATGTTCATGTAAACAGAGAGAGAATTTGTTCTAAATTCTTTTATTCCAGGCATGGGCATGCTAGTGCTTGTAAGTGTATCAGTGATGTGGGCATATATTTGTTGCATGCTGTATCACTCACTCACCTCCAGAAAACTCAGAAGGAAACAAGGAATTCAAGCAAGTTTCCGAAGTCTCTGACATTGATGAAATAAGAGCTTGCATTGTTTTGCGTATGAACATGCGTGCATGTATTTTATCTCAGACCATCAAGTCAGAGAGCTCTGACAACACTGAGGGCAATAGGAGAGTACAGATGTATTATTGTTTCTGAGAATGCAGCTGAGGAAAGACTTCGATTAAAGCTGGTTTGGCTGGGAGAACCCAAGGCACACTTCTGAAGATCTCGTTAATGTGATACAGTTGAATTGCAACATATGTAAGGAGTTTGACATTTAGATGTGCAGGCAAACATGCACAAACTTAATATAATACAAAACTGACTGTCAAATCTGCAATGGTGAGGCTAGCTAACGCCTACAATTTCCTTTAGGCCATTGATAGCAACTGTTTGTTATAAGCAGAGTGAAAATAATGTCTTGCTAAAGCTTCAGTGAATAAAGTATTGTTTCCTGCTTCGTACTGTGCGCAACTGCATTGTGTGAATGAGTTATAAATTCTTAATTTATTTTGTGCAACATATGCAGTTACACAGGTTTTTCTGTGTTTCATCACAGAGTTGGTTTCTTTATATCCTATCTGGTGCTGAAGCTGTTGCTTATTGCCCTGATAATGTGCTTTCAGCCTGTTTGGAAGCAGGAGGTCTTGCTGAAATAGGAAGCAATTTTGTTCATAATGCGTCCTCTCAGCAGAAGCATGTGGCAATTATTCAGACTTGCAAACAGCAGGTTTTCACTTGCATCATCCAGCGCTTATGTAATTTTTGGACATCAGTTTCTGAATAAATACATTTTCCTGTTAAAAAATGCACTTGTACAGTTAAGGTCAGGGCCTTAAGGCTTTTCCATTGTATCAGTGGGACAGGTGTGTGTATGTGGAATCTCTAATGATTCAGTATGTCTCAAGCTGGAAGTACAGATGGGACAATGGACTGGCTGATTTGCTTATAAGATCTGGTCATTCATGTTAGGAGAGTTACAATATATAGCTTTTAAACTTCTTTTCTCTGTGCAGTATAATTGAAGCGCTTAGCTTTGACATTATTTCTTGAACTTCTTCCCAAGAAGACGTTTTCCTTCTTGACCTTCTTGACCTGAATCAGTGGGTTTGGACCCTCATAAGTCTATGGGACCAGATGGAATCCATCCGAGGGTCATGAAAGAACTAGCAGATGAACTCGCCAAGCCACTCTCCACAATTTACCAACAGTCCTGGCTTACTGGTGTTGTGCCACAAGACTGGAAATTGGCCAATGTGACACCCATCCACAAGAAGGGTAGGAAAGATGATCCTAACAACTACAGACCAGTCAGCCTGACCTCAGTCCCATGCAAAGTCATGGAACGGATGGTCTTGTTTGCTATTACGCAACAACTGCAAGACAACCATGACATTGGATCTAGTCAGCATGGATTTCGGAAAGGCAGGTCCTGCCTGACTAACCTGATCTCCTTTTATGATCCAGTGACTCGACTGGTTGATGACAAAAAGGCTGTGGATGTTGTGTACTTGGACCTTAGCAAAGCCTTTGACACGGTTTCCCACAATAAGCTTCAGGAGAAACTTGTAAAGCACGGGCTGGAAAGGAACATTTTATGCTGGGTCACAAACTGGTTGGAAGGGCGAGCTCAGAGGGTGGTGGTGAATGGTGCAACATCGGACTGGCGGCCAGTCACCAGTGGAGTCCCACAGGGGTCAGTGTTGGGCCCAGTACTGTTCAACATCTTTATCGATGACATGGACGAGGGAATTCAATCCATCATCAGCAAGTTTGCAGATGATACTAAGCTGGGGGCAAATGTTGAACTGCCGGAGGGTAGGAAGGCCCTCCAGAGGGACCTTGACAGGCTGGAGAGATGGGCAGGCTCCAACAGTATGAGGTTTAACAAGACTAAGTGCCGGGTTCTTCACTTCGGCCATAACAACCCCATGCACCGCTATCGGCTGGGGGAGGAGTGGCTCGAGACTAGTGAAGTGGAGAGAGACTTAGGTGTACTGATCGATAGGAAACTCAATATGAGCCAGCAGTGTGCCCAGGTGGCTAAGAAGGCCAATGGCATCCTGGCCTGCATCAGGAACAGTGTGGTCAGTCGGTCCAGGGAGGTTGTCCTTCCCCTGTACACAGCGCTGGTCAGACCTCATCTTGAGTACTGTGTGCAGTTCTGGGCTCCCCAGTTTAAGAAGGATGTTGAGCTGCTTGAGAGGGTCCAGAGAAGGGCAAGGAGGATGGTGAAGGGACTGGAGGGCAGGCCCTGTGGGGAGCGACTACAGGAACTGGGATTGTTCAGTCTGGAGAAGAGGAGGCTCAGAGGTGACCTCATTGCTGTTTACAACTACCTGCGGGGAGGTTGCAGCCAGATGGGTGTGGACCTCTTCTTCCAGGCTGATGACACCAGAACGAGAGGGCACGGCCTGAAGCTACGCCAGGGGAGGTTTAATCTTAATATTAGGAAGCGGTTTTTCACAGAGAGAGTGATTGCACATTGGAATGAACTGCCCAGGGAGGTGGTGGAGTTGCCGTCCCTGGAGGTGTTTAAGAGAAGACTCGATGAGGAGCTTAGTGACATGGTCTAGCTAGGGGGTGTAGGGCTGGATGATCCTGGGTCCTTTCCGGCTCAGAGTGGCCGGCTAGACTGTGAAGGAACTAGACTGTGTTACCACTCTGGGATGTGCTTTCGGTCTCTGTACGGGTGCTAGGTGTTAGATGGTGAATTGGACTAGATGATCCTTGTGGGTCTCTTCCAACTCATAATATTCTGTGATTCTGTGATTCTGTGATCAGCCCTCAAGCAAAACTATCTCAGTATAGGTGCCACCTATGGTATAGGTACCACAGAGCACTGTGGTGTACACCCTGGTTTTACAGCCATAAGAAAATGAACTCAGTTCCCTCAGGACATACAAGGTATAAATCCTACTTTCTGTCTTTCAACACTTTCAGTATTTTGTCACCTCCAGAAGCTCCACCTAGAACTGAAGTTAGAATCATATGGGAGGATGAAGTTATGTGTGTTATTGTAGATGAAAATGCATCTGAGGAGGAAGGTAAATGTTTCTACTTCCCTACTTTCATATTGCCATGGTGTTCCCTTCCCCTTGCAGCCTACATGTGCACAGCACCAGGCTGAAAAACACTGGTAACTAAGTCTTCAATAGCTGAAGGCTCTCCTTCCCCCAGGAAACACTTGATTTTTGGGTTGCCTAAGATGCCACCCAGGCAATAAGCTAGTAAGAAACTCCCTCATCCATCTGGCCCCCAGCTCTTCCCTCCCTGCTCAGATGGCCCCAGTGCTCAGAAACAATGACTGGTATAACAATAAACTTTCACTGTTTGTAATTCAAATTACTTCAAAGGCTACATAAAACAATTTAAAGAAGCTTTTGAGCCTCAGCTCTGTTCTCACAATTTTCATTTCATGTCATGAATGAGGGACACATGGTCAAGGCAGGGTTGTGAGCTGGTAACCGCTCCCTTGTCTAAAAGCATGTCTTTGCGCCTACAGCAACTGAACATGTAATGACAGTGACAGAGGAGTGACGGGTACTTAGCTGTTGTGGTTTGACCCTGGCTGGATGCCAGAGATGCACCCACAACCTCTCCTGGGGAAAAAAAACGGAAATAAAAACAGGCAAAACAAGGCAAGCTACAAGGGAGAAATATAAAGGATTTATTTATTAACTAACAAGATCAGAGCTTAATGTGAGAAGCATCATTTAAAAGGCAACCTTTTCCCCCCACCCCTCCTTCTCTTACAACAGATCTCATATTCTCTTTTTCGACCAAGAGACAAAGGGGGAACAGGGGTAGGGGTAAATCCAGGCACGTTGGTATTTCTGACCAGATTTAGAGTAGGAACCATCTCTCCGCCCTTCCATAAAGTTCTCTCTCTCTCACGAGAGGAAAAGTCTTTCATGACCCTTTCCCAAGTGAGATCTCGACCCAGGGATGACAGCTCTTCCATTCTCTGTTGCCTGAGAGTCACAGACAGGATACAGTTTTTTAAGCACTACTTTGCTGTGTCATTATGAGCCCATCCCAAAGCACATGGATCAGATCCTACCACAATGCAATTCTACCACAAAAAGTCTGTCCAAATGATGTCTACTGAGCTCAGCTCTGGCTCTGTGTTTCTGCACATCTGCAGCTGTTGCAGCATGATTCTCCATCTTCAGTCGTAGCCTCAGGTGGATTCTGCATCACTGGTTTCTCTCTCTCTATTCCACAGGTTTGCACCATGGTCCATTCTATGAGCAGCAGCGAAACGCCTGGAAGAACATTCCTACCCCTTCTCTGGTTGGCCTGGATGGGGGGCCTTCATAGCTTCTCAGTTTCTCACAGAGGTCCTGCTCTGGCAATCTACATCTTACTATTGACTTTTTTTTCCCTTTCTCTCATATGCTGTTCACAGAAGTGCCATTATCTGCTTTCTGACCTTGAGTTTTTGGCAGCAGCGGGGGCTCAGGCAGCAGCCATCCACCCGCCTCGCTGGCAGAGAAAAAACCCCCACATTCAAACCAGAACATTAGTGCAAGCTTAGGCTGGATTTTCATTATTTTGAACAGTGCTGTCCTGGCTTACTTTGGAGATGAGTGGATGTTTTAAGGCTTAAACAAAAGTCACTGCCTGATGTTTAATTTTCCTAGACTTGGAGTGAATGAGTGTCTCACCGTTACTATGCTGCTGATTCTTTAGTGTGTAAACTGTACTCACAGTAACAATGGCAACATCTATTAAAGAAAGGATCTCAAATTTGGCACCCAGAATCACCAGTCAGTCTGAAAATTGCATAAGGCCATAACATTTTTCTTAAAATAGGGAAAACAATTCAGCCTATACTACAGGTACCGTCTGGTAACAATCCATTAAACATGGAATAAAATTTTAAGGTGATAATAAAAAAATGATAAAGATGATGATAAAACAATGAAACATTGACATGTTAGGTTTTCTGTACCCTTTTTTTCAACTAAGTACAGTTTTTAAAACTAACATGCTAATAAAGATTGAATGTGAAACAATTTAATATTAAAAATATTTTTCAGTAGTGCTTATGCGTTCTTGCAAAACAAAATAATTTATATATGATTCACAACTTCCACCAACATATATTAAACCTAAGTGTAATTTAGAAAGAGTATTCTCATGCTTTTTAAGTTCTGTCAGTTGGCATTTTGTGCTCTTTTGTGTTCCTAGAGAAAGAGACCATGTACACATTTAGTAAACAAAAAAGGATAAAAGAATTATGACCTTTATTTCCAAGCAAGGAAATGCATGTATAGGTGTAAAATGCAGAAGAGATGATCTCATTGACAGAAGTCATGTTTCTATTAGTGCCTTATCATAGTTTTTCACTTAATTTGCTGAATCAAAATGACAGAAAACAGAATACACAGTGAGTGAATTGTGTGTTGCTCCATGCAATACCATATAACATGACCTGCTTCTGAGCTTTACAATATCTACTCTTCTACTTCTGCTTCTACATCTACCTCTTCAAATTGATCCAAAATTTGTTAGGAGGTTTAAACATCTATTACAGGCATCTATTAAGCATCTATTACTTTCTTCCTACCCTTCCTTCACTGCACAGTATGCATAGGCATAAATATATATAAAAATAAATAAATATAAAGGGCTCTCTATGTGGAAAATTGTTGATTTTTTTAAAATTTTTTTTTAAATTGAGCTAGTGTGTAAAATTGCTGTGCTGCACTGTCCGTGCCCTTTTACAGCACTTCCCTGGAGCGTAGTCAATAGCTCACAGTTCCGCACCATATGCTCTCTTCATTTGCCCATAGAAAGGGAGACCCTGCAGTGGTCAATGCACTACAAATACCTAAAAAACCTAGGAAAATATAGAATAGAGCATACATTAAAGCAGCCTCTGGCAGTCGTACAATATGTTTATAGAATAACTGCACAGTACAGTGACCATGAAAAAACAAGATTAATGAGGTCAGGCAGCTTGGACATCCTAATGAGGTGCTGCAAATTCCAAGAGCCGGCTTTTCCACTAGAGGTGAATTACTCCTTATACAATATTTCTGCAGGAGAAACTTGTATTAGATATAGGATCCACACTGGAATCCTTAGAAGATCCTATGAAATTGGAGGTTGGACATTTGCATAAAGAGAAGGTTCCTCCTATCTCACACTTACTTTGAGATATCCTCAGGATAACTGGATACCTAAGCTGGCAGATGGAGACAGGGTACAGTATAGTCTTCCTGTTATTCAGGAGGAAGTAGTTAGAGACCTGCTGATCCATTTGGATCCCCATTGATCCATGGGACCGGATGGGATTCATCCCAGAGTGATGAGAGAGCTGGCAGATGAGCTTGCTATACCGCTTTTCATCATTTATCAGAAGTCTTGGAGCACAGGTGATATCCCGGACGACTGAAAGTTCGCAAATGTGACCCCCATATACAAAAAGGGTCGTAAGAATGACCTGTTAGTCTCACCTCGGTCCCAGGAAAAGTTATGGAAAAGATAGTGCTGAGCGCTATCAAGCAAGGATGGACACGAGATCAGGCCCAGCCAACATGGGTTTAGAAGGGGTAGGTCTTGCTTGACCAACATGATCTCTTTTTATGATCAAGTAACTC
>WEKX01017890.1:112299-126047 GCA_013390025.1 Pitta sordida
TGTATTCGGCACTGGTTAGACCACACCTCGAGTACTGCGTTCAGTTCTGGGCCCCTCAGTTCAAGAAAGATGTCGAGGTGCTGGAGCATGTTCAGAGAAGGGCAACTAGGATGGTAAAGGGGTGGGAAGATATGCCTTATGAGGAAAGGTTGAAGGAGCTGGGTCTGTTTAGCCTGGAAAAGAGGAGGCTCAGGGGTGACCTCATTGCTGTCTACAACTATCTAAAAAAAGGTTGTAGCCAGGCAAGGGTTGGTCTTTTCTCATTGGTCTCTGGGGACAGGACGAGAGGTCATAGTCTTAAGCTTCAGCAGGGAAAGTTTAGACTTGATATTAGGAAAAGGTTTTTTACTGAAAGAGTCATTCGGATGTGGAATGGGTTGCCTGCAGAAGTCATTGAGTCACCAACCCTGGATGTGTTCAAGGGGAGGCTGGACAAGGTGCTGAGAGATATGATCTAGATGTAAAGGATAGGTTAGTTGCATTATAGGTTGGACTAGATGATTTTCAAGGTCCTTTCCAGTCTTATCTACACTGTGATACTGTGATATTCTGTGAGTTGCTGAGAAGAGATGAGCAAACCAGTTTGCCAATGCATCATTGCTTTCCAGTCAGAGTTCCTCTCTGGGAATGTTCTGATCAGCTTGATCCTATAATCAGTATTCAAGACTGGAAAATAAGGGAAGATAAAGGTATTTGCTTTTTAAAATCCCTGTTGTGAGGGAGGACCTGTATGTAGATACTTGAGCAATGGCTGCTACCTGACTTCCCCTGTTAAAAGGTGAGAATGTGATGCTTTTTTCAGTTCAGTCATCTCAAATGTGTACAGCCAATATTGTCCACGTTCCCTTTTTTGGTAATCATTTAGTTAAACAACATGCCTGAGAAAAATGCAACTCTTTAAATATAGAGTGTCAATTATTCCAGTATCGTCCTTGAACATGAAATCCATGTCACAGAATCACAGAATCACAGAATATTCTGAGTTGGAAAGCACCCACAAGGATCATCGAGTTCAACTCTTAATTGGCACCACTGCCTCCCTGGTGGGAATTAAACCCCCGGTCTCCTGCATGAAAGGCGGGGACACTCACCCCTGTACTAAAGTGGATATTTTCATCAGATTTAGGTATTTTCATAGGTTTCAGGGGGTAGGATTTGTTAGACATTTTTCTGAGTATTTGTTCATGTTACTTTATTTTTCTTCTCTGAGTCAGCATAGGTATTTTGGAGTTCTTATATTCGGTACAACATTAAAATGTGTTGGTGTAAAACTAACATGCACATTTATTTTGTTATCAATAAAATATTTTTCTGTTTTCCTATTGCTTATTTTTTGTTATTCACTCATTAGGGCTTGGGATCAGGCTAATGATTCTTCCTTTGGATTACACTAATGATTTTAAGCCTAAATTCCATTTTCTTTAAAGTTCCACATTTGGCAGCCAATCGTTTGACCATACAAGAAACCCCACATATGGTTTACATGACCTCTCACACATCCTCCAATTATGTCTAAAATCCTTACACTATAATCTCAAATTCCATCTAAATCCATCCATTATTTGTGCTTTTGTTTTCCCCCTAAACATCTTGAGTATCACAGAATCACAGAATATTATGAGTTGGAAGGGACCCACAAGGATCATCTAGTCCAACTCACCATCTAGCACCCGTAAAGAGACCGAGAGCACATCGCAGAGCATAACANGGTTGCCGCCAGGTGGGTGTGGACCTCTTCTTTCAGGCTGACGACACCAGAACGAGAGGACATGGCCTCAAGCTACACCAGGGGAGGTTTAGACGGAATTTTAGGAAGAGGTTTTTCACAGAGAGAGTGATCGCTCATTGGAATGGACTGCCCAGGGAGGTGGTGGAGTCGCCGTCCCTGGAGGTGTTTAAGAGAAGACTGGATGAGGAGCTTAGTGACATGGTCTAGCTGGGGGGTGTTGGGCTGGATGATCCTGTGGATCTCTCCTGGCTCGGAGTGGACTGTATGCCTGTGAGGGATCTAGGTTTATGTTCACCACTCTGGAGTGTGCGTTCGGTCTCTGTACGGGAGTTAGATGGTGAGTTGGACTAGATGATCCTTGTGGGTCCCTTCCAACTCATAGTATTCTGTGATTCTGTGAAGCTACAAAAGCAGGTAATGCAAGTAAAATATATGCCATTGATCTTTTCAGATCACAGAAGACCGTTTAGAAAATACAGATACTACTTTACACCTCAAGTGCCTAAATCCAGCGGCCGATTTTAAATCAAAGACTGAAGAAAGTGAGTCAGGAGTTCAACAATAATTTTGCCATCTCCTAGGCAAACTAACCTGCTTCAGAAGTGGCAACTCATAATAAAAAAGCTATTTTAATTATTTATATGCCATTAATATTTTGGCAATTAGATTATCAGTAGCGATAGTATACGACTCTCGCTAGCTCTATGCTTTAGCTTAGGGCCTTAATTGAATTAAAGGGTATGAACATGGAAGAAGTTCCAAGGCTCCTCTCTGTGTAACTCCATGCTAAAACGGTGAACAATTAAAAAATAAGGTTGTCCTTTTNNAAAAAAATTGTTTCCCCTTCCCCCCCCCCCCCCCCCCAATTCCCAGTTGTATTTATTTGAAAAAATAAGGAACTTTGTTATCCTCTGGGTGATAAAATTGTGGTTGACTTTGCCATACAAGTAAAGCATGTCATTGCCTAGGGAAAAACATATGAAGATTTGAATCTTCCATAATTACACTGAGGATTTCTGAGGGAGAGAAAAGGGATTCCTATTTGTCCTATTTGTAAACACACAAATTTGTAAAATTCAGCTCTAGTCAGACAAGCAAATAGAACAGCTTGTTTAAGATCAAAAGATGAATTTCTGTCCAATGTGTAAAGCAGATAAAAGAGGCACTGTATAAGAGGGGGCACTATAACAGGGTATCCTATGCATCATTGCTATAGTGGTGACAAAATTAAATGCTTGAATCTGAGCTTTAGCTTAAAGCTTTTGTTGATATTTTATACATAAATTTTAGTGTTTGGAGGTTTTCTATTAGGGTTTTTTTTTGTGAGGGTTTTTTTTTTTGTAGTTAGAAATTCAAGGTAGCACACCCAGAGACATCTGAAACATTAAAAGAGATGACCTCCTAATCATGAACCCTGCTCCACCCTAGCGTAATTTAAGGAGTTTACAGAAGCCATTCTTGGAGAAAGGATTACTTTTGTTGTTATCCACTATTATAGACAGTGACCCAGTATATTTAAAGCATAAAGTCATAAAGATCATGGGTCATAAAGTTCATGTTTGTGCTGTCATCAGTCTCAGTCCAACATCACTCCCTCAGTTGTGCCTCAGCTGTGAGATACAGAGCTGTGACTTTAATCTATACAGGGTAAGCCTAATTGTGGACATATTTAGACAGGCACATTACCAGCTGTAAGTGGGACCTGATTGCTGCTAAGAGCCCAGATCCTCCATTGCATCAGTGCCCTAAGTGGTGTAGCTGCCACAAGCAGGCAGCAAAAATATTCTGAAGTGACTGACATCCTCCTGTCCTGTCAGTCCTGGGGCTCTCCACAGAGCACTCCATACATGGCCCTCACTTGTACCTCTGCAGAGACACGCCTTTGTCTGTAGTCACAATGCATAAGTAGCCTGATGCATGGCATCCTTGTGAAAGACCACTCACATAATGTGCTCCATTCACTAATGCACATACAGCCCACGGGACCAGGATAGAGGGGGTCACACACAGCCTACAGGACCATGCACCAGAAGCTGTGTATTGCTGGGTATGGGTCCTGATCAACACAAATTTCATTCTGCAGATTTGCTTCTTTGGGGCCATAGCACAGTAACTGTGTGTACATGGCCATGTGCTGTAACTCAGGGCAAGGAAATGCACAACAGGCTAAAGGAGTGTTAGTTGAGTAGGGCTTAAACAGGCATCATATAGGAACAAAATGATTCTTCTGTCCTGTTTTTTTCCTCTGTACATGCCTATGGAAGAAGTTTGTGTTATCTAAGCCCTCTGCAACTCTTCCTGAGGTGGTGTGGCCAGAGGCCTTGTGTATCAGCCCAGTGTCCCCTTGTCTCTGGAGGTGAGACAGAGCTGGGGCAAAACAGATGGCTTATGGGAGAGCATGTATGAATCCGAAAGGATGAAAGGGGTAATTTTATTTTTTTTTTTCTTCTTGAAAAATGCTTTGCTAAGTGGATGTAAAAACAATTACCCATCTTTTATGTGCTCTGGGATATACAAATGACACATCTAAATAAATCTGAAATGCTTCACTACCTGCAGTTATACATTGCTTTGCTTTCTCTCCTGGTAAGTTGAAGAATGTTTAAATTTTATTTTTAGTAGGGGACATACTTGATTCCCTTGAAAGTACTACCTGTGCATATGAGTATATGAAACTACATATAAATAAGAATGGATTACACTCTTAAAGCGTAGGATTATTTGTGTCAATAGAATGATCCCAATTTCATACTAAAACTATAGTCTGATAACTGAAGAAATTTTCAAACTTCTTTAGAATTTAATACTCTGTCAAATCAAATCAGCATAGGGATGACTCATTGCTCTTTGTGTTGCTTGATTTGAGGGGAAGAAAGAGTTCATTCAACCATCCGATAAATAAAAATAATTGTTCTTACAATGATGTATATGCGTAACTCCCTTTGAAGTGATCCTTTAGTACTACAATAACTCTGATAGCTTTTAAACCCATTTGCCATGTGCATGGGGTCTCCAGTCATAGGACTTAGAGCTACCTGGTAAAGGCCCAGTGAGACGATACGGTTCCTAAAAAGCATCCTCTGGACTCTGTTTCTCCAGAACTCTTCATCTGTTTTCAAGAACGAATTAAAGAAAAAAAAACCAACAGAGTTCAAAGTGGGGAACGCCACCCCCGGGTATGAATTCCTTTCAATAGGTCAAAAGCTACCAGTTGAAAGACAAGCAAATTGGCTTGGTGAATTTTACAGGCAAGATTCCTTAAATCATTCAGCATGGTGAAAAATTCTGCAAAATTTTAGCCTATCCACAGAACTCCGTGGCAAAACTCATGTGACATCAGAAGAAGAAAGCATGCTGGATTTGGGAAGTGCATGCAGCAGCAAACAGCTGACATTAGTGCTCACCAGTGTGTTCACCTTATGCTTCTAGAAAAAGAATATAAGGATAAATAGGCTGGTCACATTCTTTTTAAGGAGGTAGTGTGATTGATATATAATCATTGGAAAAGTTAGTAATGATAACTATAAAAATACTTTGAGAGGACTCATGGCAGTTCTAAAACAAAAATATTCCACTTACCTTCATTTCATTTGCTTCAGAAATCAGTGCATGTAAAATTCTCCTCCACCCTCCATTAAACACCTACTTGGTCTCCAATCTTTGGAGTTAATCAGCAGCACTACTACATTTTTATGTGACCATATCTTTATTTACTACAGGTAATCTTTTATTCATCTCTCCTCATGAAGAAGGGTGTTCACCTTGATCTGCAATAGTAAAACTCCTGTTGCCTTTGTTCTAAAACTTCCACTGACGAAATGGCCAATGTAATTGCTTTCATAGCTGGAGAGTGGAAAGTAAAGCAAAGCAAGATTCTGGCATTTACAAACACGAAGTCAAAGAGATTTGAGGTTATTAGATTAAAAATTAAATGAGAGCCACAGTTAACTAATGCATTCCAATCTGGCAAAAGGTAAAATTTCCATCTGCACCCCAAGAAATTGGGATTCTTCATATCACCCAGGCTCCTTGAGGTATTGAACCCTCACTGATGCTGTGTTAGGCTGAGGGTTGTAACTGCCCTTCAAATCTCAAGCAACTGAAGCTTATCCCTGAAGAAGGATGTTGAGCTGCTTGAGAGGGTCCAGAGAAGGGGGACAAGGATGGTGAAGGGACTGGAGGACAAGCCCTATGGGGAGCGGCTCTGGGAACTGGGGTTGTTCAGCCTGGAGAAGAGGAGGCTCAGAGGTGACCTCATTGTTGTTTACAACTACCTGAAGGGAGGGTGCCGCCAGATGGGTGTGAATCTCTTCTCTCAGGCTGACGACACCAGAACAAGAGGACATGGCCTCAAACTACGCCAGATGCTTTGCCCTTGACAGAGGTAGCTTTCAAAAGATTCAACAGACCTGGAAATTTCAAGGCAGAATTGTGAGTTTTTTGTTGTTGTTGTGTTTTGCTTTTTGAATTTTATGTGGGACAGAAGTGTTTTGCTGCTGCTTCATCATCTCTGACATGGCTCTACCGAAACCTTGCTGCCTTGTAGATGAGACTGAAGCTCTGAGCTGGTGGGAGGACATGACTCTGCAGGAAATACCCTACAGCCCCAGGGTAACAACACTGAGTGGAAACAATGAAGACACATCTACATGGAGGAAAGGAATGTGCTGCAGACATTCCCTGCCTTGGCCTTGTACATGTTGATTTCTTGGTATGAAGTATGAAGTTTTGGCACTTGAGTTTCAATGTCGTGGCAGCAGAGTAGGGCTGAGACAGCTGGTGGGCCTCTGTCTGCTTCTGAGTGGAGCACAGCACCATATTTGTGTGCCATAGTGTAGATGCATGTGACTTTAGTATAGTGGCGAGTGTCCCTGTCTCTTATGAGGGAGACCAGGGCTTGGATTCTTGCCAGGGAGGCAGTGATGTCATTTAAGAGTTGGACTCAATGACCCTTGTGGTTCCCTTCCAACTCAGAATATTCTGTGATTCTGTGACTTTAGGTCTCCCTTTTCCTGTTATTTTGAAAGAATTTCTGCTTGTTCCTTCTCCACCTATTGCTTGCTGAGTTGTGGAGCACAAAAAAGGAAAATGTGGCTG
Source organism: Pitta sordida (assembly GCA_013390025.1). Classification (NCBI taxonomy): domain Eukaryota; kingdom Metazoa; phylum Chordata; class Aves; order Passeriformes; family Pittidae; genus Pitta; species Pitta sordida. The sequence continues at coordinate 119,126 of WEKX01017890.1, forward strand.
CAAAGATACTTTATGAAGTTCCTCAAGGGATGCTTTATGCAACTGCTATATCTTTTACACAATTTTTGCTCAGCAGGCTTTCACAAAGCAGTGAACTTTAAAAAAATCATGTTTCAAAAAACCCAGAGTAGTTTAAAGCAATTAAAAAGTTAATTAAGATGTGAAAAAGAAAAGAAAGAGTTCTGAAACAGTAGGTTCATCCTCTGCAAGTTTGGGATCTTGTATTAATGCACTGCATAGCTGTAAAGAATATGTCTTTCTATCTTTGCCTGTATGTTAGATCCTGCTGGAACACTCTGTTCCCTGCTCCCAGGAACACTTAATGCTGCTCGAAGCATGTGTACCCAGCGTTACATGGAAGACTTGAGCGGCTCCTCCCACACAGCCAAGCACGTATTCTTTCTATTGTAAGAGCAGCATCAAGCAGCTTTTGTTCCTCTGTCTCTGAAAATGCACCAGAGACAAACATGGAGGGGGGTGGGGGGTGGGGAATGGTCACTATTTGAAGGTGCTCTTGGAAGCAGAAAGCAAAAAAACTTCGATTACAAGGCTGGGTTGTTTTAGATTCATAAATGCTATGCATCTCTATTTTTCCCCTTTTTTAAAATTAAAAATCAGTGCACTTTTGTATTGAATTGCAGGCCTGCTTGAGACATCTGTTTAAGTCAGAACTGATGGCCTAATTTTATAGAGGTGGATGTTATTGTTTTCAAGATTTTTATTTCTATTTTAGTGAAGTCATTTCTGATGTCCTTTAAAAAATGGAGGGAAGAAATTTCTTTCATTTTTGGATTACTGCCTCTGCTTGTCTTTAGGCCCCTCTCTCTGCTTTTCCAGTGTTAACAAGCATGCTAATATAATTGTATAAACAGCCAGATAGCTCTTGTTTTCTGTAAAAATGGAACCATTAAAAAAATAAAGTTTTTTTCCTTTTTTCTCCCCTTTTTCTTTTAGAAATAGGAAATTTATCAGCAATATAGGACAAAGCAGGTTACTCAGTTTATGGCACATCTCTCAGTAAGGAGAAAGAAACAGTGGGAGCTCTGATATTCAAAGTCTTGGATTATGTGCTCTAAAATCACCATCCTATTCATTTGCAATTATATGGATAATCTCATCAATGTCAGTTATACTTACTCATATGAATGAATTTAGGAAAGTAAGTTATTAAGTGTTCAGGTTTCTTCACTGCTTCTGGCAAAAGAATTCAAGTTGCACAGGGATCGGCCAAAGAGCTTCATTTCTAGGCATGCGACATGCAACACAATCCTGTTAAATGGATGAAGGACTACATTTTCACACAAGCATGACTGAAGTGTTCACACACAAATGCAGTTGAATGGCACTGGATATACAGCTACACAACCAAGTAAGAATTGTATATCTGTGATCTAATTTTTTTTCTATCTGACTATATCCAGAAAACTTATCAGTACTCAAAGAAAGTGAATACACAGACTCTCAATGAGATGTTCCCTCAGCCTGCCAAATCTGTCCTAGAGAACTAATTATATTAATTTTATCCTGAGAATTCTGTCTGAGACTGATTAAAATGCTTGAGTTAATACCATTGCAAGAAGAAAAGAAAGCTGTAACAGGAGCAGTGCTATGACTACAAATAACAAAAGGAAAGTGAATAAGTTGTGGCAAGTGTTGGTTAGGAAAAAATTAATTAAAAAGAAGATAAGTGCCTGGTTTTGCAGCAGAATATTCATTGCATTAATATGCAGGATTTAGATAGACCACAACGGCAGGATAAAAAAGCAGCTAAAATGAAATAATTTAACCTCTACAGCCAGTCCCTGCACTAAATGAAACACATGCAGAGATCAGTTTTACAACTAAAAAACCCCCACTCCCAGCTCTGGTGAGGGGATGTTATGAGTGTAGTGAGGTAGGTGTGCATGTCTAGCTAAATATTATAACAATTGTTTTACTCTTTATGTTTTTTCTTGTTATGTTTTTATGTCATAGCAAGCCAATGTGTAGTAGGTAATCTCCTTTGCTGTCTATGCAGGCCTAGCCTAAAATCTCCAGTGTTACCGTTACAATTGTCTCCTCATTTTGCTATTTAGAGACATTTTTGAGACAGGCAGATTTGGTGAAGGCTTAATAGCTAGGTACTTAATAGATAGTCCAAAGGACCCATCCATTCAAAAGTCTATCTGGTTTCCAAAGCACAAATCCTAATAAAGCTGCTTAAGAAATTTTTATTACATCACTGGAAAATAAATGAAAGGGGTTTTTTTTCAGATGTTTTTAAAAAGGTTTCTAAAAATCTGTTTATATTTTTAAACACATCATAAATCAAAGTACGTAACATGAAAATACTAAGGAAAAAAATACCTGCGGGAGCAACATACTGGTTTCTTAACATATTTAAATTTTTAAATTAAATTTGAACATAAAATCTTCAATTTTAATTCTACTAGTCAGGAAATACTGTTATAAAGATATCATTAAATTTCTTGGGTTTTCCTTTGCCTGACCACAGGGTAAGTGACAGCCTTGTGCTGACTGACACAGGCTGCTCCGTCACCAGACAGTGCAAGAGCACACATACAACCACTGTAGACAAGGCCCTTGAGAGGCAGCTAAGGGCAATCTCCCTGCAGTGAGGGGGACTAGCTGCNTCACTGTAGACAAGGCCAACATACCCCTTGAGAGGCAGCTAAGGGCACTCTCCCTGCAGTGAGGGGGACTAGCTGCTGCTGTCTCTGTCTAAATCCAAGGCATGCAGCCAAAGTCTTTCAAAGGAGGACTCCCGTATCACCACTTCAGCCTTTACACAACAAGGTGGGAACTCACAACCAGGCCATGGGGTCCTGTGAGGAGCAGCATGACATGCAGGGTTGGCTATGGACTCTGAGTTACATCTGCCTCCTGGAACAGCAACTTAATGCCATCACAGCTGCTACTGCATATGCAAAGACTGAAAAAATGTTTTAAGCATCCCAAGGAAATCTTTCTTCTGCAGAAAGTAAGAATAAAAGAAACAACCTCTTTCTATACACTTTCAAATACTCAAATGACAAAAATAATGTGACATTTTAATAACATCAACCTACGTTAAAAATACAGTGACTCCTCTCTGTATCGCGACTTCTCCTTCACAACCTCGCCCATTTGCGAAGCAATTTTTTCGCAAATATGATTTAGCGGTCCATGAGCCCAGCTGCCTGACGCATGCGCAGTTTGACTCTCCTCTGCCTGTGGGGCAGGACTCACTCCGCCCTGCGGGGAGGGGGATCGTAATAGCAGCATCGTGCCCCTGGTCCCTGAACAGGGAGACTGCCTCATAAAAGTGAGGCAAACTGTGTGCTGGGAGGGCAGCAGTCCCGCAGCGGTGGGTGGCTCCGGCGCGCGCTGGCGGCGGGCTCNTCTATACATATAATGGATCGTTGTTGTTTTATTTTATGTATAAGGCACACATACAGCTTTTTTGTAACAAATGCCAGTTATTTCTCAACTGCTACTTCTTCATTAGATAAATGACAAACAGTGCAAAACATCATCTAGAATTGACAACGAAACAGGAAGAACACAGACCTAACACTTTTTACTACACTGAAAGGGTTTAATAAGAGACCACTTAAAAAGCCTGTAACATTTTTACACTTTCTTGTATTTCCTTATTCTATCAGGCATAATTTCCCAAACTGGAAATGCATAACGAATATATAGTGTATGTATTTTAATAAACAAATACATATTAATTCAGACCCTAAGATCAGAACAATTTTTTTAAAAATCAAGTAAGTACATAGTTCTAATCCCTCTACTTCGAACATTTCAGTCTCCCACTTACCATACAGAACACTTGGTAGCTTCCTTCAGCAAAAACCTGCAAGGAGCACGTCCAATAGTTGCAGGATGTATACGCATGTGTGTGGCACAGATAAAAGAGCATTTCTATTGCTTATTCCCATTATGATAGAACTCACATAGTGCTCTCACTTGGCTTTCGTTGGCTCTCTCCAAACCAACGGCAAGAAACAGTTCATGCAAAACTATATGAAAGAAATGTTGCAAAAGTTGCATCGTATTAATTAAATGTTAGGAAATATCAGAAGCTGGTTTGACAGTACAACCTTAATATAACTCTTCTCTGCATATCCGTTATGATCCAGTGTTTAATTATGTGATCAGCTACTCTTTTTCTATCCCTAGGGCCTCTGCTTCATTTAAAGTTTCAGATGGGCTGAATAAGACAGTTATTAAATGTTTACATATGCATATCTTCTTCAGCATCCTGCCATTAAGGTATCAATGAGCATCTTACACTATTAACAAGGTAAACTGCCTCCTCTATGCCTGGAGCTGCAGAGACAAGAATAGACAACTGAGACCCGATCAGAGGAAAAAAGAATTACTTCATACATTAATTGCAAAACATACAGGTGTCAAAGAAGTTCAAAACAACATAATAGATCAGTGAAACACACTGGCATACTGGCAGGACTTTAAGGTACAAACCAGTAACAGGCCATGGTACAGCCAGTTTCTCTGATGTTCTCCACTGAAGTCCTATCAAGGAAAGCTAACTTTCTCTGATCCCATGAGCTATATGCCAAAGTCTTCCTCATCGATAAGAACCTTCATACTTTAAAGATGAGGGTCTTTGGGAGCATGTCACAGGCAGGAAATAGCAGCAGCTCCTTTGCTGTATCACCATAGCACTGAGATGGAAGCAGACTCGCCTGGACTGGGAGAACGGGACAGTTCTCTACATCAGCAGCTCCAGTTACCCTGTTCCCTCCCAGAGACAGGGACGAGGTGCTGCTGGCAGGCATCTCACAGATGTGTGAGCAATACAGAGCTGTACTGCTTAAAGTTACACCCAAAGTTACACGTGACTTGGCTTGCTAGCTGCAAGCAACGAAAACCAAGGTAATTCATTCTTCACCAGTAGACTGGATCTGTATGTCCAGCCATCAACCCTTTCCATAGAGAAGATCCTCTTTATACATGCTGTAGCTACTTGGAATCAATAGGAGCTATGAAAACTTCTTGATTGCTAAAGAGTTCTGAATTTACTGACTTTGCAAGAGATTTGAGGGAAACTTTGATAGTCTAAAAAGCTTTTCTTTAAAAAGATGAAAAAGCATCTTTTAAATTTCTCCTCTGTCCACAGAATGTGACATGAGGTGCATGTGGCTACATTATGTTCTTAAAAGCACAGTTCAAGGGAAGGATGATTCAAATCTGAACAGCCTTCCTGTCCATGGCAGCTGCTGAAGTTATGGATAGATAAAGCCTTCCAAACTTCATGTTTTGGGATGCTACTATATAAGACCACTTGCCTACTTGGGAGTTCCTGAAACTCCTTCTGAGCATTTGATTCTGCCCGGAACAAAGTAGAAGAGATGAGCAAGTGGCCCAGGTAATAAAGCTCAGGTCCAAACAAAGGTGGCAAACATTATACTATTTTTGTTGTTTCTTGATGTATTTCCAATAGTTATTTTGGTGTAATTGTGATGGTCTAATGTTGCTTTTGCACAAGATAAGTGATAGTTTCTAGTAGGATGGTGGACCTTGCTGTGAAGGGGGAGAGAAGCATCTGCTGCTTCAAGGTTTGAAAGAGAACAGCTCATTCCAACCTATGAACAGATCAGAAATTGCAGTTCTGGACATACCTCACACATGCTTCAGAAACACTAAGAAATGATGGCTGGCACCTAAGGGGCAGCAAGAGGACAGGCCAGGTTGGCAGCTCTTCCCGTTTCACAGGACAGTGGGACAGCTCATGATCACTAATGTAATACTCAGAAGATAGGGAGTGGGGAAAACAGATGAGACTGCTCTAAAACCCACACCAAAATTTTTAGCATGCAGTAAAGCTGTGAGGGTTATCTTTTGAAGGTGTTTTGCAGATCTCCCTTGCGTATAGTGTCACAGAGAGAGTGCCTTGATGTTGGCAGCCTAAGCTAGAATAGATCCTGTGTGCAGAGAAAAGACGAAAAGCACTATACAGTTACACTTCTCACACCAGATAAGCCAAAGAGTGTACTTTCATCTTTTATTCAAGTTACTTCACACATGTACTTTCATATATGTCATTAATGAATTAGTTTAACTAAATAGAAACCTTAGTATTTAATTGTGTGTTATGTGTGCCTTTATTGGGCTAATTTCTGATCTTTGACAGGAAGAACTGTACATGCAGATGCAAGGAATCAGGCTGTGTTTCATTTGCAGCTTTGCATGGGGGCAAGGCACATATCCTTGGAAAAGAATAAGCTTTCTGTATCAAGAAGCTGCACTTTTGTGTTTTGAACCAAAAGAAATGAACAAACCAACCCACTCCAAAACAGACCAACAAAACTTCTGCCACTTCCTTTGTCTCCCCTTTGGTTTTGCAAAACAACGCTGGGAGCTCTGAGACCCACACCTCTCATGGTAGTCACCAGCTGATACATCTTGTCCTCCCGCATACCGTTTTTTTTCCCTTTGCAAGCAAGCCACAGCACAGTTCGAGGTAACAGCACAGTCTGAAGGGAAAACCGTGCTGTTAACAGTGTGCTCGAAGGGCGTGTGAACACCAGCCCTTGTGTTTCCGGGTGTCCGCAAACAGCTCGGGCTTAGGTTTGGCCTGGGGGAAAGCGCTTGTTTGCAGACCAGCTTTGTCTGCGCTCAGGGCCCGGAGAGCCCCCAGCGGCAAAGGGCACGGCTTCGTCCACACGGAGGTGCCCGTGCGGAGACCCCGGCGCGGAAACAACCTGCACGCCACGGCTCACGAACTACGCTCGGGCTCCCAAGCCCTGAACATCAAGCGCTCGCACCGGACCACCCCCGGGCTCCGAGAAAAAGGAACAGGATCATAGACACGTCCTCCCAGCCTCCGGCGGGGTCAAACAAACCCGCCCCTGGGATCGGCCGCTCCCGCCCGGGGACCTCCCACCGCACGCGCACGCGCCGCTGA
>WEKX01017890.1:134368-194576 GCA_013390025.1 Pitta sordida
GAGATTCATACTTGAAGTACGCCCAGCTCTCTTGGACCCCTTTGTAACAGAGAGCTGCCTCCCAAGGAATTCTCCTAATCAGTTCCTTGAATAGACCAAAATCCGCCCTAAGGAAATCCAATTTGGATGTTTTGTTGGCCCCCCTCCTCATTCCACTATTTATTGAAAACTTAGTCATTTCATGATCACTGCCTCTCAGACAGTCCCCAACTACCACATCTCCCACCAGATGAATCTGTTAGCATGGTAAGGACACAAGGAAGGAGAACTTCAGTCTTTTTGGAGCAGCCTTCAATGTATGCAAAAAGCGTCAGTGTCTGAAATCCCCAGTGACAGTGTCAGCACTGAGGATGCTGCCCAGTATTCACAGTTGGGTTCCAGACAGCAACACTTACGTAAGAGCTCTTAACATGGAGCTAAGGCTGGGGTAAAGCTTCTCGCTCGCAGTTCAGCTTTCAGCTTAAAGAGAAATTTCTAGTATCAGTGGTATCATCTGCTGACATTGGCTGCAATTAAGAATTTTCAACAGTGTGCTCTTTTTTTCCTGTGTTCAATAAAATTCTATTATTGCTTTTTGTAACCTAAGAACATGTATTAATTGGTGGTTTTGGAGTTTTGCTAGCCACAGATTAATGAGTTTTCAAGAATTTCTGTGTTCTAAAGAAAATTGTGGCTGTCTAAAGGAGTGTTTGCAACATTTTATCAGTGTGATACCTGGTTGACAGGAAATAAAGCTAACATACTTTTAAAGTTGTATATTCATGCCAGTACTTTGCAACACAGAAAGGAGCTTTCTCTGGTTTCTGGTAAAATAGTTGGCTGAACAATCAACAAAAGGTCCATTTCAGTTGAGCCTAGCACCCTTCTCTAGATGGGAGCACCAGAACAGTTGCTCTGTGTTGTAACATTCAAGTTCTATTGTGTGTAAATTAGACATTTGACTACAAGTGTGAAAACTTTATCCTAACTGCAAAATAAAATCAAACTGTTCATGTGATACATCTAATGCTATGAAGTTATATCAGTGATATTAAACAACTTTTGCAATTCTACCTTTAAATATAACCTTTATTATAGTACGTAATTTCTTTTTAAACCCGTCTGCTCACTTCCTTTTTGATTTACAGCCTATTGTCTAACTCCCTAGCTTGCAGGCAGCATAAGGTCATTCTGTTTGTAGACTCCAGACTGGTAGGGAAAAAGGAGGCAGTGGAAATGGCAGTGGCAGCCTGGATCTCAATAACATGAAAGCAAATGATATATTAATTCAATGTTTATAAATAGACTGTTTCTGTGTGATGAAGGTAGCTGAATAAATTTTGGTGGTATTTATGGTACTTTGTTGTCTGGATACATTTAACAAAGGTGAGGCTTTTGTAATACATATAACTGAGAAAAAAATACAGTGAGCCCATGCATATGTGCGATCTAGTATTTGCAAGATTCAGTATTTGCGGGTGATTTTTCTGCGAGCTGTGCGACCTCGGCGCGTGCGCAGAACATATCGTGACAGTCTGATTGGCCGCTGGTCCCACCACTCGTGGGCCGCCGGGAGGAGCCACGGCACAGGGACAAGCCGGGGCACGGGGACTCCACCGCTCTCCCCCCGCCCTGGCAGAGCACAGCCAGACATCCGAAACAAGCCGCGCTCTCAGGACCAAACCTTATATGGGGAGAGGACGTGGCTACATGCGTGGCGTACTCGACTGTGTAGTGTGTTCACTATCTTTGCGGATTTACCACTCATGTGAGGTGGACCAGACCCAACAGCCTGCTAGTAACGGGGGTTCACTGTATTGCAAAACTCTAAGTACATTTCAGCAGGGACAGCTGAACAAATATATCTGCTTGATTGTTTATACAAATGTTCCTATGACTATCTAAATTATTGTTACTTATAGAATTGACAAGTCCCATATCATGAACAGCAGAACACTGGCTCTGAATACTGAAAGTGATAGTTTCTGCAATTATTCTGTAGAAAAATACCTGCATGTCATTCAAATTTGAAATCATTATTCATATAGTTTGCTGAAGTTGAAATTAATTCCAAGCCAACCTGGTACATGTACAAAACGTCTCCTGAATTATTAAATTAATGTAAACCCATGACTAATTCAGCAGTATAAATATGTAATTTCCTTTTCTTGCCCCTTATAGTACGTCCCATTATCTACAGGAGCACCCCTCTGTAAGCAATTTACAATCAATAAAAAGATTTGAGGCCAATGCTTTAAAATCCAAGACCTTAGCCTTTGCACACTCCTAATTTTATTGAGTACCATGAAGCCTTTTGATTTATTCATGTGGATATGTCAAATACCCTTCAGTATTTTATGAGATCAAGTATGTGTCAAAAGCTTTCTCAGTAAAGCAGAAATGTACTTTTATTTTTTTCCATAGGCACTGTAAGGCACATTAAATCTTTACCTGGAAAGAAACTTTCTTCCTTATTACTGTAGAGGTAGTGAATAAGCTGAAAAGAGAATGCTGCACACCTACTGCATCATGATCTCATTCTCAACATGATTACCTCGGTGCTTGCCAGTTCCAGTGTTCATAAGTCACACTCCAGTATGTGATTTGCTGAAAAGCAATAAATGTCAGCACTTTTATTTGCAATGTGCCTTTGAAGATTTGGAAATCATAACTTCAACACATTTTTTTCTATGACTGTGAAGGCTAGGAACTAGCTTTACCTTTCTCTTTTAAATGAAAGCTTTGACTGATGCATTGTTCAGCCTGACCTAGATGCAGGCTAAGATGTGTATCCAAACCCACTTCGTCCTTCATTTTGCAAGAAATTACTGTCCTGATACGTGGGGTGGCAGAAATGACTCCTGCTCAAAATTAACTGAAGTTGTTAGGGTTGGTAGATTTGTGTCACGTCAGACTTCAGTGCCTGAGACACCGTGGGAGCCCGGTGCTGGGGAGCTGACAGCCTCTGGCAGACGGCTGGGGGTGTTGGAGAGGGAGGGGAGCTCAGCGCCTGTGTGTGTGAGCCCTGCGGACTGCTGTTGTCACCTGCCTGCAAGAGCTGGGATGTGCTAAGCAACTGCACTCATACTGAAACTTTGGGAAGGGGTCACCTATGATCTGTGGGGGAGGGAAGGGAGTGGGGAAGGCAAAAGACCAGACAAATGATCCATACGGTGAGTCAGTGAGAAAGCACTGAATGCAATTGCAGCCTAATAATGACTCATAGCTCCATTGCTTATAGTTCTTGAGTGTCTGATCACATGGGTTGTTACACCTTTATTATGCTGTCCTTGAGGACAAATGAGGGAATTTACAGGGGGGAAAAGCCAAGAAGCTTTCACTTTTAGCTTACCTCTTTCTTGTGTGTATTTGAAAGTTTCCATTTATTCTCATTGCCCCAGGCTCCTGTGCTAATAGGAGCCTGGCAAATTTTGCTTGTGAGCTAAGTGCACTTGCTAGAAACCTTACAAGCATTGTACAGCTACTTTTAAGAAACCTATGGGAACGTGGGGCTCTGCTCCTCAGCATTCGTGTTACCTGCTCTCCTGGTAGCACCGCAGCTGGGCTTTGGGAAACTGACTTTACACATTCACAATTCAGTGGATAAACGGGAGTGCCGATTTGCCTAAATTCTCAGGTGATTGTTTTCTCTGCAGACTGCTTTCCATATGTAGCTGCGGGCAGTGTGGATCCTGCCCGTGCTGCAGATAACACAAGATCAGAAGCCAGGGGAGCTGCAGTGATGTGGGAGGCAGTTATTCTCTTGGTGGTGGTAGTGGGGGGGTGTAATATAAACTGCAAAAAGACCTTTTTGGCCAATGATTTCTCAAAAAGGAACCCTTTTCAGTGTAAATTACTCAGAGGGATGTAATTGTGGTCAAGTGACTGTTTCTGTGGTGGGCCTGCATGCCACCTTCTATTTTCAAGAATGGTCACGTAAGTTAAAATGTTTGACAGTTCAGTTACTTACATGATGCATGTACATAGAGATACATTCATACAAATATACCTAAATTGTTACTATGAAGATATTGGAATGGCATAGAATGTGTGAGAAGCTTCTTCAAATGCCATGATATATTTAAACAATTACTATTGCAAAATATTTATGAAAAAAGATGGTGGGCACAACCAAAGGCAAGAAAGAGCCCTGTGTCCTTCTCCCCGGAAATACGGGGCGAATTCTTTGACATAGGCATTTTATCTGATACTATTAGTATATTCCCTTTGGAGAAGTGCCAGTGAGACGAGGGAACTGGAAGGTAGAAAGTGAAATGAAAGTCTGAAGTTAGGTCATGTTAAATCTCATTACTAAATGCTTGAGCCGTGAACAAATTTCCGTTTATGACCTAAATGTTCACAGGTTCACAGGTTATTCTGAGTTGGAAGGGACACACAGGATCATCTAGTCCAACTCCCAAGTGAACGCCCACCCAGGGATCAGGCCCACAAGTGTGGAACCACAGGCACCACGCTCCATCCATCCAAGCCTCCCATCATCTAGGCAATGTCACTGAGTTCCTCATCCAGTCTTAAACACATTCAGAGATGGCGACGCCACCACCTCCCTGGGCAGACCATTCCACTGAGAGATCACTCTCTCTGTGAAAAACCTCTTCCTAACATCCAGCCTAAACCTCCCCTGGCGTAGCTTAAGGCCATGTCCTCTTGTTCTGATGCTGTCAGCCTGAGAGAAGAGATCCACACCCACCCGACTGCAACCTCCCTTCAGGTAGTTGTAAACAGCAATGAGGTCACCTCTGAGCCTCCTCCAGGCTGAATAACCCCAGCTCCTGCAGTTGCTCCCCATAGGGCTTGTTCTCCAGTCCTTTCACCATCCCTTCTCTGGACCCTCTCAAGCAGCTCAACGTCTTTCTTAAACTGGGGAGCCCAGAACTGGACACAGTATTCAAGTTGTGGTCTGACCAGTGCCGAGTAGAGGGGAAGAATAACTTCCCTAGTCCGACTGACCACACTGTTGCTGATACAGGCCAGGATGCCATTGACTCTCTTAGCCACCTGGGCACACTGCTGACTTTAAGTTGCCTGCGAATCACTACTCCTAAATCCCTCTCCATTTCACCACTCTCCAGCCACTCATCCCCCAGCCCTGACTATATCTAGTTAGGTAAGTCTCACCGTCTCCTTCTGGTGGTCCTACCTGTGATTGCTTTATGTACTTCAACTTGCAGTACATTGATTAAGATACCTGTATCTATTTTATTAACTCCTAATGCCTCAAGTGGAGAACAGCTTACTCTGTTCATTTTGAAATCCACTGGAACTGCAGTACCTTAGAGGAAATAATTAGCAGTGTGTTTCCTCAATTTTGGGAACATGTTCTCAAGTAGTTGGAACAGTGGAAATTTATTTCTGAGAAGTTACAGGGTTTGGCTCACCCTGTGGCATCATCCTGTGCTGTATGACTATGGGCATGCACACTTTTCACCAGGGAATATTGTACTATGCTCTAACTTACATATGCAGTAATCTCTCGAATATCATGCACGCGTGTGTGTGTGTGTTTCCAGAAAGATGCCATGATAAGTGAAATCCATGAAGTGGCAGTAAATAGGGTAAATAAGGTAAATACAGTAAAGACGTGGAAAAAACCTGTTGTGTTTTGAACCCAGGAATGGTGAACCGTGAAGTAGCAAGGGATTACTATATATATAATTTTCTTGATGTAAGGGAGAAATAAATATTTATTTTAGTCCTAACCTCATGCTTCTTTCAGTTTTAAAAGGTCAGTTACTAAATGCAAGAGGCCAAATTCTTATTTTTAGTGCCAAAGTATAATGGCTCTTTGGAAATTACTGAATTCGCTTTGAATTGATGTTAAAGTTAAGCTCACTAATCATAGACGTGGACATTTTAAGTGCAGCCTCCTTGAGATAAGAGTGCTCTAACAGGACTTACACCTCTTGTTTGGGGGGTTTTTGTGCGGGAAGATTAGCTGGGCTCCTGCTCATGGATGGTAGCTCTTAGGGCTATAGCTCTGCCAAATAAATTATACCCCTAGTTCAGCTGTGTGTGGTTGTGACAGGAATATCAGGCTGTCAATAAACAGTTTGAGGATTCACAGGGTAGGACAGGATCTCTCTACTTCTATCAGGTGGCATGGCAAGCCGGAGAAATAGAAAATCATTGTGTGATGGTTGCTACCAAAGTGCCCAGAATGTATACTCACTGCATACTGGAAAGTGCCTGGTGAAAGTACTCTCTTGACAGTGTAACATGGTTGTTTTCTTGAGTTAAACCCCACTGGGTGATAGATACTGCCTGTAGTACTCTGCAGTCCAGCAAAACCCATGTCTGCTATTCCCATAAAACTGTTGGTTTCTTGAGGGATTTTAAAGGACTTAAATGGCATTACGTTTATGTAATAGCTAGAGATCATGTACTTGTTTACTTTCGTTTTGTAGCCCGCTATCAGCAGTTAACCATAAGGAGTCAGAATAAGATTAAAACTGTTTTTTCTTACGTAGTTCCAGATTATTGCTGTCTTTGTCTTCTTATACATCCAATTTTACAGAAACGGTATGCTCTTGCCAAGCTTTTGGGACTCTAAATTCAGAAGTCCAGCTAGGGAGTCAGGGCAACTCTAACATCTTCATTATGGAATAGTGAAATAGGTTTTGGAAATAACAGTGTCTGTACACATCTTCTCTTACTTTAGGAGACTGCTAACACATGTCAAAGCATTTGTTTTATTTTTGCTCCATGAAACCAGGAGGATGGTCATTCTGAATCAGCATGTTGTAAAACAGGGCACTTTCATGGCTTGGAAGATACTTATGCATCACAGGGAGGAGGAGCCAGAGTCACTAGAGGAGCAGAGACCAGTAAATAGAGACTTAGATGTTCCCTGTTTTTTTAAGTGATGCAGTGAGCTCCGTCTTACCTTTCATTGAATGTGTTGTAAATAATACTGCCTCCCACTCCTGTTAATCTGTTCAGTAAAATCTTCTAAGATAAGCGATGGTGAGAAGGGCCAGCCAGTGGAGCTTTTCTTCAAAGGACCACACAAATCCATTGACTTTTATTGTTTCTCATTAGATTTTCGCTTATGTTTCCTTCAAGTGGTAGGTTTGTTTTTGTCTTGTGCTGTGTATTTTGTTACACAATGATATTTAAACATCACTTTTCAGCTGAATATCATATTTTTTTGCATGATCATCCATTAATATGGTAATGGAGTAAATTTAAGTAAACTAATACACTTAGAAATAAATAGTTGTATCTTAATTTCTTTTGCTTTGTTTTCTTTTTCAAAGTAAGTTGCTATTCAGTCTTGGATTGCTGTCAGTACTTGTAAATGCTAATGGTTGTTTTAGTTAAATCCACTAAAAACTTTCTCAGTTGACTATGTCATTCATATTATATAGATTTTTGTTAAGATATTCAGATTACATAGATTCAGCTATTATTTTGATATATGTATTTCTGGTAAATATATTTTGTTCATATAATATTCAGATTACACAGATTTTGCATAGTTTACACAGATTATTGTTACCTTTAGTTAGAGGAGATGATGCTGCTGATCATTGCAAAATTAATTTCCTCTGTGAGCATGGCAATATGAGAGCGAATTGTAATTTAACTTTTTTTAGGCTGTGTCTACCCTTGCTCTCAACAAAAACATTCCCAGTCTCTACTTGATTTCAGAGAGAAGAGGATTTATCCCTCGATGCTCTAACAAATGGAACTTTCATTTGTTTGGATATTTTTTGCAGTCATTATAGCTTTGTTAGGAACTGTGTAATGTATCATAGAACACAATAAATGGAGTAGAACTGCCTGTTCTCAGAAAGACCGTCAATGGAGACTCATCACTGGATGAAAATGCTTCCAGTCAAGTTCTGAAGGGACCAGCACTTGAAAGTGTTATTAAGGATTAGTGTTTTTAAAATTCATGTAAAATCTCTGCTCTTAAAATGCTTGTGTGCCACAACCTGGAGAAGCATAAAACAAGGACAATAAAGTACTGATACTGAGTAATCTATATTGCTTATAAGCAGCCCATTTATGTTATATTTGACCTTATTGAAAAATACTTGAAGTCACTTAGGAGTAAGAAATAACAGGTCCTCTTTCTATGCAATGAGAAACTGTGTCCAGTGACTGGGACAAATTTGCAGCTTGATACATGAAGAACAGTAGTAACTAACAACACAGTGTTAGGGCAGAAAGTGAGACCCCTGAGTGTATAACAATTGGGTGAAGGAAAGGTGTGATTTTACTTTGAAATGTGACCTGACAGATGCTGGGAAACTGCTCATTGTGTTGGTGTCAGCGTTGGTGTAAGGACTTCAGAAACTGGGGAGAGGGCAGAGCAGTTGCCACCAGAGTGATATCAGGGTTGAAAGAGCTCTCCATCCTGGTTAGCATATCAAAAGGACAGGTCTACCAAGCCACTTAACAGCCTGAAAGAACCTTCCCAGAATCAAAAACTCATGACCAAGAACTTTATGGAAAGGCAGATAATGGATAGTTTGGAAAATGTCTGAATCAAGGCATTTTTTGAATGTTGATTACACACTTTTCACAAAGAGGGTTTAATCCTTGGAGCAACACACCAAAGGAACTAAGGGTCCCATTTCCTGATGGCTATATATCATTACAATGTCACTTTTTGGAAGATATATTTAAGTTAAACCTAAGTTAGTAGGTGTGTTATTAGTAAAGCTGTATGACGTGTGCAGACCTGTGTTATATTGAGAGGTTGAAACAACAGAAAAATTAATAAAGTATTAGCTGATTATCTTTTTTTTTTTGGTATTCCTTAGGCTCTGAGTTAACAAATATCTAAGCTTTTATATTTTGGCCCTTTTCTTACCTTTCTCTGCATCCCTTGAGCAGTAATTGGTCATACTGTGCTGTCCTGTTAGTAATTCTTTGTATATGGGTCTAAGGTTCATTAAAGATGTGCATGTTTTTTTTGTACTTTCTTCCCCAGTGCAGCTGTCCTGACAACAGAAAAAAAACTCCTATAAATGCAGTCATACCTTGGTTAATTTGCATCTTCTCATATTTGAGGAATTTATTTATTTAATTTTTTTTAATTTGTTATTCATGATGCAGTGTATAATCCCACAGGACAGCGTAGTTCGGCAGTGCCGGGGCAGGTGGCCCTGGCTCCAGCTGGCCCTGCCAGGAGTCAGGAAGTCTTTAACTGTAACACAGGTTTCCATAGGGGTCCCGTTCTGGCTGTTCTGGCTGCGGCAACCCGCCTGGACTTGCCAGCGCATATGTGCATATGCAGATATTCACAGCGTCAGAGAAAGCACTCCTGCCAGTGCTAGCTCCGCAAGTTAAAGGGCAAAAAACCCTACTCCCATGCTCATCGCTGCCGTAAGGAGCCTGGGATGTTGTAGTGTTCTAAAGTTGCTGTATTTCTGGCAATAATTTGTCATATTAATGTCTGACCCCTATTTGTAGATTAAAGGTTTTGCGGGACCTGTGGGAGACCCATAATCTGCGAATATGGAGGGATGACTGTATATATTTATGGATCAGCCTTTTCTTAGAGAGGAAGGACCCCTCTCCCAATGATATTAATGATACGTACACATTTAGGGATACTTTTTTTGTTTTCAAGACTCACTAAGTTGTTTTGAACTTCGATTCTTTTAAAACCATGTTTATTAAACAATCTGTATGTACCTATGCATTTTTAAATATTTAGTCTTACTCCACTTTTCTGAGTGCAGTCAACTGTTGTATTATTATGGAAGTGAAGAAATGTAAGACAACTTCTGCTCTGGGAGACATAAAGAAGCATACAGAAGCATTGTGAAAAGAAAGCCTTGTATGTTCACCTGAACTTACAGATGAGAAGAGACCTGGAGGAAGGAGAGAGGTGTTCAAGGAATCTGTAAGCCAAAGGTTGTTTTACTACTTTTTAGATACTGTTGAAATAGTAACCTTTCAAAAATAATATTTTCATTGCCTTGATGCCTGTTTTTCCCTTAGGTTATGTTATCATTTTGAGCTCACAGTTTGTGGATAGAGGACAAGGTAAATACAAAAGGGAAACAAAAACATACCCAGAGTTTATATTGGAAAAGGAACTAAATGACTACAAGGAACAGATGTTTCAATGCATGTTTAAATATGTTTTAGAGTCCCAAATGCATCTTGGAAGTGCAGAGCATCAGTTGCTACTTCACAGTGGCAAATTAGTAACCAGCACCAGATTCCGCATGGCTTTGAGCTGTCTCTGTGTTAAGCACAATATTTCAGAATGGACCACAAGATTGAAAAACAGATCTTGTCTTTTATTTTCATAAGTACACTAGTTACTAGAAATGAAAACCCATATTGTACTCTAGCTTCTAAGAGGAGAGGATCACCCAAGTAGGGAATATAAAGGTTCAATACATGTGATAGAAAAGCAGTAGCATTTTGCATATGTTGACCAGAATGTAGTAGTATGATTTGCTGTAGGGGACAGGAGAGGAACGCACATTATCTGGCTAACTGCTCTGTGTTTTTTATTTAAGCTCAATTTTAATTTCTTTTTGCTTAAACAGAAGTTCAGACCAAAAGCCTAAATGAATGAGAAGCTTCTGTCTTCCAGCTGGACTGGCCATGTTTTCATACACTGTCAATCACTTAAACAAACCTAAGCTCTTGTGCTGAAAGATGAGTCAGAGGGGTAGAAGACCAGCCTTGATGAGCAATGAGATCCTGAAAGAACTAGGGGACAAAAAGAGGGTGTATGTTCTTTGGGAAAAAAGGGAGGTAAGTCAGGGTGTGCTTAAGGAAGTTGTCAAGTCATGCAGGAGAAAAATTAGAGAGGCAAAAGCCCAGATGGAACTCAAACTAGCCGTTTCTGTAAAGGACAAGAAGAAACGTTTTTATAAATACATCAACAGTAAAAAGAGAGGCTGCAACCACCTTCACTCCTGATTGGATGCAGAGGGNAGCTGTATGACGTGTGCAGACCTGTGTTATATTGAGAGGTTGAAACAACAGAAAAATTAATAAAGTATTAGCTGATTATCTTTTTTTTTTTTTGGTATTCCTTAGGCTCTGAGTTAACAAATATCTAAGCTTTTATATTTTGGCCCTTTTCTTACCTTTCTCTGCATCCCTTGAGCAGTAATTGGTCATACTGTGCTGTCCTGTTAGTAATTCTTTGTATATGGGTCTAAGGTTCATTAAAGATGTGCATGTTTTTTTTGTACTTTCTTCCCCAGTGCAGCTGTCCTGACAACAGAAAAAAAAACTCCTATAAATGCAGTCATACCTTGGTTAATTTGCATCTTCTCATATTTGAGGAATTTATTTATTTAATTTTTTTTAATTTGTTATTCATGATGCAGTGTATAATCCCACAGGACAGCGTAGTTCGGCAGTNCCGGAGAAAAAAACTGGAAAACTGCCTCAGGCGGATTCTGCGCCTCTGGTTTGCAGGCAGACAGTCTGCTTCACTATGGTCCATTCNTTAACTGTAACACAGGTTTCCATAGGGGTCCCGTTCTGGCTGTTCTGGCTGCGGCAACCCGCCTGGACTTGCCAGCGCATATGTGCATATGCAGATATTCACAGCGTCAGAGAAAGCACTCCTGCCAGTGCTAGCTCCGCAAGTTAAAGGGCAAAAAACCCTACTCCCATGCTCATCGCTGCCGTAAGGAGCCTGGGATGTTGNTGCTTGGTAATTGGACTAGATTATCCTTGTGGGTCCCTTCCAACTCAGAATAACCTGTGGACCTGGGCATTTGTGTCAGTCAGATTCATTAAAGTGATCCTTGTGTTCAGACCTGCAAATGTTGCATTAATAAGCATATGATGGTTCTCCCTGAATTTTATTGTTGTGATTGGGAAGCAGTTAATTTTGGAAGCTTACGGTTGCATTTAGTTTTAATGTCAGCATTATGTTTAGGCCGTTTGGTGGCTGTCGTGGTTTGACCCTGGCTGGATGCCAGAGATTCACCCACAACCATTCCCGGAGAAAAAAACTGGAAAACTGCCTCAGGCGGATTCTGCGCCTCTGGTTTGCAGGCAGACAGTCTGCTTCACTATGGTCCATTCAACAAGCAGCAGTGAGACGCCTGGAGCCCTTCCTACCCCTCCTCTAGCTGGCCTGGCCGTGGTGCCTTCATAGCTGCTCAGCTTCTCACAGGCTCTTCTGCTGTTACTACTTTTTTTTTCCTTTCTCAAATATGTTATTCACAGAGGCGTCTCTATCTGCTCCTGACCTTGATCTCCTCGGCAGCAACGGAGACCCAGGCAGGAGCTGTTAGACCCCCTCGCTGCTAGAGGAAAAAAACCCCACCCAAAGTAGGACAGTGGCTCAAAAATTACCTTAATCTTCTTTGCCATGAATATTGCCTTTGTTATTTTTTCTTAAGTAAAAATCCATAGAGATTTCCATCAGTTTTTGTGAAAGAGGCTATGTGAAATAGTTCCTGCAAGAAAGTGATGTGAAAGAGACTGAATGTAAAGGCTCTGGACATCCTGTCCTGTCCATGCTTCTTGCTACAAAGTAGTCATTTTTGCCTATGTTGTTGCATGTCTTTGTCCTTCTGTGATGGTGGAAGTAGCCATTTATAAATATTCTTAAACTGCACTACTGAAAGAGTTTGACATGCTTGACTAGAAGGCCTTCAGGTACCTGAGAACTTGTGAACTGCCGCTTGGTGATGAAAGAAGCATCTTTGTCCTCCTAGAAACCATGTTCCCATGCATTTGTATGTCTCTTTCCACAGAAATGTGTATTGGGAGCAGCCTTGGGGGGCAATGCCACAAGTATTGCACCAAATTTGCATCATCAGAGAACCCAGGCTCATTAGAATGCACCTTCTATGGATAGATTTATAGTTTTGCAGTACTGTGGGGAACCGCTGAGAGAAGTGTGAATGCCAGAGAGAACAACCAGCTTTGTACATTTTCCTCCTGTATTAGGCTCACAGTAAACATGAATTTGCTGGTTACTCAGATTTGCACAAATGTTGTGTCATAATAAATAGTCCCAAGAAATTGTATACTTAGGAGTCAAATCACACAGTAGAAAAAAGTGTTCAAAATTGCTCAGAAGCAAAATCCACTAAAATTCTTGCTGCTTGTAAAAAGCTTTAGAAGCATTTTGAATGAAAACATCCCCAAATCAGAAACCTAAATGGTTTGACTAGCAAACATGAAAAGCAATGATTTCTATTTCTGATTTTTTCCCCTCATTTCAACCTGTCAAATTAATTTACTCAATCCAAATTTGCAAAGATTTTGTTACCTCTGAGGGATATTTTTAAGTGGTTTATTTTTTCTTTTGCAAACAAAGGGGGGAAAATCTTGACAACAAATGTCCAGGGTTGTAATTTTACCTGTGTTCTCAATATTTTCTCTAATTCCCTAAAGAAAATAAAAAGCTACTTCTTTTACTTCATTAACATGCTTCTGTTTGCCTTGTTCAAGCACTATATAGGCTTATGTCCTACAAATAGTGGTATGAGGCTCACCCAAGGATCATTCCTGGTAAGTGAGTTAGGATTCAGGTCCACAAACACTGTAACCCTTGCTCAAACTGATACAGGAGGAAAGAGCAGAAATCTAGAGTTCTGTGAATGTTTCTTTCCTTTGCTTCATATCTATTCCTGATACAGGTGGCCAGGGCACCACTGATCAACTGTTCTCAATTAGAAATAGGGATAAAAATAGACCATGGGCAGGGCAGGCACTAGGGAATGCCTTCTGTGGCTTTGGTGTCACCTTAAACCCATCTCAAACACAACAGAACAGTCTGAGCTGTGACATGGGGCAGGCTTCGATGTATCTTACAGTAATACTGACAGGGTGGGTCTCTGGATGGGAACAGCAATTATTTGAAATCACAGGCAAATATTGCTCATTCTTTTCTAAGATTTAAAATGCTCGAGGGTATAGTTAATCTGTAGGCACTGCCATTTCACATGTGTTAAGTTTTTCCTTTAATTTTAGAAATGTTAGTACACACAGTCTGAAAAAATACTTGGACAATACAGCACACTACATGTAGTGGTAAAGAGATATACTTTCTTAACAAGGCTCAGGCTTTGTAACCATGTGTACAAAATATGAGAAGCAAAAAACGTACTGTGTAGGAATAGTTATGTTCTTATAGTTATGGGTGTGTCAGTATGCACTGCAGCCAGATAGTCATCCTGCATCCTACCCAACGAGGGCTTTTTGGTGTGTTTTGTTGGTTATTTGAGTTTTTCTTTCTGGGGGAAGGATTTTGTTGACTCTTATTCCCATGCAATGAATAAGATCATCTGACATTAACTTGTGGAAGAATATTTGAAAAGTATCACCTCAAAAATTCAGTCTTTACGACACTGAAGCTGTGGGTCACAAGCGTACAAGATATAAATAGTCCAGAACAGTTAATAGCTTGATGAAACATTCAATGAGAGACATAAGGCTTAGACTAAAGCCTTTCTTCCCTTAACCTCCTGTCACCTGTATGTCTTCTTGGGGTGTGTGAAACTGCCTCAGTATGAAATACAGTCATGCCTCCATATTTGCAGATTACGGGTCTCCTGGGGGTCCCGCAAATTGCCCAGTGCACAAATACTATTTGCGAGGGGAAAAAAAAACTGTGAATATGCGAATACGCGAATCTGCGAACCCAGAAGTGTGAATATGCAAGGTATGACTGTACTAATTTGGAAATACACTGTACATGAATATTCAAACTAGAATGTACAGATGGAAATGCCACAGATCTATTTTATTTATGTGACATGTTTATTCTAAGGGAAGACTTGGTATCAAAAGCATTCAAAGACTGAGCTTTTCTAAACATTTAATTTTATTGGCACCCTTGAATAATGGAACCATGTAGAAGAGGTACCTTTAGTTGTTTTGTTGAAAGCAAGAATTTGATCCATAGGACTGCATCCTTTATGGGATGGAAAATGGCTCGGTTTATCCTGAAGACAGTCTTGTATTATGGAGTAGGCATTTTTGTGCAGCTTTGGCTGATATGAAGGTGAGGGGTGGTGGTGGGGATTGTCTTGTCAGTTTATGTTATCTGATGGTTCTGCCTAACAGTTTTTCTTTCCCTACTCTTCTCTCTTGAGGTGACACCCTATGGATGGTGTTAACTGGAGAGCAGTAGCCCCATGTTAATATGTAAAGCTTTGTACAGGTTTGGGGCACTGGAGTATGCTATCACTGAACACTCTTAATATATAACAATTTGTTTACATATTTATATCTCTTCCTGAAATTGTGAGCATATCCATCTACCTAATAAGAACTCTGAAAGATGGCTCTTTTATTTCCCGATAACAAGCTTTTTGATTAATCTATCTTTAAGTAATGTAAGTTAGTTTACTGTAAATTTGTAAAAACCATTGTTTTGGCTGTTTGTTTGTTTTGGGGTTGGTTTGTTTTGTTGTTTTTTTTCACATTGGCATCTAAATGAATATTTTGTTTCTCATTATCATTTATGATGATGTGTTTGCTCTTTCGAGACAAAGATATTGTAGTTATTAGGTATTGATTAATCTTTCCTGTTCTCTCATGAAAAGTCATGTTAATATAGTATCCTACAGATCTCTGATGTTTACATTGTATCAGCACAGGGAAATTCTACTTTCAGTTTGATACATAAAGCCCTCCTTGTCTCTTGTGCCTTTTGTCTGTTGGCTATTATGCACGTGACTGAAGCCAAACATATTTGAATAGGATTCTTCTGTAGTAGGACTGTATAAGATAATAGGGACATTCTCTTTATCTAGATGCTGAAAATATTGTGGTACATTTTGTCTGAAAATGTGGAGATTTTGTAGCAGCAGAATAAATAAAATTTTATTTTTTTTCAATTGTGCATGTGTGTGTGTGCTGCATACTTGTGACAAAATTATCATGCAGGACCGAACATGAAAACTGTTAAGATTATTGAAGTTGAGGTGTGAAAGCTAGGCTGAAGAGACAGAAAAAAGTATTGCTTTATTCATTTTGTAATTTGAAATCAATATTATTCTGTTGTTTCTGTGATCTGAGCCTTGAAATCTGTTAATTGACATATGAGGATGTTGCTAACCACCTTTGTAATTTATAAAGCCTTTTGTAAGAGCATTGTTTTTCTTTCCTCTCTCTATGTGATGAATACTGTTTAGGGACTTGAATTTTTGCTGTGGAACTGTTGAAAAACATGGGAAGCTGCTCTCTGCCAAGCTATTTCCTTAAAAATCCTGTTTACATACTGACAATCAATGACGTGCCAGGTATAGTTATGCACCATAGCAATGACATGAGGTCAGTCAGATGAAACCAAGGTATATAATCCCAGCAGATCCCAACTATCTATTTAACATTATCAAACTAAGTTTTCTTTGCTATAAAACATTTTCTTTCCAGATTCATTTGTTTACCAATTTGATTAACTATGAATTTGCATCTAATTTGTGAAATTCTGACAATGCAAAAAAAAATTTATTTTGCCTTATCTTGAAATAGTATAATGCAGTGGACCCTTACTACTTCGCGCTTCCTCTCTCGCAGCTTCACTTCTTTGTGGGCTGTGTTTTCCGCGATAACAGAAGTCTGTTTCGCGAAGTGTTCCCGACTGCGCCTGCGCTAATCTGGCAGTCATGAATATGCAAATTCTCCCCCCCCCACCCCACTGCCCTACTCCCCTTCAGCTCTGGCGCACTCCGGGCCCGTGCCAGGAATATCCTCTCTGTGATGCTAGGTTTTCATGTCAGCGCTGCAAGCAACCCATGCCACTGTCCTGCCACACCTGCCACTGACACACCCCTGGAGCGCACCTGGGCTGAGGGCTAATGACTGAGAACATCTGAGCATTAAGAACAAATATCCACTTGGTACACTGTGTACTGCATACAGTGTATCAATGAAATGGTGTCTGTAGCTACTCTGTGTATCTTAGTGAAACCAGAAGACAGCAGTGATAACATAGAAGCTGAATGATAGGATTAAAATTATTTTTGTAAGTATTAAGTTACAAAAGAAAAGTCTGTTTTTTGGGGGGAA
Source organism: Pitta sordida (assembly GCA_013390025.1). Classification (NCBI taxonomy): domain Eukaryota; kingdom Metazoa; phylum Chordata; class Aves; order Passeriformes; family Pittidae; genus Pitta; species Pitta sordida. The sequence continues at coordinate 151,337 of WEKX01017890.1, forward strand.
GAAAGAGATGATGTAATAGGAAACTAACCCCAGAGTTTTTAAAACTCTGTAAAAAAATATCTCATTCAGAAATGCAGATTAATCCTGAGTGAAAGCTGCTGCAAGGTTTTACATGAAAATTCTGTTTTATTTTCATGGTGTTGTAATTTGTCCTTTATTTGTTGTCTTGTTAAATATTGTACAAGCACTATCATCTGGGCATGTCTGCACTGTGATTTCTTTTTTGGTTGGTTTTTTTTTGGATATTTTGAAGTCATCTGTTGATTTTCTGTGCTGCAAGACCAGCATGTGAATCATGTCAGCAACTATACTTCATGTTTCAAAAATGTGTAAAAAAATTACAGTTCTTCGGAACAGAAGAACATCTGGGTTCACAATGAACTGCTGGAAAAAGACCACAAAGATGGGATGTATGACCATGCCCTTATCCTGTAATGGTGGATAATTTGTAGCTAACTTATGAAGCTGATACACAGTTTAAGGAAACGAACATCCCACCCATTTTTCATTACGTGCTCTGTGGAATTCACATCCTTCTATTTTTGCTTTTTGCTTCCTTGAATTGTGCCTCTTAACTCAGAGGTACAATTGTGTCTCTTAACCAAGATATTGGTGTGTTGCGAGGGTTGTCCAGACAGTGACCCTGCATGGTAACAGCTGAGTTGTTCAGAAGAGAGATTCACAATTTACAGTGGGCTTTAATGAAATGCAAAGAATGCTGCTTTAATTTACCATATCTGAAACAAAGTGAAAATTATTATTATCTTTAGTTTTTGCTGTCATGCTATTTAGAGATATTCTGATTCAGAAGAAATGTATCATCAAGAGACCCTACTATTATAATTGTTTTGGTGGCTGAGATTCCCTTTACCTCTGACCATTTAGGTCAGATTTAGGACCTTGTTGACCAGTTCTCAGCCAGGGCTGCTACATGCTTTGGCAGGCCATCCTGAGAGTTGCAGCGTGTTTGCAAATTCTCATTTCTTCAGTAAGGGAAGAGCTACATGTAACCCGTGAATGCAGTGCCATTTGCATTTTCTTTTTCTAATTCCATCCTGTTTTCCTGATAGCAGCAAGGAAATACCAAATCCAGTCTCCTTTCTTCTTCCTACCACTCCAGAGCATTTTGAGTTGCTCCAAACCAGCTGGCAAAGAAAAGGATCCATATGACAACTGCATGGAATGGCAAAGGAGAGGTGGAGACTGGAGAGAACCATGGTCTCTGGGGTACATGTTTTTAGGCAAGGTGCAAATCTGTCTCTCAGCATGCACCTGCCTGCAGTGAGGGTCTGAGAGCATCACTTCTGGGCGAGAGCCTGCAGGAGGGCAGAAAGCACTGGGGGCCACATCCTCAGCTGATGCTCTACTCCAGTGGGAGAGTGAAAGCTGGTCCTGCTTTCATCAGGTGAGAGACTGAGCCTGAAAGCAAACAGTGAGATTTTCCCTAATCCAGTTTATCAGAGGGTGGAATCAGACTCTCCCCCCAGACAAACTGTAATGCCAAGATCAAATGTTCACCTCTCCAGAGAACAAGCTCCTCCTGGAGCCTTTCTCTCTGCTCTCTGGACTGCTCAGTGGCCTATGCCCTGAAACTTCATGCTATCCAGCTATGTTCATTCCTCCGAATCCCAGTAGAGTGGGGTTGTGCTGGCTACCCACCTCTGTGCAGAAGATGCTGCATGCTGCCTCCCCAAGTGGGATTTTGTTCAAGTGCTGTAGCCCAAACAACAGCTTGTAGGGCCACTGGGGTAAAATGCTGCCTGTCCAGCCAAGGGACCCTGTTTTACATATGCAGTCCTGCATAGGGAATAAATGTTCATTGAAATGACAAAAGAGGTGCCATCCTATTGCCTGAAACAGATGGGAAACCTACTTGACTTGGCCATATTGCTTTTGAGCAATTCCCCTAGTTCCCCTAGTTCATTCACATCAAAATGTCTGTCCTATGAGCCTTAGACATCCTGTGGACAGCTCATTTAAGACACTTCACAAATCTGTCTCATGGAGACTTACTGTATATGTCTGGCTTGCTCATATTTCTAAAACTAAGCAAAGGACTTCTTTGTTTGTGCTGTTTGCATGGCACTGGTTTAGTTACCCTAGAAGAGGTGCCTGCCATGATCTAAAATGGGGAAGATTATCTGTGTGCAGCTTGAAAATAAAGCTGTGCTGCAGCACCTGTTCAATCCCATTACAAAGAAAGCCAGGATGGCAGGAGTAGAGATGAAGCAGATTGTATAAAACGTAGTTTTATTTTAAGTGAAACTCATAACCTACGACTAGAAATAAACACTTTCTTCACAATGCAGTAGCAAGGAAGGGAGAATACTTTTCCAAGCAAATTGCAAAAGTTCAGGAAATTCTTGGCTCACTAGTTTTTCTAAGGGATATAAAGAAGAAGGAAGAGACTCTATCCAGTATAAATCGTATTTTTAAGAATTTCCCAATATTGCTTCCTGTCATTGTGCCTGAGCAGCAGATTGTAGATAGAAATAAAACAAATTTACTTTCATCATTCTCGAAGAAAGCGTCTGCTGTATCATTTGCTTGCTCTCATTTGTTTGTTCATTGAAAAACAACAGGAAAAGAGCTTTTGTATTAAGAACAGTCAAGGTCAGAGATTTTTGGTTTTGATGTTGACTGCCAGTAGCTTGACTTTTCTGACTACTGTTTCCAAGTAGTCTCGGATAGCAATCTAATTGCTAGCTTACAGGGAGGTATTTCGCAGCTACAGGTGATCTGCAGTGAGTGAAGAACAGAAAGAGGTTTCAGGACAAAATTAAGTGTCTCATACTGAGCCCCAATTCATGCTAATCTCAAGTTAAGTTAATCAAGCCTACTGAAGGGCATCCAAATTTATGACCCTGCTGCTACAAACTCTTTTTCATGAACACTCACCTGTGAAATCTGTATGAGCAAAAGCTTTGCCTACCTTACTTGATTTACAGAATCAGAGCCTTATATACAAGCAATCACTATAGCAAGTACTTATTTTCATAGGAAGCAGTTAAAAACACAATGTTGTGATTTTTGTAAAAAGGAGAACCAGTGTTCTGCAAATGGTGACCTGCATGTCTGGGACATTTTTCAAGCCATACTACTTTGAGATTGCACAATGAATTGCCCTCATTCATTCACAGTCTATCCATTATATTTCTAAAGTCTCAAGTTAATGGTTAAAGGAAAGTAAAATAAATTGTGGGACAAAATATCTGTGTCATAAAATGTCAGTATGAAAGTTTGAGCATTTCTTATTAAGCTTATTTTTCTGGCAATAGGATGTTTTAGTGGCAGACAGGCACAAAATAGAAATCTATTATAGTTCATTCCCTGGTTTCTAAAACCAAGCCACAATGTAAGAGTGCAACTTAATCTTACATCCATTGACAACTCTTGTTTAAATCACTCATTAGCAGTCTGTGACACAGAGATAGATTTCACTTTTCCCCCACTTTTTGATGTAATTCTCAAGATTTTATGAATGTATCAATGAGAGATTTCCTGTAATGGAAAGCTGGTTTCAAACTCTGGAGAAGTACAACAAATCACCAGGCATATAGGGGTTTGTCACTAAAAGAAAGCCATAACAAGATGAAACATGAAGAAAGTTAAAACAGCTGAATGGTAACTTTAGGCAATCTTATGCAAAACCCACTACCTTGTTCACAGGCAGCTTCTTTAGAAGACTGAAAGACAATATTTTTCAATTCTTTTATTTCTTGGCTATGTCAGAAAGAAAGCAAAGTAAAAGCCATCTCAGTGGTACTTTTCATGCTCTGCTTACTTTATTTTCACATGAAATCCTGTCTGCTACCTTTGTTTCCACCCCCCCGCCCTTGCTTTTTAGAGGCCTCCTTGTGCAAAACAATGAAGAGTCCTGATAACAACAGGCAGTTGCTCCCAGGCCTAGTTGTTCAGCAGGATTCACTCCAAGAAACTGAGAGGGGTGTGTTGTGTCTTTTTACCATCACCAGCCTTTACAGTTTGTGGGCCAGATGGCATGGGACAGGCGCAAAAAATAACGACAATAAATAATACTGCAACTTGCAACATGGACTGAGCTCAGTTACTTCCACTTCATCACACTATTTGGAAGTGCCTTTGATGTATAAAAGCACCCCCTAAGATAATGAAATGCGGTGGCAGCTGGTTAATGGCTGGGAAAGTGCAAACCCTGCATTGAACTCTTCCTACCAGGCTATTCAGCACCCAGGCAATGTCATTCTCAAGGAGATGGGAAGAAATGGAGGCTTGTTGCTGTGCAGCATTTGGGCTTCTGGACAGGCTGCTGTAGGTGGGGTGTTATTTGCCTTACTGAATAGAAGCAGTGTGCCCAAGGCAAAGTTTTTACTGTCTTAGTGCATTAACCTTGCAGACTCTGTCCTAGAAATGTTAAAATGAAGCCATGGGGTCATGCTACTTGAAGACACACTGCTCCTGGGTAAACTTTAAAATGAACTTCCATTTTACTATGATCCCATCCGTCATGCAATCAGGGTTATTTTCTTTTCAGACAAGACTATCTCATGGCTCAGTTCCATGGATAATAAAACCCCGAACACATCCAGACTTTTCTCTCAGCTGCTTTGGGCCTAAATGTGTGGCAGAGAAAACGACAAAAATCAAAAATAGACAGCAGATAGACAAATATGGAACCCCTATTTGTTCAGGAGCTTTGAAACAGTAGGGGACTTATTCCTCCAACACAAAGAAAAGTTTCTGGTTTCTCTGTTAAATGATGCTGTGTTAATAATATTAAAATAGAGTTTGACCCTGGAAATACTTAATTAGGTATGCACTTATCTTCATGCTCGTAATTAGTTCTGCTAACCTCAGCGTCACAGTTTGTCACCAGAATGTTCAGAATATTCACAGACTTTGCAGGTTTGGGGCTTGCCCTGGCCAAATGCAGCAACAGCCTGCCTCAGCAGTGAGAGTGCAATGGGAAATTTGCAATGGAGTCTCACTGTAAAAAGTGTAAGTTGCAAAAGTCAAATTTACCATAAAAAAATATTTTGACAAAAAGTGAGACCAAACCTTTTATTATTTGGCAGAAATTTTTTTTTTTATTATAGTTAATTTTTGGAACATTCATGCACAGTTATAAAATTCAATTTGCCAACAGTCTAGGTTCAAGGGCTGGCTTATTCTGAAATTTTGCTATTCTTGGTTCTATGATCTTGCAGCCAAGAGATCAGGGTTATGTATGACCAAATGATCACATTGTGACATTTTAATCCTCAGCGTATAAATCCACAATTGAATTCATACTGCAGTAGCCTCCAAATCTCATTAGTTTAGGAGAATGCAGAAGGTTAAAAAGGGAACATTTTTTGCATACTTTGTCTCAAATAAGTACCCAGATACATAGTCAGGGCAAGGCTTCTGAATCTCAGTGTGTACATTCATTGACTGTATGCCAAATGTGTATTGATTATTGTCACTTGGGCCAATGTGTACTGTACCCCGCAGTACAGCTCCAGTAAGAGTAAGCATAAGTCAATGCCACCAAAATTTTCAGTGTCAAGAGAGAGTAGCTCTATTTAATACTAAGACTACGGGAGTAAACTTCTGATCTGTTTTTCATGATCCCTTCCCCTCGCAATGTGACTTGCTTTTTAGGAAAAGTCTTTTTGTTGCATTAGATTGACATTCACTAAGAAATCCCAGCCTGGGTGGAAATATTGGTGTCATCAGTCAGCCTTCAACTATACTCTCCACAGAGCTTGCTTTCTGAATCTGTTTTTGAGAGATCTTTGCTTGACAGAGTGCTGCTCAGACTTATGATTGTTTCTGGCTCATTTTAATTGCGCTGCAAATCTCTAAACTTTGACCTTAAGACTATTGATTATTTTGTACTTTTATTGGTGTTATTTGAAACTTTGTTTTCAGTAGATTTCCAGCCCCTTTCTAAACCACTTTTCTGATTAAATTTTGTTGAAGATATTGGTGGATCCCTTTACTTCTTCCATGCCTCCGTTTGTCCTCCTCCTAATCATTCAGTTGACAACTCACCTGCCTTTTTTTTGCGCCTGATTTTTGATTTGTTCTCAGATTAGAAGGGGCAGCTGCACAGCTTTACTATTATTAGTTCTTCACAGTGAGTCAGAGAAAATATTTACCATCCAACTGCACTTTCAAAACTTTAAATGAATTACAATAGAACTTTTGCCTCCACAGTTCAGAAAAAAATATTTTAATGATTTGACTGTCACCTCATACAGCTCCTGTGTTTGTGTAGACACATCTGCTATAAGAATAGAATAAGCTTAAGTATCAGAAGATATGAAACTAGCCCAACCTTTCAAAAAATTTATCTAACTTTATTTTTGCAAGAGTTAGAGCATCAAATTCAAATTCATATTTAGGCCTCATCCCTGCAATGCCAGGAGCTCAATGGGATAAATGCATGTTTCCAGTGTTTCCTGAGCGTACAGCTTTCTAAGGCATTGTGGTTCTTAGCTCTCTGATTGAGTTTTATCTACCACAAAATGTAGTTTGGTCATTTTTCGATCTATCAATAAAGTGGTTTTTGTCTTGATTTGGTGATTTACCAAGTTTTCCTACTGCTCAGTTATTGAGCATTATGTCTGCTTACATATACTTGCTTGGTCAATGCCTTGACTTTAAAGGGGAGTCAGCTCTCCTACAATTTACTTATAATGATCTCTGGTGTGGGACTTTCTTCCTTCTAATACTTTTCAAATATGTATTTTGTTTCTCTTTTGGGCTAAGCTCCCCAAAGGCCAACTATTCATACCAATTTAAATTATTGTTCAATTATTTTACAGACTATAGGTTACCATGTTTCAGTTTCTCAAACTTGAGGCTCCAAGACCTTGGGTGCACAAGTAGCTAAATGGCCACAATCAGAGCTAAAGAGAATGGTCTCTGCAAACACAAGTTTTTCAGGAATGAGATGAGATGTTCAGAATTGGAGTTTCAATGGGAAGAGAGTTATGTGCAGAACACTGCTGACATAAATGCTTATGTGTCCAAAATTTGGGATCCCAAATTAACTGATGCAGAGTTAATGGGTTATTTTTAAGATTTATTTCTTGGCAAAGAATGGCAACAGTATGATATGCTAGGCAATACTGAATTTGTCCATGCCCAACTCTATGTGTCTACAATAGCGTGTCCTGAGGCTGATAAAGAAGATAGATAAGCTGGTTTTCTTGCTAAACATTGCTATTTCTTTGTATACCATTTTCAATGGTTATATACCCCCTAGTAGGACTCTGGTTATTGCAGGTTTTTTTTCTAATTATGACATGTTTTATAATTGACAGTGTATGTGTCTGGTAGTTGAGATGTCTTCACCTCCTGAGCCGTCCCACCCCTGATAAACTAATTGATGTTACAGTTTCTCATGCTTCATTTCATTTCAGCTACCAGCAGTGGATTTACCTTGGGGTTTTTTGCTTTTTTTATGGGGAGCACTTAGGTTATTCTCTCAGTACCATGGCTCTTTTAATCTCATTTCTGTCCAGTTACTAATAAAAGTATTTTCCCTCACATTTTTCAATGGCATACTAATATTCATCATTCTTCTGAGTCATGCTTTCTAATCTTCAGATTGAATGACTTTCTGGATTAATTTCCATTGCTCATATTTTGTTAATTTTTTGCACTTTTATTAGTACTCTCCACTATCTTTAGTTTTTATAATGTTTTAAGTGATTCTTTTGACATCTGGGTTTGTTGAAGTGATGTACAGAATAGGTCCTGCTCTCTTTTTAGGCTGATATGGTGATGGTCTCTTGAGGTCTGGACTGCAGTATGAGCTCATTCCAAACTCCATTTCATTCAGCTGTGGGTTTTTTTGAACCACTGAAGCTGTTACATTAATAGATGGATTAAAAGCATAGTTGTTTTTTTGATCCTTTGTGTGCTTTTGGTGATAATTCTACTTTAGTATTTTATGTTTTAATATGAATACCTTGGATATAGCTAATTTCCTAAGATGCACACAGATTTGCTGCAACGGATCAGGCCCTATTCAATGCACTCCTTCTGAGTTTTGTCTCCCAGCCAGACTAGCAGATGTGCATGGCATTTGAGATACACTATTTTCTTTCTCTCATGAGCTATTGAGATATATGAGATGCACTATTTTCTTTCTCTCATCCTACAGACATCCACTGTAGGACTGACTTTGAAGTGCAACTCTACAGAAATTTAGGTTACTTACACCAACAAACCTATGAATGACTACATTACAGTATCTTATCTGCTGGAGTCAGTCATACTTCCAAATTTGTGAGGAACGGATCTCCCGAAGGTCTCATGAAATGTCTAATTCACAAACATGTGCAGATCATTAATATGGACACAAGGACACGCCCATCGCTTCACCCTCTGCCACTCCGGAGTGCTGGGGAGTGTTTTCTGCTCCTCCCCATGGGCTCTCAGAGCACAGGGGAGCAAAGAGAACCATTTCTGAACCCTCTGTGCCTGGGGAGACCCTCAGAGAATCCCTGGGCTTCTCTTTGGTCATGCTGCCACTTCCACAGCCGCCGCCTGGCTGCTGCCACCACTTGTGGTTGCACTGCCTCCGTGGTGGGGAAGCTCGGGGCCGTGGCAGGGAAGGAGTGTCTCTGGGCTCTGGTTGACACTTTTGGAGCCTGGGTAACCTTAACTTTGCAACACTGCGACACCCGGGTCCCCTTATAGCGGGGAGTGGTGTCAGTTTCCTTCCCTTTAACTGCAGTGGCTATGATACCTCCATCCGCTGGTCTCTAGTGTGGGAGCAGCAGTGCTGGCCGTATGGACCCAGCAGAACACCACATTCCCCCTGCTGCAGCAGGGGGAGGGCATGGTGGGACAGAAGCCTCCTCCTGGTGTAGCAGCTGTGACAGCAGTGTGGGCACATTCTGCCACTGCACCGTACCAGCACACAGCGCTTGCCCCACCGCCGCCGCAGCCAGCCCAGCCCCGCTTTCATGAGGCACTTTCCCTGGGCCTGCATCATCACCAGGTGCGCCGAGTGTGCAGTCCCCGGGCACAGATGGCATCACCTTCCCTGCCTGTAGCAGGAAACAGAAAAGTTGGTGGGGATCAGTCCCACCGGCTGGACTTAGAGTAACAGCGAATGGTGTGACTTGTGGCAGTGCTATGCTGGGTCTCAGCTGCCACCTGGGGCATACCATGGCATAAGCCTTCCGTGGTAGGGACTGGGCATGGAGACACACAGGAGTGGGGCAGGGACCACAACACGGTGCCATGAGACGATAAACACAACAGCAAACAGGAGGCACTGCGCTTCCTCCTCATGAGGCCGGGCCAGTCCCACCCAACAGGGAGCACCGACGCCACCCCTTGGCAAAGCAGAGGCACTGCACATGCGTTGACCAGGAACATGGTTTTATTTGAGTTAGCTGAAGTGCTTTACAGTGAGCCAAATTTTCATGTTTTAGTAGCTGAGTTTTCAAGAGGAAAAAAAATTCTCACTTGTGAAAAAATGCAGAAAACACACTCCTTTTGGAGAAAAAATGATATCTTGTGAAAATCTGCTTTGATTAAAAAAAACCTAAAGTACTTTATTATTTGGATATTAATTTTCTACACTTTTAGTTCATGCTTAGGGAGTCTCTGTAGTACACTATCTTTCAATACTTGTTATTTTATATATTCATTTAATTTAACATTTTAATGTAGAGTGAGGAAAGGCAGCCTTTTCATATTGTTTGGGTGTTTGCCAAAGATTTTGCAAGCATTCCTGTTAGGACATATTGCTACATTATATACATATACAACATACTTATATTCTTACAACATGTTTAAACTTCTCAGTTATAAACTTCTTATATGTCCAGATTTGCCTGGGAAAGCAAACATGCACAGCCTGCCTGTGTCCTTCTTACTTGGGAAAGTTGATGTAGCTTTTGTCAGGTTGGAGGATCTTGAAGACAAGGTCAGCACATCACAGCAACTTGCAAATTGGTGTGCTTAAAGAGGAACAGGAGAAATTTGGAGAGAAAAGCTGAACTTTTTTTTAGAACAAAAGATAGAAAAGTGACAGTAAAAGATCAAAGTATGTTGATTCAGTTCTATAGCTTGGCCTCATTATCAGCACAGGTTGCAGTTCACATGGGGAATTTTTTCTGCTTGCCTGTTCTCCAGAGAGGGGGGTAGGGATTTGGGAAAAGGAAGCCATTTTCATATCTACCCCATTGTTTTGATTTTACCAAGCTAAAGCAGAGCTCCAGTTGGAAGTATGTTGAACATAGCTGAGTGGCATTCCCTGCCTTTTTCTTTTTTAAAATTTTTTTTTCTCCCCTTCGGAAGAGGTTGTAGTAACCTCTATTAAATATCAATGTTTGTCACACAATGAATTTTGGATTTTTTCATCAAATATGAGGCAAGTTCTTCAAGATACTTTCCTTGGGAAGAAATGAAGAAAAGTGTCAATTGGAATACTTACATGATCCCTTACGTGTTTCTGCTTGAAGTATGTGAATGGTGAAATTGCATTTGAGGAATGCCAGTAGGAATGAACTTCATTGTTTTTTCCTATACAGGTTCCTACATGCACCATTTACTACAAAATGGAGATTCTCTTATGTCCTTGCCCAAGACTAAGGGGAAAAAAAGAAAAAACAAGCAAAAAAAACTTTCCATAGTAAGTTGAAGACAAAAGGAATTAAGTTTCCTGTAGGGAGGCTAATGTGTACTTTCTCAAATTCCTGTTCCTACTGAAGTCTCTAAACTTTTTGATGATATAAGGCGTGGTTAGATTTTCTTCACTGATGGTGAAAACTTGGTCTCCTAATTCTCTGGAAAGATAATTTTATTCTTTGTTTTATCTCATCAAGGAGTTTCTAGAACAACTTTGTGCTGCAATACTATCCAACATTTACTTATAATGTGGACCTGTGGGACCTGATGGTGAATTGTCCTGTAGCTATTTTCAGCAGTTGCAAATGGGAAAGGAATATTGCCTTGTGAAGGTATACTAGGGGAATTGACCTTGCATGGACTGCTTGTAACAGACACAAAGCAACAAGGAATTCAGCAGTGCTTTCATAAAGAGCTCTTTTCCCTTACCAAGATATTGCCTGTTCTCTTGGAGCATTACTACATTGCTGACTCACCCTATGTCATTGTTCAAAAAACATGTCTAAATAATAGATAATTTTGTTCATTGGCACAAATCTGAAAAGCTGTGGGGGAGGTGAGAAGACACTTATCTGAGTCATGCAGAAGAGAAATTACCCAAATTTTAAGCTAAATTCAAAACCTTTTATTAAATTTGTGGGATCTTCAACTCTTTTCCTTGTCATCTAGATTGTTTTAAAGCAGGAAAATATTATTTTTAAAGGAATAAAAAAAAATTCCTTTAAAAAATATTGAAATAAATATTTCAACTCTTTCAAACAAGCACATTGTTTTCCACAATGTAGATGGTCATATTGGTGTACTTTTGGATCTAGAATAGTTTAGGTAAGAAGGGACCTTCAACCGTCCAACCTCCCTGCAATGAGCTGGGATGTCTTCAACTAGACGAGGTGGCTCAGATGCCCATCTAAACTGACCTGGAGTTGTTCCAAGGATAAGACATCTACCACCTCACTGGGCAACATGTACTCATTTTAAAGAAATTTCTTCCTTATGTCAAGCATGAATCAACCCTCTTTTATTATAAAAACATTGCCCTCTCTTCTGTTGCTACAGGCCCTACTAAAAACTCTGTCACCAGAGTTCTTAAGTGCATTCTTTAAGTGTTGAAAAGCTGCAATTAGGTCTTTCCAGAGCCTTCTTTTCTGTAGACTGAGCAACCCCAATTCTCTCAGCCTTTTCTCATAGGAATGGCATTTCAGCCTTCTGAACAACTCTGTGGCCCGTTTCTGGCCCAACTGCAACAGGTCCATGACCTTCCTGTGTTGAGGACCCCAGAGCTGGATGCAGCACTCCAGGAGGTATCTCACCAGAGTGGAATAGAAGGGCAGAATCATCTCTCTCGACCTGCTGGTCATGCTGCTTTTGATGCAACCAGGACACAATTGGCTTTCTGGGCTGTGAGTGCACATTGCTGGCTCATATCCAACCTCTCATCCACCAGCACCCCCGAGTCCTTCTTGGCAGACCCTTTCATCCCTCAGCCTGTATTGATACCGGGGGTTGCCCTGACCCAGGTGCAGCACCTTGAACTTGATCTTGTTAAACTTCATGAGGTTCACACAGGTCCTTCTCTTAAGTCTGTCCCTCTGAATAACATCCCTTCCCTCCAGCATATTGACTGCACCACACAGCTTGGCGTCACCTGCAAATTGAGGGTGCACTTGCTCCTGCTGCCTGTGATGATGATATTGAACACTACTGGTCCCAAGACAGGACCCTGAAAGATACCACTTGTCAATGATCTCCATCTGGACATTGAGCCATTAACCACTACTTTCTGTTTAGGACATTAGTCCTATAAAGGATGGAAATTTTGATCATATAGAAGAACTTTATTTACTAAAGAAGGGACCAATAATGTATTTAATTAATTTGCATCTTTCTTGAGTAAGCTGTAAAAATATCTTTCTTTCCACCAGAAATTCCTGTTCTGTGAAATGTACTCCAGTCTCCTTTATCCAAAATACTAATACCTTTATCTAAAAATGCTAATTTAATTTCTAGGTATCTTTCTTCTTGAATACCATGCCTGCTACTGTTTACTGTGTCAGTTCCATGTGCCAATTTGATTTCCTGTAAGAGGAGATTAATATATTAAACTCTGCAGTGAAATCAGGGGGAAAAAAAAGAAAAAACAAAAAAGTTCGACCAGTGCTTTAAAGGGTGTAATCTCAATGGAAAATATCAAATTGGTTTTACATAATGAGTATTGCATGTAAATCTTGCTCTAGCACAGGTTCCTGACTGTCACTATTTTTCTGGCTGGTTACAGATGTTGTTTCTGCCACCTGTTTGAAGACAATTGCGCAACTGGGACCGTGAAATGACGTTCAGTTGCCTTTTTTAGAATACGAATAGGACTTTAGAAATTGGCTGTGCTGAGCAGTTTGGGGCTGAATCACTCTGTAGACTTGCCAGAGAAAACGTTTAGCCAATGGACATGAGCCAAAGCCCACTGAATCTCACAACAAGGCTCTTTTGGCTTTGGTAGGTTGTGGCTTAAGCTCTGCACGAATGACAGCTTCTTCTCTGGAATTATTGAAAAACTTACAATTTTTCGTTCCTGATTTTCTTTTTCCAAAGTGTTTCACCTATATTTTTCAGTTTGAAGCACCACTGCCTCTTTCTGCTCTTCACTCCTCCAAATTAGATGTTAGGATTGATGGTAGTGTGGATGTTCCATCATGAACACGTCAGAGGCAAGGAGTCATTTCAGAGGTCAGCTGCCTGAAATGTTCTGTCCACTGTCCACTTTTACTTGCTTTTAATTTCTGAATAAATGCTATTTTGAAGTGCCTTAGATGCAGTCAGACTCCAAGTTATTTTGAGCATGAGCATGTCATTTCCCTTCTCTCTGCTGCAATCACAATTAGATCCTGCAGGCATTTCCATAACAGGCCTCAGTCATCAACGGCAGGAGTTTTGGTGTATTTCCCTTCGCAAAGGTTTTTGTTACCAGATGGGAGTTGTTAGTTGTTTATATCAGGCTATGAGTAATGCCTTTTTGCTAACACTGTACACAATGGGGCTTTTTTTGACATTTATTCCTTCTGTTATACAATGTTAGCTTTGTGAGTTGCAAAGAACAATATTTTCCTTTCAGGTGTCCTTTTTTTGTGCTGTTTGCTTTATTTTTGAGATTTTTTCCATTTTTAAAGATAAAAAGAGTAAATAAAAATAGAAAAATTAACAAGCTTAGAAGCCTTTCCCAGACTACTAGTCACTGCAGTGAATGGGTGTTAAACACAGATTTGTGGGTCCATTTTCAGATACCAATTCTTGTCGAGTCTCTTTTACATCTGTTGCTATGCTTTCGTACTATTTTGCTTGCTTTTATGGGATGCAACCTAAATTTTACCAGCTCCCAGCATTTCAACTAAATGTTGGGATGAGCCCTTTCTCTGCAGACGTTACTTCATCATAATACATAAAATAAGACCCTATCCTGTGGGCCACTGAACATATTCTATAGAAAGAACCCTTAACTCATGCTTGTTCTGAATGTTGGCTCTCAGCATTTGGTCCGTCACTCTGAAGTCATAAGCTGATAATGAAAACTGTCCATGACAACTTCAGGGTAGCTCTCATTTTGTTTTTATTTTACAGATAGATGAAATTTTTTATCCATTACTCTGCTTGCTTCGCAATGTTTTCTCTTTTTGTTCCAGCAAAGTTGGCTTTAGCATGACGGTATAGACTGTCTTTAAGGCACTACACATTGCTTTAACTGTGGAGACACTTCTCAAGCCAAATTATCATCCCTGTGCTACATTTCTACATAGAAGATGGCCAGCCCATGCTGACCACACTATTTCCTTGTGTTGCTTCTTGCACACAAATATATGAAAATCTGCTCCAATAGCCCACTGTCAGAAAATGTCCGAATTTCATGTGGTTCCTCTGAGACCTATAGATCAGGCTCCCTGTAGTCCTGCTAAGATGATGTGCCTTTTTGATCTCCCACACTTCCTCACACAAAATTACCTTTATTGTAGGCTTATGGTCTGGTACACCTTTTCCGCCAGGAGTACAAGCCCCATTGCAGTGAATTAGATCCTCCCTGGATTGCTCTTTCTTACTTCAGTTATTTTTCACAAATCATTTAAAAATATTTTAAAAAACCAAATCATTTAAAAACCCCCTTGACTCTCAATATAAGGGTAACACCTGCACTCTGCACTCTACAATGACAGTTACGTATTTTAGTAGAAGCTTGGCAGAACTTCTGATCAGATTCTAGTTATGTGGTTGTCTTTAGCCATTACTTCGAAGTCTCCACCTGTGTGACATTAGGCATTAGGAAAAATTTCTTCACAGAAGGAGTGACTGGCCATTGGGATGCGCTGTCCAGGGAGATGGTGGAGTCACCCTCCCTGGAAGTGTTTAACAAAAGACTGAATGTTGCACTTAGTGCCATGTTTTAGTTGATGAGGTGGTGTTAGCAGAGGTTGGACTTCATGATCTCAAAGGCTTTTTCCAATCTAGTTAATCCTGTGATTCTGTGATGTAGGACTGTGGGAGGCTATGTGAGAACATACCAAGAAACGGATGATCATTTTTAAGACCCTGCCTTCTCTCTAGAATGAATATCAGTCTTGAAGAAAAACAAAGGAAAAATATACTCTCAGGTATGCTTTCTTTTATGCATATATTCAGGTCCCATGAAAATATTTATCTGTAAATAAACATCTTGTTTTATTCTTGTTTCTCAAGGTTATCTAGTTGTAGGGTATAGCATGCACCTCGTAATAAGTGAGAAACAAGTTTAATCACTGGAGTTCTGTTATTTTCATCTGCAATAATATGCAAGATCAAGGTAACAAATTTTATTGCCATCTGGAGCTGCAGGGTAAGAGGCTGCTGCTGGTTTTCCCTGTAGACAACAGTAAAGAACACATTTTGTGTCAAAGTAATTGCACTAACAGGTGCCATTAAGCAACTGTGTTTTGGTTGCAACACTGTTGTGGCTCATTGCTTACCACAAATGTTTATATATAAAAAAAATTCAGTTCTGCTTTTAAATTCCTATTCAACTGACAAGAAAGAAGAGGGTAAACAAGGGTGAAGCAATAACTACTTTACAAACTAGGAAGTCTCCTTTCCATTTCTGATGGGTGAATACCACTGTCCTAACGACAAGTCCTTCCTTAGACATCTATCACAGAAACTGTAAACTGGCATCCAGTGGTGGCAACATTAAAACCTGTAAGAACTGGATGAGATTCTTGGAATGCCGATATGGTTATGTCACATATTTAGGGAGTAATGTAATTTCATGCACCAAGCTCTCAGTGATGAGGTGTGTATGTTCGGTGGATGCTCTTCCTTCCTGTCCTTCTCATGTACTCCACCACAGGATTTGACTGCTTCTGCTTCTTGAGGGGCGTTGGTGCAAGGTGCAGGAAAGGGAGCACGCTCCTTACAGTACCTGGGAACCCACAGTATTTTAGGGAGTATGGAAACAGTGTTAAGCCTGGAGAAGGTTCCTCCCAGTCTTATGAATCCTTGTAAACTAACTTGCTAAAATCATCACCTGCTTTGTGCCAGGCTTATGGCAATGTTTAATTTGAGCTTTTCAAGGCTATGGACAGCTGGGGAGAAGGGCACTCCTAATAAGTGTATGAACTGAAATACTCCATGTCTGAGCTGAAGACCTTGTTTTAGATGCCCCAAGTGACATTTAACAGGTTTGTAGGTATATATACTGGTGTAATAGGGCAGGTATAAGATCTCCTAAAACATTACCAGTGTCTTTAGCTGTCTCCTTAGTGTCCCTATAAAATCAATACATACCTCATATTGTTTAACCAAGGTTTCTATTTCAAAATTGGAATGTATCTCTCTTTGGAAGACAAATATTTATACTTACATCCTATGAAATTTCTCCAGTTTAAAAGGCATCATCTCCTCATAACAACACACTGAGAACAGTCTGGAGACAGCAGGAGTCCAACAGTGTGGGGTTTTTTTATCTAGCACCTCTACCTGTTTGTCTTGATGTGTTTTATGCCTCTAGTCTCTATGCTTTCTTGCTCTGCCTTAGCTTTTTCCTCAAGGTTTCTTTCTTGATTTTATCATGAGCAGATGACTTCTGCAAGGACTGCAGTGTTCGACAAGACCTCCTTCCCATGTTTTCTGCGGTATCCACCTTTTCTGAATTTTGCTTCCTAGAGGACATTGGTTTTGCTCACTTATGGGGGTTCCTTCCAATCCTTCTGTGGTCTTTCCTCCATCCTTACTAACTAACCTTATTTTGCTGAGCTTTTCAATCCTTCCAATTTCTTTTTACTCTGAAGCAATTTAGCTTCAGAGTAAATTTAGCTTCTCATTTTAGCTCAGTTTTGAAGATGGAACTGAAGTAATCCATGACTTCTTCATGTTATATTGTCACCCTGTACCACCAGAATAATGGAGATATGGTGAAGCATCTCCATGTCCTTGTCTGCAAACTCCCGCTCCCAGCCCCTTCGCTTTCATGCTTGTGAGAATGAAAAATACTTTCATGGTTTGGAGTGATGCTTTCAGTTTGGGTGATATTTTTAATTTGTTTTCACAAGGAAATATCCCTGCACTTTTGCTAACAGCTGTTTATATGCATGGGTGTGAAGGATCCCCTTGCTCTTATCTGCTTAGTGCCTTGGCTGCCCTTAGAGCATTCTGATACGATGCTGTAGAGAGATTACCTTTGCTTGGTACTCTTCAGAACAGTGTTTTACAGTCTTTACATCAAATCCCCTTCTTTCATAACTTCCATGCTACAGATATCAATAACATTTGTATTTTTATTTCTTTTTCTTCCTTTTTTTTTTCCAAGGAGCTCAATGAAGACACAAAAGGTGGCATGTGTTTCAAATGAATAGCCACACCATTGTGGTGCTGTGCAATACTTTCCCTTTCCTCTCTCCCTACTCCACAGGTCATGTTCCCTTACACTGACACATCTAACATGATTGGATAGTCCTGGTAGAGACTGAGTTGGACTACTGATGGGAAACAGTTAAGAACGACATTCTGACAGGACAAAACTGCTGTATCCAACGAGGTACCAAGGTGGTTACTTGTCTGCTCATGTCAATGTTTCTGGCAGAAGACATGGTTAAGCAGTGAACTATGGTGTTTTTAAAAGGGATTTCCTTGTTTGTCCTCTGAATGACTTTGAGGCAGCTTCAGTCTAGGAAGACCTCTGCTGTCTGATGTACTTTGCCTTGGTTATTTTTGAGCACTTGATTTTTCTTAAGATTTTTTTTTTGCATGTAATAAGGCTGAAGTGGACATTGCATCTTTTTCTAGTTCTTATGACTGTTCTTGCTTTCAGTTTTGTAGGGGAAATCTGATGCTTTATCCTGGACTATTCTATTGAACTTTTAAAAATTGCCTTCTCGTGCTATCAACCAGCGTGGTCTTGTGATGTGCCCCTGGATGCCATTCTCAGGGCTGCAAAGTTTCCCTGGGCACAGCTGTGAGGACATCTCAGCTTGCAGCATGTGCAGCTCCCTTCATAAAACTGAAAGCCAGACAAGTTTACTAGACATAAAAGATCTAGATTTTCTGAAAGACTTGCAAGACATTTGGATAAAACTGGAGGCATGAAGTGATTAATGGAGCTGGATGAAGAGAAAATGTATAAATTTCATCATTTAACAACAAATTTCATGTTAACTTTCTGAGGGGCTATCTGGATGTGCTTAAACTTGTGGACTGTGACACTGTAGGAAGTGAAAACAAAACCAAGCTACCAAACCAAAAAAGAGTACATCATACATCTAGTGTAGGACAAGCTGTTTCAGTCCCTTATTGCATTTCCCCATAACAAGAGGTCTAGTTCTCTGCAGCAGTGAAGTAGCAGCTGCCATCTTACTGCAGAGCATGACAGATGGTGAAGAGACAAAGTCTGCTCAACTTTTGGTGACTTTCTGACTTTTTTCTGCTATTCACATAACATGAGGGATAAAACAGCCAGATGAAGGGAGGAACATTTTTGTTAAGCAAAATACCCACAAGGTTATAACTCATCTGTTTTGTTGAAAATACAGGTGAAGGACAAGAAGTGATTTATTTTCGTGAAGTCAAAGGGGAACTGTAACTTCCTGCAGCAGGAAACCACCATCTGCAGAGAGAAGGTTGGAGGGTAGCATCTATGCTGGAGCGGGAACTACGGGTGGTCAGAAGAGGGGGGAGGATGAGGAGGGAACAAGGCAGATCTGGATCTGGAATGAACTGCTGCTTTTGGGAGGCATCAGCTCCAGGATAGGAGCAGGTCAGGGTGTGAGATGGGTCACCTGTGGAAGAGGCCCAGAGGCTGGAGCTTCTTCAGCTGATCAGGCAGCAGGACAACCTTAGTGATCTCAAGTAGTTACCTGCTTTTCACCTGTTTGCAAGTGTCAGCAGCTGTCACTGAGCTTGCTCCAGAACTGCTTCAAATGTCACCATGGCCACGAGTGCTCTTTGTTCCATTTCTGACTCCAGTGAGAGGGCTGCTGTGTGCTCCAACAGGCCCATTGCCCCCACTAGGGCTTTCTATCACACCAGAGGGAAAAATACTCTTTTCTCTTTGGTAAAAAAAACAAACAAAACAACCTAGACAAACAGTATTACATTTATTCCCTCAAATAATAATAAGAAAAATAATAATTCTACTGGAAAACAGCTTTTATTACCAGGAGTTTGCCACCTGAGTTGAAATCCATCTGAAGATTACATTTTCTTTGAGAGGGGAGATCATCTCACATGTTCTTGATTAGTGGTCATATCTATGATCAGACTACTTAGGAAAAAAGAGGTATCTTCACTGTCTGTGACTTGGCTGTGCCACTCCTATGGCATGTGCCTGTGTGCTGTGTATCTCCCCATCTGTAGGGCTGTGCAGGATCACTGATAGTGGGGCAGTTGTGCTCTGCAAGGAAGAGTGCTCTGCCTCTCCTTGGCAACAGCTGTGGTTGCTGAGGGTCTGCTGTTTGCTTTAAAATCATGGTGAGACTGGTGGTGGTGGTAGAAGGGAAGAGAAGAAAGGAAGGGATGGTTTACCCAACAGAAGATATGCAGTTACTTTTTTAACTACACAAATTCATGTGCTGCAGTTTTCTGAAAATGCTGTTGCTGGGAAGGGAGAGGCTGCTTAAAGCTTGTTTCTCTCTTTCTGGATGCAGAATGAGCATACGCTGTTCCCTCCTGGAAGTGCTTCTTACCTGACAAGGAGAATTGTTTGTCTTTGCCCTTGACCAGCACATATGGCAGTACTTTTGCAGCCCCTTCCAAAACTTCCTTTAATGCAGTCAAACTTGATTCTTACTCATGAGTGGCTCTGCACTTTTTAGACCTATTCTTTAACTGGAAAGCTTTTTCCTACCAGAGGATGGCCAACCTGCAGACTGGAATGATAAATGGTTGGCCCCAACATTTGTCTTGTGTCTGCCCATATTCACAAGATTTTTAGAAATCAGTTCCCAGTCAGGAACTATTCAGATACTTAATGTTTAAACAGCTGGTTTTCTATCAGTGTTCTTCCCCTTAATTTAGTCCTACAAACTGTCTGCTTTCATTGTTGTGCAGGGTAGAAACACAAGCTGACAGTCAGCAGTCTGCCAGTAAAGCATAAATTGAAGCAGTAACAAACAGGTAACCTGGCATGATGCAATGCATAGACATTTCTCTGAGATGTTGACTTGGGACTGGGTAGGGAGGGGAATAGCAGATGTATCTTCCTGATATTTAAAATATAGATGACATTTAAGGCATATAATTATTTTGTTAAACCTGATCAATATTCTGTTTTTTAAATTTTAAGTTCTAGACAAGGAGACCCTTAAGCTAAGAACAAACAATTTTTCCATCTATGTCTAGGACAGATGTATATTTCAGGGGCGTTATTAATACAGCTACTAACTGCTCTCCTTCTTCTTCCTTCTGCCAAGAGTGCAGTTACAGAGAGCGATGCCAGGCTGATATGGTAGGTTTGATTCTGTGCTCACAGGCAGGGATGATTTGTTAGGAGGAATGCTGTGAGCATCTGAAAGTCTGCACTTCTCTGGAAATTAAAAGTTGATGGGCTATGACTGTAGCTGGATTACAGTTCTTCCTGAAAACTAAGAATGTGGAAAGCAATGAACACAGACGTTAATTTCCTGGGAAAGAGGGAAGAGGTTTAGATTTCTATATGGGGGGGGAAACGTTCATTTGAAGCATGTGAACATCTACCAAATGTTTTTCCCTTTACTCATGCTGGTTCTCCTGCTAACACTGGGGGAACTGTTTATCCCATGTACTGAGTGGGAAGAAATGGCACGTAGTGTTGTTTCAGGGCATCTGTGCTCAGTTTTGCTCACAGCAGAATCAATGTGTGTGATGCTGTTATGAAAGCAACAGCGAGGACTGTAGCAGTCCAGAGTAGCTGTGAGGCTGGCTGCTTCTCTCAGGTAGTAGTACAGAAATCAGGAAGAATTAACATTTTTTCTTCTACTTACACAAATGAGAATAGCAATCACATTTTATTCTTTACCCTTCTTTTAGCACAGATTTGCTTTAACCCATCAGCTTTACTCAGCTCTTTGAGAGCTAGTTCATTTTTGATAAATAAAGCACAGTTTTCATTTTGATGAAATCAATTTTCTGTACTGATTGCCAGGCTTAAAATGGCACAGGTTTCTGCATGAGTCACGGAGACAAAAGACATCTCAGATTTCATGGCTGTTTACAGTATGGCTAATATCAAATCCTTTAGCCAGCAAAACACATTAGCACAAAACTCAGAGGACTAGAAAAAATTACTATAGAACATGACCTTCTTGATTCCCAGCAGCATCACATCCTAAATTAAAAGAGCCGCCCTTTCTTCCCACACCTACAAAAGTGCCCCCACAGATTTTGCTGTCCAGGATAACACCTCTGGAGACCCCTGATGAAATCCTACATCCGTACTAAGATGTATGGGGAATCAGAATGATCTGGTGAATATATAGAGAACAAGTCAGAATCAGAGAATACCAGAACCACAGAATATGCTGAGTTGGAATAGAGCCACGAAGATCATTGAGTCCAACCCTTAGCCCTGCAGGGAACCATCTCCAAGGGTCACGCCAAGTACCTGAGAGTAGCATCCGAACACTTGAACTCTGTCAGGATTGGTGCTATGATCATTTCTTTGGAGAGCCTCTTCCAGTGCCCAACCACCCTCTGGGTGAAGAACGTTTTGTTTTTCTAATATCCAACCTAAATGTCCCCTGATACAACCTCAGGCCATTCCTGTAGATCACCACAGAGAAGAGATCATTGCCTTTTTTCCTCTCGAGAGGAGGTTGTAACTGCAATGAGGTCTCCTCTCAGTCTCCTCTTCTCCAGGCTGAACAGACCAAGTGACCTCATCTGCTCCTCACACGGCTTCCCCTCAAGGCCCTTTACTATCTTTGTTGCCCTACTTTGGACATTCTCTGATAGCTTAATAAGTTTTATGAGGAGTGGGTGAGGAAGCTGGAATTGTTTAGCCTAGAGAAAAGCTGGATCAGGGGAGACTTTATCACTCTCCCAAGAGACAAGCAGCAGGATGAGAGGAAATGGCTTCAAGTTGTACCCGAGAAGATTTACATTGGATATTAGGAAAATTCTCTTCACCAAATGGTTTTTCAATCTCTGGAACAGGCTACCAGGAAATGATTGAATCATCATCCCTGAAGCTACTTAGAAAACATGTAAATGTGGTGCTTGGGGCCATGGTTTGCTGGTGCACTTGTAAATGTTAGTTTACTGGTAGCACTTAATGGTTTTAAAGGTATTTTCCAACATAAATGATTCTACAGTTTTATGATTCTTTGATTCTATCTCCTTGACACTCTCAAACTGAACCTATTCTGCAGTACATTCATCCAGTAGAGACAAATTGTATGTGAGATGAAAGGTGTTCCTTCAGTAGCCCATTGCCCTCAAATATAGGATTTTTCAAATGGATTTGCAGGATATTCTGACAGAGTTTCTCTTAATCCTTCCTTAAAACAAGCCAAAACATGTTTGTACAGTAGACAGGTAATAAGTGGCCTTGTCTGAGCCACAAGAAGGGGTAGAGAATCAGCTGGCCCAGGCAGATTTATAAACCAAACTGGGAGACACCATCTCCTGATGGATTTTTTTCTCACTATCGTCTTCATATGAGAAGACATAGTCCTCTAGAGTGAGAGCTGGCGAGATAGTCTCTGCCAGACATAGAACATTGAGTATTAAAATGACAAGGGTCCAAGGTCCCATAAGAAGAAGAGGGAAGAAGATTTCCCTGCAAGACTTCAATTATATATATTGAGCTTACTCAGGCTCTTATTAGGGGAGGTACAAGACAAGTTATTTTTACCTGCAGAAGGACATAGTAAAGAAAATAACAAACCAAAGTTGATTAGGGATTTCTTTTTGGGGCTATGAAACAGAACATTGCTGATTTAAGGTGGGTAATCTTATCTCAAGTCCGTATAGCACTTTCAAAGAAGTAACTTTAACTAATACAGATTTCAGTAGATTGAAGTCACATAAATAGACAAGGACAAAGAATACTCCAGCACTGGAATATTCTGTCAAACTGTAGAACAACTGTCCAGTGATTTTTTTGGTTGTTGGTGGTGGGACTTTTGTTTGTTTGTTTGGAGCAGGAGGACTGGCACCAGGTGCCGTGTGAATGGCGGGGCCGGGGCCAAGCAGACTGGGGTCGCAGTAGATTCTGCACATGCACCAGGTCTCACAACTCGCTGGAAAATCAACAGCGAGTATGTGGATCCTGCAAATTACAGATCGCGACTATGCAGAGGATCACTGTATTTACCCAGTCAGAATGACCAGCAGTTCCATAAGCATCAGTTCCTCTGTTTGGCAAATGCTGGTTTTGTAGCAATTATTTCTGCTGTCTAATCTACTTCCAAATATCCTGATAGAAAACAAGGAGCAGATATAGAAAAACAGCCAAGTTTACACAGAGCAAAAGCAGGTGATTTCCATACACATATGTAGTAGCCCACCTAACTGGTAAAAATATCTGCAAAAACAATAAATAACTCCAGTTTGCAATACGTGGAATTCTCTGCAATGCCTGAGTTTAGAAGTGGGAACCACTGTGTAGAGTTTGAAAGCAATCGTCAGCATATAAAGAAGTTTCATCCTATTAGTCTTGACTTTATCCTTTAAAAACTTACGTATAACATCCATTATTTGGATGGAATATATGGAAGCAGTTATATGGAATACCACTGCTTTATATATTTTGTGTGATGGCAGCTCTGATGAGTTGCAAGAAGGGCAATGCCTAATGCAATCAGTTCTCAACAAATTAATAATGTTAATTTTAATGTGAATTTATAATCTCTATATAGATATCAATAAAAAAAAATACTAAGAACTTGCCAAGCTTGGAAGGATGTCTGTGCTTTAAATTTTAGTCTCAAAAAGTGAGTAGACATTTTTTGATAGTAAGGTGCCCTACTTCAGGCACCCAAGACACTGCTACAAAGTTAGTTTTCTAAGATACTTTGTAAACTTTTTCTTTAACAACTGTTACCAGATTTTATGCTATGAAAATTTTCAACAGAATGAAATTAAGTCTGTATTCCAGGGACTGGAAAAAGGTCTGATTTGGATTTTAATTTTAGATATAATATAAAAATATGCTTGTTCTGTATTTGCATTAATGATCTAATAATCTAAATCATGCTTGTATGATGCTGAAGTTGAAACTGGCCGTAAAAACTCAGGAATGAGATCTTAGAGTTGCTGTTGTCAAAATCAACTCAATGTGCAGCATTGGACAAATAAGCCCTAAAAATCTTGGGCATCATCTGGAATGATACTGAAAACAGGAGAGGACACTATTTTCTGCTATTTGAAATCTCATGTGCCCTCATCTTGTGTATCATATGCAATACTGGTCTCTGCATCTCAGGAAGGATTTAGTGAGGGTGAAAAAGATGCAAGAAAGGGCAGTTACAATGATCAAGAGAGCAGAGTAGCTGCCTCAAGAGATTAAATATCTAGAACTGTTTAAACTGGAAAACACAAGGTTGGGGTTTGTGATAAAATCAAAATGGTGGATATATTGTGTGAGGAACTGTGGGCCTTTTCTCCTTGATTAAATTAGTAGAGCATCAGCTTAAACTTAGTAAAAGGAAAGATTTTTTTCATTGGGCATCAAACTGCTGGAACTTGCTGCATATATTATCAGCAGATTTAGAAAGGGATAAGACACAACTGTGAATACTAGAGACCATAGTTAAGGAGGTCCCCTCTAGCACCACCAGCAAGGGTAAACAAGAGAGGAATGTGGTCTTACTCCCATGCACTTCCAAAATAGAATCTGTTTTTTCCTTGTTGAAAAAGAGTACCATGAAACACGGGCCAGTGGTCTGACTCAGTAGGCACTGTTTGCAGTTTTATACTGTACAGCTGCTCTCTGTTCTGAAGATTATTTTAGCACTAGTTGTACAATCCTCTGTTAAAGGAGAGACCAAATAAGCTGACAATGAGACAGGATGCGTTACTGAAATAGTAGCTGGAATTTTTCCCTCCAGGAATGGTGAACATTCCTGGAAATGCTTTGAAATTTTTACTAACAGCAGATTTTTCCCTATTTTTTCACCATTGTTTTGAAACAGTAAGAAGTGGTACATAAACCATCCAAATGTAAGGAAAGAGATATCACAGTACCATCTGTCTCCCTAAAAATACAGATAAAAATGAAACCTGTGTGAATATACGTCTTTACAAATTATTATCCTTCTTGTTCTCTTTTCACATTTCATGTATTTAACAGTACTCTGTCTGCAAGTCCTTATCTTTCATTTGCCATCTGCAATGTTCCCCCAAAATAATAATAATGCCAAAAAAAGTGCTTCCTGCCAGAAAGGAAGGGGGAGGCAGGATGGACAAGGAATGGAGACGTGGGGAGTGCTGTGATAAGTCAGCTTGCTGCTTTCAGTGCTGCCAGAAGGACAAAGATTGCACCTGCTTCTGACAGACATCCTCCCAGTCCTCCTCCCTTGCTTCGCAAAGGGAGCAGGCACAGCTGACTCCAGCACAGCTAAAGCTGCCAGAGATGTTATGTCACTGCACACAGTATTGTGAGGCTTTTTTCACAGTGAGAGTTCTCTAGTGTGCCCTGGAGTGGAGATAGCCATTCTTGCCATGGTGGGTTTCATCCCAGCTATGCATAGGTTCTCATTCCACATCATCTGTGGAAGGATTTTACAGCACTGAGGGTTTGGGATTTTTTTCCTTTGTGAGCTTGGGTTTCATTGTTTCTGAGAAGCATTCTGTTCTCTTTAGGGTTGCCATTTGGCAGAATAATTCCTGGCTGCTGTCTGTGTGGATGCAAGAACTATTGCTTCCCCACTTTCATGTAGCTTTCCACTTCAGTTGAGATTGCTACACTAGCTCAACTTAGATGTGAACATCTAAGAGCAGAAGTCACAATGAAGACATTGTGGTTACTCAGATTTTTATTTGAAAAAAAAGATGTTCTCAGTGATGGTTGTGTAAAATTTCAAGCAGTTGAACAGCAAAGTTCCTCTGACCTTTGGATGCAGGCCTTGTGTAAGCATTGATTGCTTCACTGGAAACTATTACAGCTTTAGTAGGTTTTTTTCCCCCAGCTTCTTTCCCAGTTAAACCCTAGAAGTTTAAACCAGTCAGTACAAAACAAGCTGCTGACAGACTAACATTAGTGAGTCTGTCCCTCCTTGCCAAGATCGATTAGATTCAAATGCTGCAAATATTTCCAAGAGAATTAACATGTCGGCACTAAGCAGCGACTCACAAGATTTGCACAGAAGCAGCTGGGGCTTTTTTCACTGTCATGGAAAAGTAAACAAGTGGCAGTGCAGTGGGAGGAGGCAGGTATTCTAGGCCATATCGCCCTGGGAGTCACTGGAAGAAATGCCTGTGGCGAAGAGCCAAACTGGTGATGTTGAACCTGGGAGCCTGTTAGATAAGATGTTTGAAGTTTGCCAAGATACCCTGTTTCCTTCTCAGTTTGTTTACTTTTCCTCTCAGAAAAATGGATCTGGCTCTCCCTGCCTCTTTGCTTCCTCAGCAGCAAAGTCCATGCTCTTTGCATATGCTCCCTATGAGTCAAAGGTGGCTTGTCCCTGCTGCAGCTGGCATCAGGGAAGTTGTTGCCCTCAGCAACACAACCCCAAATGCACCTTCCTTTGCATGGCACAAGTGGAGCAATCAAGTGTACATCACTGGGGAGGAGATGAGGAGCCGTACAGTCACAGGTTTCAAGTGGAAGTAATCTTCCCTAAAGAAGCTTGTTGAGTGCCCCTTTGGATCCTGATGTGTTTGTGTGCGTACAGTGCAAAATCCAGCTCATGAACACTGTTGGCAAGTAGATCTCTGACCTTGCTGGTGAGATGAGGCTCATCTTACCCAAGTCATTGTGTCTACATTTGAAATTTAGAGAGTTCAGACCGTAATGGTTTTTCTTAGCTGGTTTGGACCATGGAGATTCTTCTGAGGCAGAGAAGGCTTTTCTGGGGTAAAATACACAGTCATCAAGATAGAAAGCAGCATCTTTCTTGAAGTGAATATTTTTGGTGGAAGGAAGGAGTGAGGATTCATAGCTAATAAAATATTTCTAATATCTCAAATTTGAGAAAAGCTTTTCTTTAATGGGTTCTAAATGACACCTCAAATGAGTCTGTGAAAATTTACACATAGGGAGATTTATCCTATCTCTATGAGCAAGGAGGGATGAGAACAGAATACTTCTGAAACTTACTACATGTGCCATCAGTGACCAATTGCTGTGAAAAAAAGTCACTATTTAAGCATTCAGGATCGAAAAGCCTCCCTAGAAAAATAAAAATATTGATCGTATTTTCAAAAATGCCTAATTAATAGGGATTTCACAGTTCTGGCTAAATCTAATATCATGCCTTAATTTCCATAATATCTTATAGTCATTCTCTGAAAAAAATCTGTTTTGTTGTCCAATGTACAAAAGCAGAGGTACTCGGATTCAGGAATTGCATGTGAAAATATGGGCCAAGTCAGACACATACAAGATTGACACATAAGGAGAAGTTCAGGTTTAAAAAAATGTGGAAAACAGTCCTCTTGACTAATGGTTTGAAATTGTACTCAGACTGGACAAAGCATTGCTGGTAAAATATGATCTGTAAAATAGCAAGTCAAGATAGTATTCTATTACACTTTTTATGAGAGCTGTGCTGAATAACTGGAAGCAAAATAAATCCTTGACAATTATGCCTCTGCAGCATGAGAAATATTGCCCAAAGGAAATTAAAAGCTGCATGCAATTGCAAGCATTAATCCGCACCTTAGACACTGTGAAAAGACCCTTGAATTTCCCTTTGGCAGAGCCTCAATTTCTAGAGGAGTCTTTGTGTGTGCACAGTGGTGCCCTGATAGACACATATGGATCTTTGCCCTGCCTGCTCAGCCCTTCCAGTAAACAAGGAAGTGATGCTGTTGCTTTTAGCTGCTTGATCTGTTGAAATCATCCAAGAGGAAATCATAACAACGTTTCTCCTGTCTCTACAGTGTGTGTGCGTGCTTTGTGACAGGGAAAGGAAATTGTGCTCTTTGCAAGTGAGCCCAAGAACAAAGTCCGTGTGACTCAGAGAAATGAGAAGTAACATAAAGCAAAGGTTAAATCTGCAAAAGTGTCATTCATACACTATACAGCAAATGAAGCTGGGACAATCCCTGAACAAAACCACCCAAGATAGATGATGTTACTGTAGTCATATATGTTGCATTTACTTGTCTTGTCTGGTTAAAGCTCTCATGCTATCCATGTTGTGCGAGAATTGATATGGAAAGGTCAGATAAATTGGATAGTTCAGGAAGAGGGCAACACTGGAGTATTTCAGCACATTGCAAATGCTTTTCAGATCAAAAACTGCACAGAATTCCTGGAGAGTCCATCTCATCAAACTCATTTATTGCTTGTTTGATGCTGTCACACGTGTTTTTTCTTTGAACTGTGTTCTAGTGTCTTAAGGAAGGCTGTGAGTGAGGACATCTATAGCCATTTCTAGTTTTGGTTACTGTCTAATTTTGAAAGGCTTCAGTTTCTCTTGTGTGTGATCCTCAGTCTTAATTAAATGTGTTACTCCATATATGTATATATTTATGGGTGTCCTTTACAAGACTTATATCTCTCTTTGAAAAGTAACTTTATACTTCTGGAAGAGCTAAAAATCCATCAGGTGTTTTACTTCTTTGACAGTAAGAATAGTGCAGGAAACACAGTTGTCAGCTGCTGTTTTCACACAATTTCTCCACGATATTAGTGCTTTAGTAATAATTAAAATGACAGATAAACACCATCCATGTTTGCTTTTCAAGTTTGGGAATGAATAAACTCTGTACTGATCTTTTTATAAGTGTATGGACTCTGTTGACCCTTGCCAGCACCACAAGACCTACCTCTTGTGAATGCAATGTACTTGATTATTGTCATTATTTGGAACAGAGGGTTTGATCAATGCATGATTAGTGAGAAAAGTCACATGTACATCTGTGGCATAAACCCATATTCCCATTTCTTCAAAGGCATAAGAATGTAGTTTCTTCATGGTGGGAATCCTGCAATTTATTTAATTACAGGCAAGATTAAACCCTTCCCTAGCTCAAACTGTAAAGTTCAGTAGTAAAATTCACAGAATCACAGAATCAGTAAGGTTGGAAAAGACCTTAGAGATCATCGAGTCCAACCTATCACCTATTACCTAACCTAGCCAAACCTGTTACCTAACCTGTTGCCATCAATGCACATTTAAACATTTTCAGGTGTTGGGTCCAAGTTCTCTGTGTGCTAGTGCAATATTCTCTTTTTGAAAGGACTGAGGAGGAGGGAAAATGACGTGCAGCTTTGTTTCTTCAGTGCTGCTACATGACAAGAAGTGGCTTAGTTCACCCGGTCAGGTGGAGAGCAGGTGGTGTAAGACAACAGAGCAACGAATTACATGAAATGTGCCTCAAAATTAGTTAAACAAGCCAAGAGAAAATGCAGGCTATGGTTTAATGACAGCTGAGTGAAGATTAGCACTGTACTGATAACATCCTGTATCTCTGTGGTAGTGATGTGGTATATGCACACGTGCTCCTTTGTAGCTAACTTCTCATCAGATTTTCACACTGGTTGATTTCCCTGTTATTTAACAAGTTTATTTTCCTCTTCTTGCCGTGAGTTTATTTTTGTTGCTGTTGCAGTAGTAAAATAGTCCCTGATATTCTCAGAAATTCTTCACAGTGTTGCTAATGTTGATGTTTTGCTGAAATTAGTTTTGCTGCAATTTTTTAAATGTCACATCTGTTCTCAAAGAGTGGTTACTTAATTAGTATACAGTGTTGAGTTGGATTCAGTACCTATGCACATATTAGCTAGGTACAGAGCTGCATGGGTTGTCAGAACATACTTTAAAAACAAATATGATATCAACTTCCTATAGTAGAAAGGTGATGAACTCTGATGATACAGGAAGCAGCACAGTAAGATAATACCCAGAACATACCAGACACAGGCCCTGCTGGGTGCTGCAAAACATAAGCAGAAACAAAGGAGGACTTATTTTCAATGGAAAAAGTACTACATTTTGAGACCTTTCCATCTGAATAAGAACTAAATCAATAATGTTAACATATCCTAAAACATGTCTGATATCTTCTCATGCCTGTTAGATATCTTATGCACAAATAAACACTTATACTACGTATTTTATATATAACATGCAAAAAATAAACCATAATTTTCCCATAAATTCTGTATCATAGATATCAATTTATTTAATCAGTGGGATCATATATCATTCCTGTTTCATGGCCTGGGAAATGAAATGGCTTGCCATACTGGCCAGAGCTTCAGTGGCAGGATGCTGCATAGAATTTAAATTTCATTTGCTGTAGCCCAGTGGTCTGTCTGTGAGGAATTGTTGCCTCTGTATTTTGCAGCATGCTAATATACAAATATACAATAATGGTATTAAAATGCTTGAAATAGCTCAAAGAAAAACAATGGACAAATGTAAAAAAACCCTGGAAATAAAATGTTTTCTGAGTAGAAACACAAAATGATCTATTCAAGTGTTACTATCATTTTCCACTCAACTCTTTTTTTTCCTAAAACAATATTTGACCCACATTCCTGTATATATTTCCAGTATTGATAGATGTGTATTTTTCCAATTAGAAAAAAAAAGTTAAATTTTTTGACTGCCTTCACTTGCTCTGGGAGAGTAAAAGGAAAGTATGCAAATTCAACAGGACTCCTGAAAGGACAATTATTATTGATTTTATAATTTCTTTTTTTTTTCCTTTTCTTTCCTTTCATTTAGTGCACTTTCCAAATATGCTGTAGGCTCAGTTTATAGTAAGAACACAGTTTATCTGTCAAATGGTAGCTGATGCAATATGATTTAAAAGTCTACCCCATCAAGCAGAAATTAAAATCCTCTCCCCAGGGACATTCCTCAAAACATAAAGCAGAACCTTTCTCCTCATTTAAAGCATTTTGTTGTGTGGAAAATGACGATGAGCCCTAAAATCTGGAGGGAAATGATTACTGAACACTAACATATGCTCAAAACACGTGGAGGCTGTCAATTGCACTTCAAGCCAGAGAAATGAGTTTCTTGATCTTGTCTGGATGGAGGGCAATTTAAAGAGATGTTGCTAACAAAGTACTATTTAGGACCTGAAACCCTGTTTTCAAAATAACCGGCCAAAAATATGAAGGTTCCAGTTTGTTTTGTTTGCAACTGCATGTCTTATTCCCTTCACTTTCCTGGCATGCTCTTCTCTTAAAATGGATGAGGATAATTGTCTTCAACATTATTACTATTATGTATAAAAATGACACGAAAAGAAGATAAAGGTTGCCTACTCAGGCACTCAGAAGTTAGAAAATAATGGGATTACTGTTGCCTTGACAACATTTCTCTCTCCTTCCCCTGCCCCCAGCTTCATTCTTGGAAATGGCTACCAACTTTACTGAAACTCCATGAAAGAATTAAATAAAAGATTCAGTCATGGGGAGACACATGGCATCAAAAACTTCCTCTTGCCTTTCCCTAGAGTCTGATGAATTTCTAATCAGCTGACAAACAGGACTTTATGATGAGGAAGATGAGGGATTTCCACATACCTTACTGGCACTTGTACTTCCACCCGCACATTCACCTTCAATTTAATTTATTTTACACACATCCCTGAATACCACATTTGGTGTGCACCCCTTTGTGCTGCAGGAGGTAAGACCATACAAACAGCAGCACAGGAGCTTTCAGCTACCCAAGGAGAGTGGCTTCCCAGTCTAGTTAAGTGACAACTAGTTGGGATTGAAGTGGGATGAAATGATCCTAGAGTCAATGCTTTGGTGTTTTTAGCACTATTCATCATGCTTGGGTGACCCATATTCAACCCAAATTAATGTGCCTGGCAAATGGAGAGAACTCTGCCTCTCTGGAGAGTGTTGGAAGGTCTGCAGAGGAATTGAGCTGGCAGCCCCTGTAGGCAAGTGATAGTGCCTGATGACATCCGGTTTGCCATCTCTAACTGGGCTCTGAATAAGGTCAGGCAAGAGACTTATAAATGATTCTACCTTGTCAATGCTGCTATCATTAATGCTATTATCACACAGCAAATGGGAATGTGAAAGAATTTGTATTTCTGCCCTCTCCAAATTTGGAAAGCAAGTGGGAACAGGAGATGTGGAGGTGACTGTGTTTGCTCATACAACTTACATTGTCCTGCAGAGAACCTCAGCATTTGGTTTGTACCAAAATAGTCTTTTATAAAATACTACACCATGGTTCAATTCTCAGACTACTTGAATTTATGATGAAGTTTCCTTCAAAGAAAGTACAGAACATTTCACGACACACTGGCATGGCTGAAATAACAAACCACTGATCTGGTGCAAAGCCCACAAATACTATTATGATCCTTTTCTCATGTCTGAGTAAACAGAGTATCAAAAAATGCAAGGTAAGATAGCATGCATAGGGGTTGGAAGTGAACCCAGCTGACCAGCACAGTCTGGGACAAATGATCTGACAGCACTTTGAGGGTAGGTTCAAAAACTGAGTTCTTGGGGCGGAGGGAAATACTCACTAAAGTTGCATTTAATGACCTGTATTTTAAAACCAAAACAATTACAGCTGCATTCATTTTTATCCCTATTCTTTTACTTGGAGCACAGTCGCTCCTTCCTTGTTGATTAGAATTCCTGCTGAATTAATTTCTGACCAAATCAGGGCCCCTGGCAGCTGCTTCATTTGCCTATGTGCACAGCATTGACAGAGGTGTTTCAACAGCACAGAAACTGGTTGAATGGGCCTATCAAGTCTTGCTCTGCAATCTGAACTCAGCTAAGATGTACCAATAATTGGCACCATGGGTTCTAACTGATATGTTTGTGAAAATTATGTAAAAGCAAAAGCAAAGTCACCCATGACTAACCCATATATGGTGACTGTGTGGCTCATTCCTGCATTGGGAGTGTCAGGTGATACAGCTGTCTGTGAGCTCAGACAGAGGACTAAGTTCTTCTGGTTCAAAAGCTTCTGCTTCAAATACATATTTTGTTAATTTGTCAACCTCAGTATCCTATAAGATGTGTTTACTTTCAAGGGACGAAATCTAAAGGCATTTGCTGTGTCTAGTTTCTGCAGCTCTTAACAAATCCCTTTTTGCTGGAGGGCTTTTGTCAGTGTTAAGTAGTACTTTATGTTTTAAGATCTAAATCTTTGGATCAGCTATGCATGGATGCAAGACAATCAAACATTGTATTTTCCATTGGTCACTATCTGCCCTCAATCCCTGCCCCTTTCATGCACTCATGTTAAAAGAAGACAGTGTTCTTGCCAAGCAAAGCACTAAAGAATTCTCGTCTCTGTCTGAAATGCCTTATAAACGTGAAATTGTTAGGAAACAAGCAGTATATTAAGGTTGGGCTGCAGATTGGGTCATACAGAGGAGCAACCTCAGCAGAGCAGTCCAGACGTAAGCCAGCTAAACATCTTACCTATAGAGTGATGGTTAATAAATATGGAATAACTGGTATTTGTCTAGGAACACCAGACTAATAACGGCTGATATAAATCTTGTTGTTCTAAATCACCCAAATACATTAATGTGCTGCTATATATTTTATTGCATAGAGATGGATGATTGATCCTGCTGGCTAAAATCCAATTCCTCCCACAAAGGAGAATGATCTGCAGCTGAATTACTTCTGATGTTGGTATTCCATATTCTTTTCAACAGGATGACAATTTTGAAAGCATAATATTGTTTTGCTATGCATGACAACCATTTTTACAGCAGAGTAATACATGAAAATTCTTAATCATGCTGGAAATTTGAAAGGAAATTCCATTTGATTAGACTATATAGCCAGGTAAATGCTCTCTCTGTTGTATTTCAAATCAATAAAAGCTTCTCTTGATTTGATTTGTGTGTAGTGAAACTTCACTGGAGAGATTACAGGAAGTCTTGCGGCAGAATTGAAGCTGAAATGTGGAGTCAATCAATAACCTGTCATTAACAAATGATAGAGATATTATTGATTTAGTAGGTAGGAAACCCTGGGCAGAATAAAAGAAGGCAGAAACACAGGACAGTCTTCTGCCAGTTACAGATTGTTGCTAGGGCTACACATTCTTGCATTAGAAGAGAAGCTATGGGAACTGCAGAGTTAGCCCAGTTAAAAGATACAAGAATTAATTATGTATCAGGATAACAGCAAAGCTCATGAGAAACTTGCTGAAACTTTGCTCAAGTTTGCTGATTGAGGAGAAACAATTCCCATGATGTAATTTGCAATATTATTGTATAGCTGGGCTGTGAACACTTCTCTAGATCAATAGTTTTATTATGTGTAGGTCTTAAAGAGGTATAAAAAAGCTTAATTTGTAATAATAAAAGTCTTTGATCATCTGCCAGAGTCTGTGTGTTTCTTTGCACTGTGCTGAGACATAGGTGGTAGATCTATAAGGGTGGATAAGCATTATCAACCAAAATATAATTGAAAAAAATAGTTTGTGTTGCTAAAATTATATTTCTCAACCATGACTTCTGTCAGGGGGAACAACAGCATCCATTGAAGGGCA
This sequence comes from Pitta sordida, assembly GCA_013390025.1. Classification (NCBI taxonomy): domain Eukaryota; kingdom Metazoa; phylum Chordata; class Aves; order Passeriformes; family Pittidae; genus Pitta; species Pitta sordida. The sequence continues at coordinate 186,058 of WEKX01017890.1, forward strand.
CTTAGCAGCACTGGATGCTACCACAGACACTGTGTACAATGAAGAGGGGGGGAAAAATAAATGACCTTGTTAAAATCTGGGTAGGAAACCAGGTGTCACATCCTGCTCTTCTGAAGTAAACATGGTAAGAGGTATGGTGCGTAGATAGTAAACTGGACCTTGGCTCTATGTCTCATCCAAGCACCAACACCTCATGCTGCATGGTCAGTCGCAGAATCACAGAAACACAGAATCACAGAATATGCTGAGTTGGAAGGGACCCACAAGGATCATCGAGTCCAACCCTTAGACTTGAACAGCGTCATCCCTAAAAGCCACATCATGTGCCTGAGGGTATTGTCTAAATGCTTCTTGAACTCTGTCAGGATTGGTGCTGTGACCACTTCTCTAGGAAGTCTGTTCCAGTGCCCAGCAATCCTCTGGATGAAGAAGTTCATTCCAGTATCCAACTAAAAACCTTCCCTGACACAACTTCAAACCATTCCCTCGTGTCCTATCCCTGGTTACCACAGAGAAGAGATCAGTGTCTTTCCCTCCTCCTCCCCTCACAAGGAAGTTGTAACTGCAATGTGGTCATCCCTCAGTCTCCTCCGGGCTGAACAGACCGAATGACCTCAGCCACTACTCATATGCCTTCTCCTCAAGGCCCTTCACCATCTTTGTTGCTCTCCTTTGGAAGCTCTCCTACAGCTTAGTATCTTTTTTATATTGTGGTGCCCAAAACTGTCACAGTATTCAAGGTGAGGCCATACCAGTGCCGAGTATAGCAGGACAATCACCTCCCTCAAATGGCTGGTGATGCTTTGCCTGATGCCCCCCTGGATCCAGTTGGCCCTCCTGGCTGCCAGGGCACTGTTGACTCATAGTCAACATGCTGTCCACTGCAACCTTCTGGCCCATTTCTGTGGTGCTGCTTTCTGGCATCTCATTCCCCAATCTGTAAGTACATCTAGGGCTGCCCTGACCCAGGTGCAGAATCCAGCTCTTTCCTTTGTCGAAGTTCATATGGCTGGTGATTGTCCAGTCCTCTAATTTGTTGAGGTCTCCCGGCAGGACCTTTCTGCCTTTGAGGAAGTCAATAGCTCCTCCAAGTTTTGTATCATCTGCAAACGTGCTTAATATCCCTTAATATCAAGTCATTTATGAAGACGCTGAAAAGCACAGGGCCCAAGATGGAGCCCTGTGGAACCCTACTAGTGACAGGTCATCAGTCTGATGTCACCCCATTGACTGTTACCCTCTGTGTTCGACCCGTGAGTCAATTGCTCATCCACCACAGGATGTGTTTATTCAGCTGTGTGCAGAAGTATCTGGTGAGAGACAGTATTGAAAGCTTTACTGAAATCCAAAAAGGTTACATCAATTGCTTCCCTTTATCAGCTAGGTGGAAAGGAAAAATCAGGTTTGATAAGTAGGACTTTTCTCTCATGAAACTATGCCAGCTGAGACCAATGAATGTTTTGTCTTTCAGGTGTTTTTCAATATGTTCTCCATAGCTTTCCCAGGTACTAAAGAGAGACTGAAATGCCTGTAGTTTCCTGGGTCCTTCTTCTTGTCCTTCTCAAAAATTGCAACAATGTTTATCAGCTTTAATTCAGCTAGGAACTCTCTGGATTCTCAAGAGTGCTCAAAAATCATTGAGAAGTTTTGCCAGGACATCAGCTACTTCTCTGAGGATTCTGGAATGAATCCCATCAGGCCCCATAGATTTAATCCATCATGGTCCAGTGTAGCCCTTTCCTCAGTCCTGGCTCAGAGGGAGGATGTGTTGCTTGGAATCACCCTGCTTTTTCCTGCAGCACTCTTGCCTCCTTTGGGGAATGGGTTGGCAGAAACAAGATATCCACCTTCTGATAAGCATCAGTGTTTCTTCTTCTATTTAATTTTCTCTTGCACGTCTTACTTGTCTTCCTTTCTCCATTACTTTAGTTTTTCCCACTTTGTGCTTTTGTGATCCCTTTTTCATGGCTAATCTACTCTGTCCTTTTTTTTTCCTATGATTCTCCAGCCAGGGCTAATCGTTCATTCAGGCAGAGGATCTGCTGAGGACAGTGAATATGACATGGATGATGCTGCTACCCTGTAGGAACTTTGCTGAGGGTGGGTCCTTGTTTTGCTGCTCTTCTGTTTTGTTTTGCTGCTCTTCTGTCTGAATTCACACCTGAGAATCACCGCCTGGAAGAGCCCAAGTCTGTTTACGTAGATGGGGCTAAATATTGAAGGAATTTGGGAACAATTACCCATCTGTTGTTAAGTCTAATGGCAATCCTGTTTCACAGTCTGTTATCAATTGTACCAACGACTATGGCTAGTCTTTGAACTCTCAGCTCTTTGTTACCATCTCCCAGCTAAGAGAGAGTTACCTGCCATATAGTCTCTCTCAGTGTGTCTGAGAGAAAGGTCACACAGAATCACAGAATCACAGAATATTATGAGTTGGAAGGGACACACAAACTTAAATTGCTGCTAAAGGTTTGCTTGTTTGATTTTGTCCTCTCAGAGTGAAGGAATGTTTATACAGTCAGTCACGCCTGTCAGTTGGGAGGAAGAAAATACCCTCTAGGAAACAGTTGAGAGTAGATTTTAAGTTTCTTTTCCACTGCCCTGGCCATATGACTGTTCCATATCTACATAGTTGCAAGGTCAGCAATGCTCGATCAGACAACCAGCACCTACGGCACTTTGCACTGAGTATGGGAAGTGCGGTAAGTACCATTGCCCACAGCATGGAGATGCATTAGGAATTTGCCCCTTCCTGTGTCCAGCCCTCCAGGGCTGCCACTGGCATTTGGGTTTTGGGGGTTTGGAGCTCAGGCTGGCACAGGAGTACTGCCTATGTGCTTCCCAGTGGTGCCTGGGTAGCCCCTACTCACTTCTTGTCAAGAGGGGTACTGTTGTGGAGTCAGTAGTTCCATGACTGGCAGAGGGTCCCTGTTGCAGTGTGATCCTGAGCAGTGGGGAAAGGGTGTTTAGTGAGTCAGACAGGCTCTTCTCATCTTCTGCAAGCCAAGCTCCAAGCTTTGAAACACCATATCCTGATGATGGTTGGCAGCCACAGATATGTTTTCCTTGGGAAGGCAGGTAGGATCAGCAGATAGGATCACTCCACAGGTGTGGTCACAGACAAGAGGGCAACTCCAAATATGAAAAGCAAATGTTCATTCAACATAGTTGTCTAGTGTCCCAAAGAAAGCTGGAATAGAGTAAGCTGTTCATTTAGTTGTGAGACTTAACTTCTTGAAAGTTATTTCAAAGATCTCTTCTTGTACAGTTACAATACAAACCTTCTTTCAATGTGCACAGCCTGTTTTTGCTGCAGTGTGCAGTGTGTCTTATCTCCATTTGTATTTTACTGCCAGGAGCTCTCAAGCACCTAATTCTACTCTGACATCTGACTTCTTTAACAAAAATACACAAACATACATCTCACCTGCATCTGAGGAACAAACCTTCCTAAATTGTCAACAAAGAAATTGTGATAAACAACAAGAAAGTAGAGATTGCATTATTTCCTTTACATAAATTTAAGTGCAGACTGACATTCTGAGATAAATTTGAGCAGATTCTTACTTTTGTCACAGGAGTCAAGGGTCTGAAGCTCATCAAGGCCAATTAGGTGGTTATTGACTTCAGAGCACTTTGAATTGGTGCTACAAATAACACCACTATCCCAAGTGGCCCAAATATCTCTCCTGTTTGCATGCCTGCAGCATCCATCTAAATTCTTTTCAGGAGGCATGTTAAACTTTACTCTCATTTACTGCTGGGTGAAGGTGAGATCACAATGTATTTATTTTTAGATATCATATAACTACATTAATACAAAATGTACCTTTCATTTCACATAAGCATATGGAAGAGGAAGTGGAGGGCTCTACCAAACTCAGTGAAATTTCTTGCCATTTAATAACAATCTGAGAGAAAAAAAGAAAACATCTGACTAGTACTCTTCTGTAAAGGGTAATTACTTTGAAAGAATTCTAGTTCCAGGTCACAAAATCTATGAATAAAAGATGTTCCTGTACACTGTCTTGTCCAGGTGTCAAAACTCAGTGCAGATATCCACTCCATAAAGTACTTCTGATGTTACTTATTATATGAATCAGTATGCTGATTACAGAAAAATTTGATTCATAAAATATGAATCAGATAAAACAAGATAGTAAGTGACCAAAGATATCAACAGTGCATATGCCTGTACAACACAAATATCTTTCTGCAAACAGGAGGGACATATTCAGGGTATCACTAGATATACAATGTCCCTGAAACACCAAGTCACCAAAGTGTCATCATGCAAATCTGTTTAATTTCAAGCAAGAGTAGGTACATTTTCTATTTAACCCATTAAGGACTGATTGGTCCTGACTAGTTCCTGCTTCCCTTCTGGAAACCTTCAGGAAGGTCAGTGAAGTTTTTTCTACCTTAGGAGGCAGATGGAAGTAATTGAGGGCAAAGTACCATACAATACCAAACCAAAGTAGAAATTATGATACATCGGCCGCTGTATGGGTATTAGATGGTGAGTTGGACTAGATGATCCTTGTGGGTCCCTTCCAACTCATAATTTTCTGTGATTCTGTGATTCTGTGATCTTACTACTGCTTTCTGTTTGTTTGTTTCTGTTTGTTTTGTTTTCTTTCTCTTTGGTAATATCAGAAACATTAAGAGTGCATTCTCTTCTTTTGTTTCCCAGACCTTCTGTGCATGCTTGTTGTTTGACTGCTTCTGAAATCCATCTGTGGTTGCAGAAACAAATACCAAAACTGTACCTGACCTAGCCAAATGAAATATATGGTTTCTTACTTCAGAAGCAGACATAGAGCAAACAGTCTTGAATTCTTAGTACCGTAGCCATCTGGGTGAATGACAAGCCAAACTCATTCATCAGCAGCAAGCCAAACATACTCATCAGCCTCCTGCAGTCCAGGACTGGGATCTGCTCAGAAACCCGGCTTCTCAGCACAAAAGTACGTTTTGGTGTGCTCTTTGCACCCTGGGTACAGACTGTCATGCAAGTTGAGTTACTGGCCTGGAAATATCTCCCTGGTAATATTTTGAGGTTCAGGCCCTTTCCTATGCTGTGTTTCACAGAAGAGTGAGGTCCAGACTGAGAAAGTTTTTGTTCTTCTCACGTGGCTAAGCTCTCCTCCCATTTCCCCTTGCAGATCCTCTTGCAGGATATGTTTTTATTGCATCCTCATTCCCTTTGGTTCATGCAGAGTTACTAATTTCCTGACTGTATATGACCATGTGTGTGGCTATTGTCAGCGGTGTAAATCCTCAGTCTTTGGATGAACTAAAAATCAGCCCATGATGTTTGATGGGGTGTGTTAATGGGACATGGCTGTTCTGAGATTTCTGACTCTTACAGAAACAAGCATTTAATCTGTGACTTTAGGAAATAACAATAACTGAGTAAGACCACAGCTATGTGTTTCTTTTAAAATACAGACATTATTAAATGTAAAGCTCTAAACTGCTCCCGAAAATGCATTTGCTGTTCCTTCTCTGTAAAAAATTCAGTAATGTATTTCCCTGAGCCTCCTTTTACTCAAGCAGTAAAGGCTACTCTAATGACAGTTGCAGCGGTGAGATGTAATGTGGATAGCTGTGAAAACCCCTTTGACAGTTACAATCAAAGTGAAACTATCCTTCCATTCCGGAAAAGTCTTTCCTCACATATAGGCTTCCACTCTTTTGTACTTGTAACTGCTAAATCTGACCACTTCAAACAGATACTTGAGAGATACACAAATTCTTCCCTGGAAGGTTTTAAAATACAGAATATAAAAGACATACCCCTTGGAGAATGCAACCAAGAGAGATGGTGGAAAGACAGTTGTCCTACCACAAGCCAGTGAAATCCAAAATAAGAGAAAGAGTGAAGGCAAGTAATTCGTAAGGAGCAAGTCCCATATATCCACTGGTGCCTGGAAGAACTGCAGGGTACATTTGTGACGAAGGAGAGTGCATGGAGGAAGAATACCATTCTGTGGGGAGATCTCTGAGAGGTACTGCATTCCCATTAGTCCGTGTCCATGTGATATATGTACAGAGAGGATACAGAAAACAGAAGGGAGTAATAAGGAATAATAAGGGGAGTTTACAAAAAATATTTGGAGTAGTTACTATGACTTGCTTTTGTGGCAACAAATCTCATTCTCTTTAAGGTTAGTAACAGAAGACAATTGAGTTTAAGATCCAAAAGTCAGTCACTTAAGAAGTGATGTTCCCAGAAACTGAATCCTGGCTATCTGAGGGACATCTCCAGCAACTAATAACAGCTGGATGGGGGAGGAATCACAGAATCACAGAATATGCTGAATTGAAAGGGGCACGCGAGGATAATCAAGTCGAACACTTGGACCTGAACAGGACCATCCCCAAGAGTCACACCATGTGCCTAAGACTATCATCCAAATGCTTCCCCAGCTCTCTCAGGCTTGGTGCTGTCACCACTTCTCTGGGGACTCAATGACCCTCTGGGGAAATAACTTTTTCAATATCCAACTTAAGCCTCCCCTGACACAACTTCAGGCCATTCCCTCGGGTCCTGTCCCTGGTCAACCCATGGAAGAGATCAGTGCCTACTTCCTACTGGAAGTGAAATTAAGCAAGTTTGCAGATGACACAAAACTTGGAGGAGCTATTGACTCCCTCAAAGGCAGAAAGGCCCTGCCGAGAGATCTCAACAAATTAGAGGACTGGTCAATCACCAGCCATATGAACTTCAACAAGGGAAAGTGCTGGATTCTGCACCTGGGTCAGGGCAGCCCTAGATGTACTTACAGATTGGGGAATGAGATGCCAGAAAGCAGCACCACGGAAATGGGCCAGAAGGTTGCAGTGGACAGCATGTTGACTATGAGTCAAGAGTGTCCTGGAAGCCAGGAGGGCCAACTGTGTCCAGGGGGGCATCAGGCAAAGCATCGCCAGCCATTTGAGGGAGGTGATTGCGTCCAAAGGAGGGCAATGAAGGTGATGAAAGTTCTTGAAGAGAAGTTGCATGAGGAGTGGCCTAGGTCACTTGATGTCTTCAGTTTGGAGGAGACTGAGGGGAGACAAACAACCTTCTTGTGAGGGGAGGAGGAGGGGCAGACACTAATGTCTTCTCTGTGGTGACCAGTAACCCAGCCTGAATTTTTCAGGAGAGGTTTTTAGATTGGATATTGGAAAGAAGTTCTTCAACCCGAGGGTAGCTGGACACTGGAACAGACTTTCTAGAGAAGTGGTCACAGCAGCAACCCTGACAGAGTTCAAGAAGCATATGGATAACAGTCTCAGGCACATGGTGTGACTCTTGGGGCTGATCCTGTGCAGGGCCAAAAGCTGGACTTGGTAATCCTTGTGCGTCCCTTCCAACTCAGCATATTTTTTGATTCTGTGGTATTGCAGTGGGGTGTCCTCTTCTCCAGGCTGAACAAATAACCTCAGCTTCTCCTCATACAGCTTCCCCTCAAGGCCTTTCACCATTGTCATTACCCTCCTTTGGACAGTCTTTAACAGCTTAATACCTTTCTTATAGTACAGTGACGAAAACTACACACAATATTCAAGTTGTAGGTATAGAAACATTTTTGGAACACCTAATTTTAGAAGATAAGAAATTTATTTTGGTCACTAAAGTGTTTGCCACCTGGAAGGAGCATCTACCCATCGATACTCAATGTTTCTCATTCTCCTGCCTTGCAGCAGAGTTAACTCCCTGAAAAGATAACTTTTTCACAGACAACCTTGAAGGCCTCACAAAGAGGGGCCAGGTAAGGCATTAAGAAGGTCCAGAAAAGGAAAAGGAGTGCATTCATGCATGTCTGGTGTATGCACCATTATGTTTTTTAATAATCTAATTTTCCTAAATCCTTCCACTCCCGGCATTTTTGGGGGTACCTTTATCTTTCTTCAGACTATTTGAGGCCTCCCAAGCCTGGATAAGCACCTTAGAATACATACCAATCTATTGAGCAATTGCAGTTCACGGAGGTGAATCTGACTCTTTCTGATAGACAGTGGCCAGTGTTACAATTTGGTTTTGGAGCCCGAACAGATTTTGCCAAGGGAGCCAAATTAAGCCAAAGCTTAATTCTCCCTTTGAGTTAAGTCAGACCATATGAATGATGAATACATCAATAAGATAGAACAGAGCCTGATTCATTAATGTATTAGTTCATGCATGGTTTATCTTCATACCTTAAAGAAAAAAATCCAAACCCAAATAAATCAATTAAAATGGTTACAGTAAGCTATAGGGCTTGAAAGTTGTGGTTGAGGGGGGAGAATGATTCTCTGATGGAAGGGTAGCAGATGAAGCTGTGGTTTTTATATTAACCCTTTTTATAATTTGCATAACTTTAAATGCTTCTTAGCTGTGTGTAATCAAAGTAGAAAAAGTAATTAGCTTAAAATACAGAGGAATTAAATTGATAGTTTATTACTTTAAAGTTGTGTGTTCAATGCCTTTTTTTCCTTACTGACTCAAAAAGCAAAACCAGGAAAAGATGCCTTTTTTGCTAAAAAAA